>CM047749.1:25473646-26022313 GCA_026225825.1 Pistacia integerrima
TATATATTAATTGATTTTAATTGAGATAATGATGGAAATTAAAATAAATCAAATTGGGAGTGTTTGGCAACATGGGGCGTTTGGGTTGGAGCCCAAGCCTATTCCGTATGGGATTAGGGCAAATTGTTTTTAAATATAAAAGGAAAAATGTGTGTGATTTTTAATGAGTGGGTTTTTTCTTTTGAAAACCAAAACACACAAAGCACCCAATTTTTTGCCTCTCCCACTATAGAACACCAAAGCCTAAAAATCAATTCAATTGATTTTTTGTTTTCTTCTTAATCTTGAAGCCAAAGAGGATCTAGCAAATCCCTCTTTGGTTCTTTTGAGATTGTCTTCGTGGTGGACTACGCAGTTCGATCCTACACTTGGATCGGTAGCAAAACGTCGTCGACAAATTTGGAGGAGCCTTCAACGTGCGTTTGTTTCTCTTAACTCATGTTGTATATTTATGCAGATTTTATTTTAATATAAATTGTTAAAATCATACCCTTGATCTTGGCTCATGTAAACGATCCTGTTATTTTATTTTTTCGTTTCCGCGCGTATACGGGACCGTTTACTAACAAAGTGGTATCGAGCGAAGTGGGTAGAATTTTACAATTTTTATGTGTATGGTTGATAACATGTATTTGATGATAATATGTTGCCATATTGAATCTGTGTAAATCTGTCTTGAAATATGTTTTTAAGAAAATGATTAATCGATTAATTTAATTTGTTGATGATCTGCTGGTTTGGTTTAATGCATGATGGATTTTTGTTGAGATCAATGTGTTTGATTGATTGCAAAAATCTGTTAGAGTGTTTTTGGTTCTTGTATGAACAGATCCGAGCTACGTACTGGTACGCCGCGCCGGCGATATAATCCATCGCCACAGCGATAGTCGCCGCCAGCGGCGATATAACTTCATCGCCGCGGCGATCGTCGCCCTTTGACGCCGGCCGTATGAAAGCGGCCTCCGCCGCGCGATATAACCCATCGCCGCGGCGTCGTTCCCCTTGGACGTGCGCTGTACCAAAACCAATGAACGCCGCGGCGATCTAACTCATCGCTGCAGCGAGCGCACTTCCAGGTGTGCAGGGGGTAAAATGCAAAGTTTTAAAACTTTTGGACCAAATCAGAAATCGCAAATTATCGGGGGTAAATTGTAATTAACCCACAAATTTCAGAAATTGATTGTTTTTGAAATGTATGCTTTGTACTTGTTTGTATATTGCATGGTGCCCGGTACATGAGCCTTAGACCTAAGGGTGAATGTTTTAATTATTTTTGGGTATGTATGGTTGTATTTTATTAAATAGGGCTGCGTGTCCCTGCCTTTCTCCTCTTCTCGATGTATATTCTCTTCTCATCTAATTCCCCTAATGTAAATCGAGGTTTCTAAATTTATTGATGTAAAGAATTTGTATAATTATTTATTGTAAATTTAGAAAGATATTTTTGTAATGTACTTGAAGTCGGAGCAAAGGGACGAAGCAACCATACTTGAAGACTCAAGATTTTTATTACAGGGACCCCTAGGTGACCCACCGATTCCTCTAGGCTCGAGGAAATAGGTTTTAGTGGGCCATGTACCGGCACGTTTAATTTTGTTTAGAATGCATGCTAAGGTTGAATGTTTGATAACATGCCAAACAATGTCATTCTAACAAAGATAATAATTTGGTGAGACATTAAATAACAAAACCCTCAATTAAAGTATATTAAGTCACGAAAGCCTTCCATCACCATGGTTTTAATCAAACCAACCGCTCGTGAAACCTTGTTCGCCAAAGCGAAGGGTACACTTCTACCAGTGGGAGGTTAAAATGCATTGGAGTTTTCCTTAATGGTGATGGGTCGACTTAAAATGACGGTTTTGCTTGTTCGCCAAAGCGAAGGTTGATAAACACGCGTCATAGGCATAGTAGAGCAAGACACATATTGTGTGTACGTGGTGACATGTAGTGTCCACTCTCGATACGAGAATCACACTTGAGGACGATGGCATGTACTGTCCATTGGATTGTGTGATTGGCTTGTTGGCTTTCTCACATTTGAGGTTGATAGTGGGAGCTATCAACTGGTGTGGATTAAGTTTGTTGGCCTACCTAATCAACTCATTTTGGCTTGTTCGCCAAAGCGAAGGTTTGAAATGGGCGATGGGATCTTGGTCCACTAGGAAAGTCAACGGGCTTTCCCGAAAGTTAATAGTGGAGGGCTATTGGCTTGAGTAAAATAAGTGGGGAGCATCGTTTAATAAAAGACCATATTAAACAACAATGAACTTTATATTAACTTTATATTTTCTGCAATTGTAGATTCACCAAAATGAGCATTATGAACCTGCGACCGATAATCGAGAAAGAAAACAGGTTGGATGGATCCAATTTCTCAGACTGGTACCGTAATCTTCGGATTATACTCAAGTCAGAAAAGAAATTGTATATCCTTGAAAAGCCATACATGGCTGAGCCTGATCCTGATGCCACTCAGGAAGTTAAGGATACTTATCAAAAGTTCCTTGATGATGCTGATAGCGTTCAATGCTTGATGTTAGCATCGATGACACCTATGCTGCAAAAGCAGCATGAGAATATGGATGCTTCTTCCATTATTCTACATCTCAAGGAGCTTTATGAAACAAATGCTCGACATGAGAGGTACAAGGTGTCGCCCGCTTTGTTTGGGTAGTCGTCGAGGAGCCCAAGTTGGTCCTCATGTGCTCAAGATGATCGAGCACATAGAGGCTTGAAACTTTGGGATGTGGCTTGGATGCGAGAATTACAAATGGATTTAATTCTGCAATCCTTGCCTCGACTTCTTATGCTCCGTTCATAATGAATTTCAATATGAACACGATGGAGAAAACCCCTCGCGAGCTTGAACATGCTTAGGACTGCAGAGCAGGACTTGAAAAAGTCCAAGCCTGCTTTGCTTGGTTCACCGCCAGAAACCTAAAGGGTTACGGCAAGGGTGGTAAGGCCAAGGCCAAACCTGCCCTTTAAGCCCAAAGGACAGGTTGCTCTTGGGCACGAGAGGCATGAGGGAAGGGTAAGGTAGTCTCGGCTTTTGTGGCAAGCTGCCACCGGAGGAAACACTTGCAAGGCTTTCCTCGCAAGCAAGAAGAAGTTAGAGGCTACGACTTCAGGTATTTTTATGATTGAGATTAACTTCCTCAACATCTTGGGTCATTGACACAGATATGGTACTCACATTTGTACCGATGTGCGGGGTGGTCTAAGGCGAGTAGAGTGCTCGCCAAGGGGAGAGGTGGACCTACGAGTTGGAAATGGAGCACATGTGGGTTGCATTGGTGTAGGGACTTATTGTTTATCTTTGCCTACGGGCTTATTATTGGAACTACATAATCAAGTTATCATGTACCTTCTATTTCTAGAAATATTATTTCAGTATCCGCTTTGGATAATATGGGGTATCATTTTGAGATATCTAATGGATTGTTGTCCTTTAGTTTGAATGGTATTCTATTTGGAATTGCAAGGTTATATAATGGATTATATGTTCTTGATTTAAACAATAAAGATATTCTCAATATTGAAACCAAGAAAGCTAAACATAGCGATCAAAACCAAACATATCTCTGGCATTGTAGATTGTGTCATGTTAACAAGACTCGCATTGCAAAACTTCAAAGGGATGGAGTTTTGGCCCCTTTTGACTTCCAATCATTTGAGGTATGCGAGTCATGCCTTTAGGCAAGATGACCAAGTCTCCTTTCACAGACAAAGTGAAAGGGCTATGAATCTGTAGGCATCATCCATAGTGATGTATGTGGTCCACTAACAAGTTGAAGCCGAGGTGGATATTCATACTTCATCACATTTACCGATGATTTCAAGAGATATGGTTATGTCTACCTTATGAGACATAAATCAAGCCTTTGATAAATTCAAGGAATTCAGGGAATGAAGTATGTAATATGTTGGGCAAAAAGTATTAAAGCTCTTCCTCGGATCGAGGAGGTGAATACTTAAGCTCGTGAGTACCTGAAGGAATGTGGGATAGTATCACAACTCACCCCTCCTTATACACCCCAACACAATGGAGTGTCAGAAAGGAGGAATAGGACCTTACTTGACATGGTTAGGTCCATGATGAGTTTTAGTGATTTACCTGCATCGTTCTAGGGTTATGCCCTAGAGACTGCGACTCACGTTTTGAACCGTGTGTCGTCAAAGTCTGTAGATAAGACTCCATATGAGCTATGGAGTGGGCGAAAGCCCAACTTGTCTTATCTAAGGATTTGGGGTTGCGAAGCTTATGTTAAGAAATTGACTTCGAACAAGCTAGGCCCAAAACTCGTAAATGTATATTTGTGGGGGTATCCAAAGGAGACCAAAGGATACTATTTCTACCACCCAGAAGAGCGCAAAATTTTTGTTGCTCGATCTGGTGTCTTCCTAGAAAAGGAATATTTTCTAAGAAGTACTAGTGGGAGAAAAGTAGAACTCGATGAAGTTCTAGAACCACAAGGCATACTAGACGAAGGACGGGATGATGTGCCACAAGAAGTGGTTGAGCATCATGAGGAGGTTACTCCACAACTTATGGATCAAAGTGAACTACCTCAAGTAGCACAGGAGCTACGTAGATCGGGAGAGTACGCCATGAGCCCGAGAGATACGGTTATCTCGTGACTCAACATGGTGACGCCTTGGTCTACCAAGGACGATGAACACGAAGAACCTACGCTTATATCGGATCCAGATTCCATTAAATGGCTTGAAGCCATGAAATCGAGATGGACTCCATGTACCGAGAACCAAGTGTGGTCTTCCACCGGTGGAACCACCGAAGGGGTAAAACCCATAGGGTGTAAATGGGTCTTCAAGAAGAAGCGACATGGATGGCAACGTGCATACTTATAAAGCACGATTGTTGCCAAAGGTTTCAAACAAATTCATGGCATTGACTATGAAGAAACCTTTTTCGCCGGTTGCCATGATTAAATCCATCCGGATTATGCTTGCAATTGCTGCATATCATGACTATGAGATTTGGCAAATGGATGTCAAAACTGCTTTCCTGAATGGAAACCTTGAGAGGATGTGTATATGACACAACCTGATGGTTTCGTTCTTGATAGTCAAGCTAATAAGGTATGCAAGTTGCAGAGATTCATTTATGGACTCAAGCAAGCTTCAAGGAGCCGGAACATTCGTTTGATGAAGCCGTAAAAGAATTCGGTTTTATTAAGAACGAAGATGAGCCCCCGTGTTTACAAGAAAGTGAGTGGGAGCCTCAAGAGCATTCCTAGTGTTGTATGTCGATGACATACTGATCGGGAATGATATACCGAACTTGCAACAGAAAGACTTGGTTATCCAAGTGCTTCTCCATGAAAGACTTAGGGGAAGCAGCCTACATCCTTGGTATAAAGATCTATCGTGATAGATCGCGTAGGTTGCTTGGTCTAAGTCAGAGTGCATATATTGACAAAAGTATCAAACGATTCAAGATGGAAGAATCCAAGAAAGGATTTCTTCCGATGTCACATGGTGTTTATCTCTCTAAGGAATTGTGTCCTAAAACACAAGATGAGAGAGACAGGGATGAAGAGGATCCCCATATGCATCAGCAATTGGATCCATCATGTATGCCATGCTATGTACTCGGATTGATGTCTCATGTGCTTTGAGCACTTGTAGTAGATATCAATCGGATCCGGTGAGCGCCATCGGATGGTGTCAAGAATATTCTTAAGTACTTGAAGAGGACTAAGGATATGTTCTTGGTTTATGGAGGGAAGATGAGCTCACTATAAGAGGATACGGTGATGCTAGCTTCCAAACGGACAAAGATGATTATCGATCGCAATCGGGGTGGTTTGTATTTTGTCTCAATGGCGGTGCGGTTGGAAGAGCTCAAGCAAAGCACTCGTATGCATTCTTACAATGGAGGCCGAGTATATTGCATTGTCGGATGCGGCGGAGGTCGTCGGATTAAGAAGTTCATTATTGAACTTGGTGTGGTTCCTACGATTGTTGATCCTATAGACATCTATTGTGACAACAATGGAGCAATTGCTCAAGCCGAGGAACCAAGGTCTCATCGTAAATCCAGACACATACTCGACGATTCCATCTCATCGAGAGATAGTTGAGAGGAAAGACGTGCATTAGTAAAGTGCATATGCGACAATCTCGCAGATCCACTAACAAAGCCTCCTCGTCAGCGAGAAGCATGACAGCACTTGAGATCATTTGGTATTAAATACATGAATGATTGGCAATAGTGCAAGTGGGAGATTGTTAGAGTAGATGCCCTAGAGCCAATCAATTATTGTAGAATTGACTCTTTGTAATAATGTTCATTGATCAATAAAAGGCATTTTATTCTATATCGCGTAAATCATTATTATTGCAATATGTATTGATATATGTCCTTAGAATGGTAGAGCCGTGACGAGGGTATCAAGTGTTTAAAATCTTGATAGTGAGAACCCTATGAGCACATATGGTGGCCATTCTAGAAACGTCAAGTAGCCCCAAGATATTCTCGAACTAAGGGCACAGATAATACGGTAAGGCTATCATAGTGTTGAAGCGACCTCGTCCGAAAGACGGGTGGCGATCTCACTTGTCAAGGTTGTTTGGTGACAACTGGTGCAACACATGGGTGTTTGTTGTAGCGATTACACCACAAAGAAGTTCAAAGGGTGACCCACCGAGAGGATTCCATATGGATGGTAACCCCTGTGTCTATGGAACAAATCCTCTAACGAATGGTGGTGCATGTGATCCTTAGACTTGAGATCACCGGAGCGCCTTGTGCACCGATTGGTGTAGTTTGACACTAGCCTAACATGCTTCTTTTCGAGTTACAATACGGTGGTGATTGGCCGCATCAAGGAGTGTATCAAGACTATGGTGGATTGACAGAGGATTTATCACTCCCGGGTACGGAGAAAGTTATCTCGGCGCAATTCAAGATATGGCAATGACACTAAAAGCGTGGCCACAGGGTGGGATTGAGTTGTTGCTCTATCCAATTTATAATACGGGTCATTGGTCCAAAAACTGAATAAATAATATCGAGAGTAACCGAAGGTTGACACTATTTCTATGCCTTCGTCTCGTCGAGATAACGTATGATGAAGGGATCGGGAATTGCACGGTAACCATATCGCTGTGTAGCTACTTTGCCTGAATCCGAATCTATCGGGTGGCCATGATGCCTTGCTAGGGGCCAATCTTGTCTGTATTAGTGAGACGATTAACTGGTGTTAATCGCAATACGCACACTGCCGATATGATGAGGAGCCTAAGGGTCACACACATAGAAGACAATTTAAGATGCAAGAAGAAAGAAGGGCGTTTTGGTCTTTTAAGGCGAAATGGTATTTTGGTAATTTCACAAAGGCAATTAAATTTGCTGAAATGTAGCCTTTATTTAATTTGTTAGAAAAATTAAATAAGTGAAATTACGTTTAAATGTGTGTTCGCACATATTTAAATATATTATCATTATTGTTAAATGTTAATATATATTTAAATATATATATTAATTGATTTTAATTGAGATAATGATGGAAATTAAAATAAATCAAATTGGGAGTGTTTGGCAACATGGGGCGTTTGGGTTGGAGCCCAAGCCTATTCCGTATGGGATTAGGGCAAATTGTTTTTAAATATAAAAGGAAAAATGTGTGTGATTTTTAATGAGTGGGTTTTTCTTTTGAAAACCAAAACACACAGCAGCCAATTTTTGCCTCTCCCACGGCAGTAACACCAAAGCCTAAAAATCAATTCAATTGATTTTTGTTTTCTTTTCTTAATCTTGAAGCCAAAGAGGATCTAGCAAATCCCTCTTTGGTTCTTTTTGAGATTTTCTCCTTGTGAACTACGCAGTTCGATCCTACACTTGGATCGGTAGCAAAACGTTCGTCGACAAATTTGGAGGAGCCTTCAACGTGCGTTTGTTTCTCTTAACTCATGTTGTATATTTATGCAGATTTTATTTTAATATAAATTGTTAAAATCATACCCTTGATCTTGGCTCATGTAAACGATCCTGTTATTTTATTTTTCATTTCCGCTGCGTATACGGGACCGTTTACTAACACATACATCACTATGGATGATGCCTAACAGTTCAGTAGCCCTTTCACTTTGTCCTATGAAAGGAGACTTGGTCATCTTGCCTAAAAGGCATGACTTGCATACCTCAAATAACTGGAAGTCAAGAGGGGCCAAAACTCCATCCCTTTGAAGTTTTGCAATGCGGGTCTTATTAACATGACACAATCTACAATGCCAGAGATATGTTTGGTTTTGATCGCTATGTTTAGCTTTCTTGGTTTCAATATTGAGAATTGTAACGACTCGATTCATTTAAAAAAAATGCACAGTGAAAGCACACGTAACCATAATATAAAAAGTTGGGCCCAAAAGTTTTTTTTTTTTCTTTCATTAAACACATGCATTCTTTATACAAATTTTATACAATGTTTGTGACATATGCATAACTATCAAAAAGGGTGGACAGTGTAGCCATTTCTCTTCGTGTGCCGATGTCCATCCGACGGTGTCCTCATCTAGAACCTGCAAAAACAAAGGGAACAACTGGATGAGCACAAATAAGGCTCGGTAAGTAAACCCCCAAACTCGATTATTCCCGTAACTCTTTCTTTACTCACTGTCTAATTACTCTTTCTCGTAGCTCCTCTATACTAATTTTCTTTCTAGTAAGTCACGGCCCCATCTGACCGGAGGCACGGCTGGGACTCGCTCCCACTCCCGGTGACTTCTACTCATTCTAGCCGATCGGACTTGGTTATGCATGGATTCGAACCTTTGGCCATGTGAGTGCATAGAATCTCGGGTAAACTTGGCATAGCCCTCATCCGCATGTACACTACGGGCTACACCACCCTACTCTTTCGATATTCGGCCGCTTTATCGATGTGGCGTACATGCGGGAATACTCTACCCGTACTCTGAGTTCCCATCGCACAACCTACACTATTCTCTTATTAAGCACTACTCTTTTATTAAGCACTACTCTAGCTTTACTCTATAGTGCTCATTCTCTTTTTCTTTCTACTCTTAGAGTA
This sequence comes from Pistacia integerrima, assembly GCA_026225825.1. NCBI lineage: Eukaryota > Viridiplantae > Streptophyta > Magnoliopsida > Sapindales > Anacardiaceae > Pistacia > Pistacia integerrima. The sequence goes on from CM047749.1 coordinate 25,482,709, forward strand.
GTCTAAACTCATAAGTCTCTACTCTCTTTTCTAATGCATAAGTAAAGCATAATTAATGCACATCAATGACTCATACTCATTAATGCATTTATGAAAGGGAACTATAACATATAGCAACAATTAAGGCTTTCTACTCTTACTTATTGTTCTCTTGAGCATTTCATCATACAACTCATGTGCATGAATAACTCTACTCTAATTCTAACTTTTCTGTTTTCTTTAATCAACCAAATGGGAGAAAACTCCCTCATAAACCCTAAATTCCCTATCAAAAGAGAAACACTTCCATAATCTTGCTCAAAACCTCCTCCAACTCCAATCAAACTCAACCCAACATCAAGCAAATAACACACTTCTCATAACTCATAACTCAAACATAATTACTACTCTCAATCAACAATTTAAAAGAAAACACATATGTATATCAATCCACTCCAAAGAGTTCTTAGATCTCAACTTAGGTTGAGTTTACTTACCTTATGAGAAATTGGCTTCTTTAACACTTCTCCTTTCCTTTGGAAGCTTGCTTTTCCTCTACAACTTAACCAACAATCACAACATGAGATTCTAATCAAAACATAAGAAAACTCCCATCTAAAGTACAAATCCTTACCTTAGGAAGCTTTAGGTTAAAACCCCACAAAAAGTTACTCAAAAAGGCTCTTAGAAATCCTTGAAAGATTGAAGGAAATTTGAGAGAGTTTAGAAGAATGAAGGAGGCGGTGGAATTGGAAAAATGAAGAACATTCAAAGGCTAAACCCTTTTTAATACCTCTTAAAACTCATTCTTCCCAATTTGTCCCTTGCTCTTTTATGGAAATTCCATCCATATCCTTTGATTCCTTACTAACACACCCCCATACTAACATAATCTCCTTGAAATTTCCTTACAATTTACTCCCCACTTTTCCTGCTAATTAGGGGTAGAATGGTCAAATTGCCCTTAGGGAAGAAAATATCTAAAACTTAACAAACATTTTAAACGGCACTGTCGCGCGGCGAAGAAATTGTCATGCCGCCGCGAAACGTCCCACCAGCCTTCCCCGTGGCTTCAACACCTCTTCGCCGGCGAAGATTATTCTTCGCCCTGGGCCAAGTACGGCAGATCAACTTCTTCGTCTTTTTCAACCAATTTCAAGGCAAGTATTCAACACAACACTCGTACTAATGTTAATCAAACAATAAAACCACGATACCCTCTCAACTAAGAGCAACCGAAAGAATAGTAACTACGTACCTCAAGTGGGGCGTTACAATTCTCCCCCCCTTAAAAGAATTTTGTCCCCAAAATTCAAACAAATAACTCGGGAAGCGATTCGCATGTCCCGCTCTACCTCCCAAGTGGCCTCTTCCACTTTGTGATTCCTCCAAAGGATCTTCACTAACGGAACACTCTTGTTCCAAGCTCTTTAACCCTTCGATCTAAAAATCCAACTGGACGTTCTTCATATACTAGGTTCTCTGTCACTTCAACGTCCCTCTACACTCAAGATATGGAGGATCACTTACATATTTTCGTAGCATCGAGACATGAAAGACATCATGCACCCTATCCATACTAAGCGGTAGTGCCAATCGTAGGCCACCTTTCCTACCCGTTGCAAGACTTCAAATGGACCTACGTATCGCGGTGCTAACTTCCCTTTGCTTCCGAAGGCGCATTACTCGCTTGAAGGGGGAAACTTTCAAAAACACTTTATCACCCACTTGAAATTCCACTTATTTTCTCTTCAAGTCGGCATAGCTCTTTTGTCGATCTTGGGCTTGCTTCATCCTCGTTTCATCTCACATCTTCTATCAATTTTTGTGTCACCTCGGGCCCAAGAGCTACACTTAGCTCATCCTTTTCACCTACCTCATCCCAATGTAGCGAGACCTACATCGTCCGCCATACAAAGCCTCGTAAGGCGCCATCTTGATTGTAGACCGATAACTATTGTTGTAGGCAAACTTCACTGGGGTAACATTTCGTACCAAGAAGCTCTATAATCCATACAAAGAGCTCTCAACATATCCTCAAGCACTGATTTGTCCTCTCGGTTTGGCCATCCGTCTGAGGATGATAGGCATTGAACGCCAATCTAGTACCCAAGTTCCTCGTAAACTCATCCGTAATACCGAGACAAATCTGGAATCTCTATCTGGACACTATTGTTTTGGGCACACCATGTAACCCTGACGATTTCCTTAATGTAGATCCGAGCCACCGATCCGTAGTAGTGCTTTCCTTTCTTGGAAGAAAATGGGCTGATTTGGTTAACCTATCCACAATCACCCATAAAGCATTATACCCTCTCGAACTCTAGGGAGACCTGATGAAATCCATTGAAATACTCTCCCATTTCCACTGGAACACTCAATGGTCAAGCAACCTCGACGGCCGTTGATGTTCTCTTTCACTTGCCGACAAGTTAGACATTTAGCTACGAACTCGCAATGTCTTTCTTCATACCTGTCCCACCAATAACTTTTCTTTACGTCCCCGATACATCTTAGTTGCCCTCCGGGGATGAGCGGTGTATGGTGTGTCATGAGCCTCCAAAAGAATTTTCGCTTCAACTCACCGTTCGGAGGGAATACACAACCGATTCCCTGAAGTAAAGAGCACCATCTCTCACACAAAACTCGTTGTCTTACCTCCAAGTACTCGTTGAACTATTTTCCGACACCACTCATCGGCCATTTGTTTTTTCTTTCACTTCCCCCAAGAAAGTAGTCTGAATTTCTAACCTTGCAATCCCTCCCGGGAATCACCTCAATTTGCTCTACACAACTCTTCTATCAATTCTCTTGCTTAGTGAGTCGGGACAAATAGGCTTTTCTATCGAGGGCATCGGCTACTACGTTGGCTTTCCCCGCTTGATATTTGATCTCGCACTCATAATCTTTAACCAGCTAACCATCTCCTCTCGCCTCATATTCAACTCCTTCGAGTAAAGAAATACTTCAAACTCTTATGATCAAGATAGATGTTGCTCTTTGCACCATAGAGGTAGTGCCTCCAAATCTTCAAGGCAAAGACCACTCGCCAACTCTAAATCATGCGTAGGGTATCTCATTTCATGATCTTTCAATTGCCGAGAGGCATAAGCTATCACCCTACCTAATTGCATTAACACTGAACCAAGTCCTTGCAAAGAGGCATCTGTATAAATGTCATAATCTACACCCTCCCGCGGCAACACTAACACCGGGGCCGTTGTTAACCTCTTCGCAATTCTTGGAAACATTCCTCACAAGCTTCGACCATATAAAAGGAGTCTTCTGCTTGGTAAGGGTTGTCAATGGTTTGGCTAACTGAGCGAACCCTTCCACGAATCATCGTAGTAACCCGCCAAGCCCTAAGAAACTCCCGACCTCCTTTCATCGCCCCTCCTCTCGCCACTCGAGGATTGCTTGCACTTTACTGCCCACAGAGATCCCTTCCCTTCGATACCGTATGGCCCAAGAATATTACTCGATCGAGCCCAAAACTCACATTTCGGGGAAAACTTGGCATACAACCGCTTTCTCAACCGTTGCAAGACAATTCTCAAATGTCCTCATGCTCTTCTCTTGACTTAGAATAAACCAGGGATATCGCTATGAAAACCACTATGAACTTATCTAAACAATCATGGAACACCCGGTTCATCAAGTCCATAAAAACTCACCGGGCATTGGTCAAACCAAACGGCATCACTACAAACTCATAATGCCCATACCTTGAACGAAAAGCGCCTTAGCTACATCTTGCCCACACTCTAACCTGATGGGTACCCCGACCTCGTGTCAATCTTAGAGAATACGCGCCCCTTCAACCGATCAAACAAATCATCTATTCGGGTATGGGTACTTATTCTTCACAATCACCTTATTCAACTCTCTATAATCAATACACATCCGAAGCGATCCGTCCTTCTTTTTGACAAACAAAATTGGGGCTCCCTCAGGAGAAGGACTCGGTCCGGATAAAACCCTTGTCCAAAGCTCTTGGAGTTGCTTCTTCAACTCCCGAAGCTCTACCGGGGCCATTCGATAAGGGGCTTTAGATATTGGTGCTGTCCCCGGTGCTAGTTCAATACTAAATTCGACCTCTCTTTCCGGTGGCAAACCCGGTAAATCTTCCGAAACACATCGACAAACTCGAACTATAGGCACCTTCTGAATCTCTCGTGGGACATCACCACTGCACTACATGCGCAATATATCCGTAACACCCCTTTCTTAACATCTTTCTAGCCTTCACACTACTAATTAACATACTCAACCGATGGCCCTCTCCAAAACTAAATTTATCCCCATATCGAGATTAAATCTCGCTTTCTTCTTTCGACAATCGATCTCTACTCCATACTTCCCTAGGAAATCCATGCCCAAAATCACATCAAAGTCTGGGCATATCAAAGACTATTAAATCGACCGCTAGCTCTCGACCATGGATCACTATAGATTCTCCTAACAACATTTCGAGTCAACACACTCACCCCATCGTAACTCAATCTTAATAGGTTGACTCACTCGTTAGGTTTCAAACCTAATCTCCCGATCATCCCATGCGATATAAAAGAATGGGTAGCCCCATAATCAATTAAAGCATATAAAGAAACAAAGATGGAATAGCAATCCCGACTGCATAATGATGGACTCGGGCATCAACCTCCCCCGAGCCACCGTAAAAACCCCTCGGCATTAGCACCTCTGGACCTCGAGTCGCGGGTGGAAACGGAGCTTTACAATCCTTCTTCAAATGCCCCTGCCGACGGCACCTGTAACACACATTTCTATCCCTTAAACATTCCCCCGAATGGTTCCTTCCGCATTTAGTACAAAAGAGCAACCCTTCGGTTCTTGGGCCGCTTGTTCGCAATCCCTCCTGTTATTCTTGGGTTGGAACTTCTTCTTGACCCTTACTTCTCTATTCCTTGTTGCATCTACCCTCTCCCTCTGCAAAGCAGGGGATGGTTCACTGAGTACCTATAAAGACGACTCTTCGGTAATGTGCTTATTCACATAAATCTCCGCCCTTAACGCCCTTGTTAAAGCCTCAGTAGGTATGAGGAGGCTCGGCCTCCCGTCATCACATCTCGGGCAATATCGGATTTCAACCCCCGTACAAACTTGTCCCTCCTCAACACCGGAGTGTACACTATCCCGGGTGCAAATCGGGCGAGGGAATTGAATTTTACCGAATACTCCTTCACCGTACTAGTCCCCTGTTTCAAATTAATGAACTCTTGGACTTTCTCATGTACTCGGTCTTCCGTTCGATATTCGGCTTCAAACAGTCTTTTGAATTCCCTCCCAAGTCATTAAAACCGAGTCGTGAGTCTCTTCCATTAGTTCCCACCAAGTGGGCATCTCCCCGAAATAGGAAACTAGCATATCTAATTCTCTCTGCGTCTTCATGGGAAACAAGGCCACCATCCGCCTACGGACTTAAACCACTCTTCGCTTCCAGCGGATCCCTTGTGCCCTTAAACTCGGCTGGTGTTGGCTTGCAAGCCCTCCCCCGGGACCGGATCAACTCGATGCGGTACTCTGGAGGTCTACCGGCCCCTCACGTTCTTGTCTTGCAGGCCGTCCTTGTCCGGGGGTGGGTCTCGGTTCTTTTCCCGGTGCAACTCTCCCCGACTCTCTGCTAACACCTCTTGAACAATATTCCGAATCAAAGTCACATCAAGAGTAGGGGGTTTGGTTGCGGGGGTTAAAGGATTCTCCCTCATTCATCACCCTCTTACCCTTATTACTTACTCGCCTCATCTACAAAACGATCATATTGGATTAATTAAAAGAACACTCTACATAAGGAAATAATTTAACTAACACAGTCGGCTATTGGACATCGTAGCGATGAGAATGGTACACTGTCAAATCCCAAAATCTTGGCTCTGATACCATAAATGTAACGACTCGATTCATTTAAAAAAAATGCACAGTGAAAGCACACGTAACCATAATATAAAAAGTTGGGACCAAAAGTTTTTTTTTTCTTTCATTAAACACATGCATTCTTTATACAAATTTTATACAATGTTTGTGACATATGCATAACTATCAAAAAAGGGTGGGACAAGTAGCCATTTCTCTTCGTGTGCCGATGTCCATCCGACGGTGTCCTCATCTAGAACCTGCAAAAACAAAGGGAACAACTGGATGAGCACAAACAAGGCTCAGTAAGTAAACCCCCAAACTCGATTATTCCCGTAACTCTTTCTTTACTCACCGTCTAATTACTCTTTCGTAGCTCCTCTATACTAATTTTCTTTCTAGTAAGTCACGGCCCCATCCGGCCCGAGGCCAGGCAGGCATTGGGACTCGCTCCCACCCCTCCCGGTGACTTACTCATTCTAGCCGATCGGACTTGGTTATGCATGGATTCGGAACCTTTGGCCATGTGAGTGCATAGAATCTCTCGGGTAAACTTGGGTATAGCCCTCATCCGCATGTACACTACGGGCTACACCACTACTCTTTCGATATTCGGCCGCTTTATCGATGCGGCGTACATGCGGGAATACTCTACCCGTACTCACAGTTCCCCATCGCACAACCTACTTTCTATTCTCTTATTAAGCACTACTCTTATTAAGCACTACTAGCTTTACTCTATAGTGCTCATTCTCTTTTCTTTCTACTCTTAGAGTAGTCTAAACTCATAAGTCTCTACTCTTTTCTAATGCATAAGTAAAGCATAATTAATGCACATCAATGACTCATACTCATTAATGCATTTATGAAAGGGAACTATAACATATAGCAACAATTAAGGCTTTCTACTCTTACTTATTGTTCTCTTGAGCATTTCATCATACAACTCATGTGCATGAATAACTCTACTCTAATTCTAACTTTTCTGCTTTTCTTTAATCAACCAAATGGGAGAAAACTCCCTCATAAACCCTAAATTCCCTATCAAAAGAGAAACACTTCCATAATCTTGCTCAAAACCTCCTCCAACTCCAATCAAACTCAACCCAACATCAAGCAAATAACACACTTCTCATAACTCATAACTCAAACATAATTACTACTCTCAATCAACAATTTAAAAGAAAACACATATGTATATCAATCCACTCCAAAGAGTTCTTAGATCTCAACTTAGGTTGAGTTTACTTACCTTATGAGAAATTGGCTTCTTTAACACTTCTCCTTTCCTTTGGAAGCTTGCTTTTTCCTCTACAACTTAACCAACAATCACAACATGAGATTCTAATCAAAACATAAGAAAACTCCCATCTAAAGTACAAATCCTTACCTTAGGAAGCTTTAGGTTAAAACCCCACAAAAAGTTACTCAAAAAAGGCTCTTGGAAATCCTTGAAAGATTGAAGGAAATTTGAGAGAGTTTAGAAGAATGAAGGAGGCGGTGGAATTGGAAAAATGAAGAACATTCAAAGGCTAAACCCTTTTTAATACCTCTTAAAACTCATTCTTCCCAATTTGTCCCTTGCTCTTTTATAGAAATTCCATCCATATCCTTTGATTCCTTACTAACACACCCCCATACTAACATAATCTCCTTGAAATTTCCTTACAATTTACTCCCCACTTTTCCTGCTAATTAGGGGTAGAATGGTCAAATTGCCCTTAGGGAAGAAAATATCTAAAACTTAACAAACATTTTAAACGGCCTGTCGCCGCGGCGAAGAAACTCGCCGCGGTGGAAACCTGCCCAGCCCAGCCTTCCCGTGGCTTCAACCTCCTTCGCCGCGGCGGAAGATTATTCTTCGCCCTGCAAGTACTAGACCTAACAACTTCTTCGTCTTTTTCAACCAATTTCAAGGCAAGTATTCAACACAACACTCGTACTAATGTTAATCAAACAATAAAACCACGATACCCTCTCAACTAAGAGCAACCGAAAGAATAGTAACTACGTACCTCAAGTGGGGCGTTACAAGAATATCTTTATTGTTTAAATCAAGAACATATAATCCATTATATAACCTTGCAATTCCAAATAGAATACGTTTCAAACTAAAGGACAACAATCCATTAGATATCTCAAAATGATACCCCATATTATCCAAAACGGATGCTGAAATAATATTTCTAGAAATAGAAGGTACATGATAACAGTTATGTAGTTCTAATAACAAGCCCGTAGGCAAAGATAAACAATAAGTCCCTACAGCCAATGCAGCCACATATGCTCTATTTCCAACTCATAGGTCCACCTCTCCCTTGGCGAGCACTCTACTCTGCCTTAGTCCCTGCACATCAGTACAAATGTGAGTACCACATCCCGTGTTAATGACCCAAGATGTTAAGGGAGAGAAATTAATCTCAATCATAAAAATACCGAAGTCGGTCCTCGACTTCTTCTTGCTTGCGAGGAAAGCCTTGCAGTTGTTTCCTCTAGTGGCCAAGCTTGCCACAAAAGCAAGCAGACTACCTTGCCCTTCCCTATGCCACTCTCAGGCCCAAGAGCAACCTGTCCTTTAGGCTTGGGCTTGGGTTTGGCCTTGGCCTTACCCTTCCTTACCCTCTGCTTACCCTTTGCTTTCAACGCAAGAACAAGTAAAACAGGCTTGGACTTTTTCAAGTCCTGCTCTGCAGTCCTCAGCATATTCAGAAGTTCTGACAGGGTTTTCTCCATCGTGTTCATATTGAAATTCATTATGAATTGAGCATATAAGTCAGGCAAGGATTGCAGAATTAAATCCATTTGTAATTCTACATCCAAGCCACATCCCAAAGTCTCAAGCCTCTCAATGTGCTCGATCATCTTGAGCACATGAGGACCAAGGGCACCCTCAATGAGGGCGACTCCCAAACAGTGCTTTCGACACCTTATACCTCTCATGTCGAGCATTTGTTTCAAATAGCTCCTTAAGGTGTAGAATAATGGAAGAAGCATCTATATTCTCATGCTGCTTTTGCAGCATAGGTATCATCGATGCTAACATCAAGCATTGTACGCTATCAACATCATCAAAGAACTTTTGATAAGTATCCTTAACTTCCTGAGTGGCATCAGGATCAGGCTCAGCCATGTATGGCTTTTCAGGGATATATAATTTCTTTTTTGACTTAAGTATAATCCGAAGATTACGATACCAATCTGAGAAATTGGATCCATCCAACCTGTTTTCTTTTTCGATTATCGGTCGCAGGTTCATAATGCTCATTTTTGGTGAATCTACAATTGTAGAAAAGATAAAGTTATTATAAAGTTCATTATTATTTAATATGGTCTTTTATTAAACGATGCTCCTACTATTTTACTCAAGCCAATAGCCCTCACTATTAACTCGGGAAAGCCCATTGGCTTTCCTAGTGGACCGAGATCGCATCCTGCCCATTTCAAACCTTCGCTTTGGCGAACAAGCAAAAATGAGTTGATTAGGTAGGCCAACAAACTTAATCCACACCAGTTGATAACTCCTACTATCAACCTCAAATGTGAAAAAGCCAACAAGCCAATCACACAATTCAATGGCTCCAACCATTGTCCCAAGTGTGATTCTCAGTATTAGTAGAATGGACACTACATGTCACCACGTACACATAATATGTGTACTGCTCTACTATGCCTATGACACATTTATCAACCTTCGCTTTGGTGAACAAGCAAAACCGTCATTTTAAGTTGACCCATCACCATTAAGGAAAACTCCAATGTATTTTAACCTCTTACTGGTAGAAGTGTACCCTTCGCTTTGGCGAACAAGGTTTCGACGAACAGTGGTTTGATTAAAACCATGTTGATGGAAGGCTTACGTGACTTAATATACTTTAATTGAGGGTTTGTTATTTAATGTCTCATCAGATTATTATCTTTGTTAGAATGACATTGTTAGGCATGTTATTCAACATTCAACCTTAGCATGCATTTTAAACAAAATATTAAACGTGCCGGTACATGGCCTAACTAAAACCTATCTCCTCGAGCCTAGAGGAATCGGTGGGTCACCTAGGGGTCCTGTAATAAACATCTTGAGTCCTCAAGTATGGTTGCCTCGTCCTTTACTCCGACTCCAAGTACATTTCAAAAACATCATTCTAAATTTACAATAAAATTAATATTAAACTAATTTTACATCAACAAATTTAGAAACCTCGATTTACATTCAAGGGGAATGAGATGAGAAAAGAATGTACATCAAGAAGAGGGGAGAAGGCAGGACACGCTGGCCCTATTTAAAAATATTACAGCCATACATACCCAAAATAATTTAAAACATTCACCCTTAGGTCTAAGGCTCATGTACCGGGCACCATGCAATATACAAACAAGTACAAAGCATACATTTTCAAAATAATCAATTTTTGAATTGGGTGGGTTTATTAATTAATTACCCTCTTAAATGTGCAGAATGTACATTGGCTTTACAGGTTATTAAAAAAATTGCAGTTTGGTCCCTTCGCAAAAAATACAAAATTGGGAAAGCTGCAGGCTTCGCCGCGGTGAGGAAGCTACAGACTTTGCCGCAGCGAAGGTTTTATCTTCGCCGTGGTGAGGTTTACAGTATGTACTTCGCCGCTACAGACTTCACCGCGGCGAAGATAAAACCTTCGCCGCGGCGAAACTTTCCAGAGGCACTTCGCCGCGGCGAAGCTTTTTTTGCAGTTTTTGTTTATAAACACGAATCCAAATCAAATCAAACACACATACGTTCAACCAGGATATTAACCAACCAATATATCATTCATCAACACATTATTAAACCAGTTTATCATTTGAATCATTCATCCATAAACAGATTTTGCAGATTTTTCAAAAACAACATGTTATCAACCAAATACATGTTATAAATCATACAATAAACTGTAAAATTTGATACCCGAGGCTCTGATACCACTGTTAGTAAACGACCCAGTTACACAGCGGAAAACAAAAACATAAACTCTATGGATCGTTCCTTAGAACCAAGATCCGGGTACAAAAATCACAGTTTATATAAAATAATCAAATCTGTAGAAAAATTAGTTCAAGGTTTGAGAAACCATACCCACGTTTGGAGGCTCCACCAATATTGTTTCTGAACGTGTTTGCTACCGATCCAAGTGTAGGATCGAACCATAAAGGTCCACAAGAAGACAATCAACAAGAACCAAGGAGTGATTTGCTAGATTCTCCTTGGCCTTAAGAAATCAAGAACAAAACAAAAAGAAGTATTTGATTTTCAATCAAACAGTAAAAGTGGCGTGGGAGAGTTTTGGGGCTGAAGGTTTTTCTCTTTTTTTAATCAAAATGAAATAATAAAAACAACCCTTATGTTTTTTCAACTAAAACCTTTTTCTTTTATAGTGTTATTTTAGTTGCCCTATTCCCATATGGAATGGGCTTGGGCTCCAACCCAAACACCCCCAAATTTGCCAAACACTCACAATTAGATATTTTAATTTAATTCATCATTATCTCAATTAAAATCAATTAATATATATTTAATATATATATTAACATTTAACAATAATGATAATTTATTTAAATATATGCGAACACACATTTAAACGTAATTTCACTTATTTATTTTTTCTAACAAATTAAATAAAGGCTACGACCTCAGCAAATTTAATTGCACTGTGAAATTACCAAAATACCCTTTCGCCCAAAAAGACGAAAACGCCCTTCTTTCTTCCTGAGTCTTAAATTATCTTCTATGTGTGTGACCCATAGGCTCCTCATCATACCGGTAGTGTATAGTATCGTGATTAACACCAATTAATCGTCTCATTTATACACAGACCAAGATTGGCCCCTAGCAAGGCATCATGGCCATCCGATAGATTCGGATTCAGCAAAGTGGCTACCTGTCAACGATGTGGTTACCGTACAATTCGATCCTTTCATCATTCGTTATCTCGACGAGACGAAGGTATAGAAATAGTGTCAACCTTCGGTTACTCTCGATATTATGTATTCAGTTTCTGGACCAATGACCTTTATTATAATCCGGATAGAGCAACAACTCAATCCCACTGTGGCCACAGTTTTAGTGTCATCGCCATATATTGAATTGCGCCGTGAGATGACTTCTCCCGTACTCGGGAGTGATGCATCCTCTATCTATCCACCATAGTCTTGATACACTCCTTGATGCAGCCAATCACCACCGTATTGACAACTCTAAAAGGAACTGAGTTAGGCTAGTGTCAAACTGCACCAATCGGTGCACAAGGCGCTCCGGTGATCTCAAGTCTAAGGATCACATGCACCACCATTCGTTAGAGGATTTGTTCCATAGACATTGGGGTTACCATCCATATGGAATCCTCTGGTGGGTCAATCCAGTGAACTTGCTGTGGTATATCTGCATACAACAAGCACCCATGTGTTGCACCAGGTTGTCACCAAACAACCTTGACAAGTGAGATCACCATCCGCCTTTCGGCTGTGGTCGTTTCAACACCGTGATAGCCTTATCGTATTATTCGTGCCCTTACTTGAATAATACTAGGGCTACTGGGACGTTTCTAGAATGGCCACCATATGTGCTCATAGGGTTCTCACTATCAAGATTTGAAACACTTGATACCCTCGTCACAGTTCTACCATTCTAAGGACATATATCAATACATATTGCAATAATAATGATTTACGCGATATAGAATAAAATGCCTTTTATTATTGATTAATGAACATTATTACAAAGAGTCAATTCTACAATAATTGATTGGCTCTAGGGCATCTACTCTAACATGTCAACCTTGTAACACTTGCATGATGATCTTCTCCCATGGGAAAAGTATTATTTGTTTGTATCATTATGTACATATGGTAAAATTTTAGTTTCAGTTGCACCTTGAATTCGAAATACTGTTTCCAATTCATGTTATTTTATGTATGGAACTATCATTGCTTATATTATTGAATTTGAAATTCTATTGATTTTGTAATCGTTAGTCTCAAATTCATTTCTATTATCAGATTAAGTATTTGATAGTGAGATTTTGAAGGAATCTTTGATTTTTCCTTCTTTTATACTTTTATGTTAAGTTTGTATATGTTGAAACTGTAATATTATACTAACATTGTTCAACTGAAATGGTAATATTAAAGTTTTATAGTGCACTGTCATTTTGGCTTTGTAAAATTTGTAAGTGATGGAAAACATTGTCTTTTAAAATGCTGTTGATATTTAAAGTAAATATGCAGATTTAATGTTCAGTATTTTACTTGAAGTAAATTTTTGGATTTAGGGCTTTCTCTATCAGTTTCGGCATTAAGGTCATTTATCCCAGTCTATTTGTCATGTTTTCCACATCCGTCTTTTCTCATTGACTGAAGTTGAGATAAGTAAAGTAAATTCTCTTTAGTTATAGTGACAATGCCATTTTTTATTTTACATTGGTTTAATTAATTTGTGATCGATTTTAACTTTGATTAAAGTACACATTATTCTTTCGAAGTTTTGAGATTCGTTATCATAGTTGTAAGAAGTTGTTGTTAGATGGTTGTGCTTATAATTTGTTGTGCTCAACTTGTTTATTCATTTCTCTGGTAGTCGTGTTGCAGATTATTTTCTTGGTCAATTTGTTGCTGAAATTGGTGTCTATTTTCTTGGTCAATTTGTTGCTGAAATTGGTGTCTTTCTCATTACGATTTTGTTTGTTCTACTCAAGTTGTTTATTCATTGCTTTGGTAGTCGTGTTACAGATTATTTTATCGATAAATCTATTGTTGAAATTGGTGTTTTTTCATTATGGTTTTGTTTATTATCTTGTTGTATTTAGTAAATCTTGTAATACTGTCGTTGTTTTATGAATTAATGTTATGAAATGCTAGTGGTACAAATGCTTCAGAAGTTACCATCATTGTTATCATCTAATTATCTATTTATTTTTCAGGGCACTTGCCAAGGTTTTGGTGTTCTTTGTAGTATGCCTAAGATATTGTTGTTTTAATGAGAATTGCAGCAGTTGGAGTTATATATGGTGAGTATATTAATAGCAGTTTGATATAGTGCTTGCATGTTATTCTATTTTCAAATCACAATCACCAGTTGTAATCTTGTGTCTCTATCACTTTTTACGAAGAATAAATGTCTCTCAAGTAATAACAAAGTCTTACAATTTCTATTAAGTTGACTGATTATCTGTATTCTCTATTTTTTTTTATTTGATGATATTTTCTTCATTGTAGTAATGGCTCCAAGAAACTTGATGAAATTTATTCGAAGACTTGATTCTGAAGTACTATACAAACAAGGATCAAGCAATGATTCCAAGTTGGAATTGTTAATGCCTTTACAGACTCTTGTTTTACCTACATCAGTCTCCAATTCTATGAAACCGGATTCTATTTCCTACCATGTTAAATTGATTAAAGAAGAAGATAATCATTCAGAAGAAACTCCATGATGTAAATTGGTGAAATGGCAAAAAACTTGTCAACAAGAGGGTTCAAATACGAATTCTGAACGGAAATGGAAAAATCTTTCTAAAGAAGATCTAGACAGCAAAACATTCAGCCTAGGGAAAGTGGTAATGTTTTTTCACTTTATCATGTGTGTAATTGAATATATACTTTATTTGGCATGACGACATTAACGTGGTTTCATTGTTTTTGAAATAGGCTTATGAAGGTTTCTTAGAAATCAGAGAACGTTGGCTTGTTTCAGAAGATGTGATCTCAAATTTGAAAAAAAGAAAATGAAGATGTGATTTCTAAGGTTCGCAGATTGGAAGATCGGTTGAAGATATCAAAGGAGGTGTTTGAAAAGATCAAAACCGAATTGCTTGATACAAAAACATAAATTGCTTGATACAAATATATCTATACGTTTTATATTCATATAAATATCTTTATTTTTTCACATTAATCTCTCATAAACAATGTCTTCTATTATATATAATGTATTAATCCTTTCTGTTATAAACAATGATTTATATTATATACAACATATCAATCCCTTCAGTTAAACACTTCTTTGGAAACAATATTTGTCAATGTCTGCGTCAGTTCATCTTGTTCCAAGGCTAGCAAAATCTTGATACCTTGTCTTGAAGTTACTATTGATAGTGCGACATACAATTGACCATGTGTAAAGACCTGATGTTTCATATACAATCCTACTATTTTGAGTGATTGACCCTGGCTTTTGTTTATTGTCATGCAGAAGCTAACTATCAGAGGTAACTACATTTTCTTCAACCTGAAGGGCCACTTCATAGCTACATTCGACATTAATATTTTTGGGAATTGTAACAATATCACCAATATTTGACCTAGTAATAATCACTGCTTGTATGGACCACTTTCCTAAATGGGTTATAATCAATCTGGTTTCATTGCAAAGACCATCAGATTGATTCAAATTGCGTAGCAACATAATTGGAATGCCAATTTTCGGATGCAATTCATGTTTAGGCATGTCGTAGCACATCAAAGAATTAAGAAATCTGGTCGGATAGAGATGCAAGTAAAAGAACAGATTCATGCAGTGGAAAAACACAATAAAAACTTAATATTTAAAATTGAATCTGTCATTACTCTAAAACCCAAAGATCCGGGCAACGATTATAACGTTTTGCATGTTAAAACATAACTAGTGTAAACTAACAGATCTTTATAAATCACTATAAATCCATACAAGGATTCGAAATACATTACCAATGTTTGGAGGCTCCTTCAATATCTCTAATTTGATCTCGCTCCCGATTTAAAGTAGAATCGCACTCACATCGTCCACACGAAGATAATCCATAGAACTGTCAAGGGATTTGCTAGATCCACTTGATGGCTTCAAGAATCCAACAAGAGAAAAAGATTTTCTCTCCACCAAGTCAAAAACGTGAGAGAGAGGAAGGTAGGTGGCTAGGTTTTTTTTTTTAATGAATGAATGTTTTTTGTTTTTAATTTTAAGCTGCACTTATATAGTGCAACAATTAAAAACCCTATTCCACTTAGAAAAAGCCATGGGCTCTAACCCTAATCCACCCTTGCAACCAAACACCCCATTAATGGTGTTTTAAATTTAATTAATTGTTATTATAATTAAAATCAATTAATATATAAAAATATATTAACATTTAATTAACAATAATAATCGATTTAAATATATGCACACATATATTTAAATATAATCTCACTAATTTTAATTTTAATATTAATAAAATACAGGCAACAACCTCAGCAAATTTAATTGCACTGTGAGATTACAAAAATACCCTTTCATCCTAAAAGACAAAAATACCCCTTTCACAAAAACAATTCTTAAATTATCTTTTAAGTGTGTGACCCGTAGGCTCCTTATGATATCGACAGTAAGTAGTATCATGATTAACACCAATTAATTGTCTCACTACACACAGACCAAGATTGGCCCCTCACAAGGCATCATGGCCGCCCGATAGATTCAGATTCAACGAAATCGCTACCTGTCAGCAATATGATTACCGTGCAATCAAATCCTTTCATCATCTATTATCTCATCGAGGCTGAGGTACATAAATAGTGTCAACCTCAGTTATCCTCGACATCTTTGTATTCAGTTACTAGACAAATGACTGGAACAATAAATTGGATTGAGCAACAACTCAATCCCACTATGGCCACAACTTTAGTGTCATTGCCATTCACTGAATTGCATCGTGAGATAACTTCTCCCATACCCAGGAGTGATAAATCCTTTGTCGATCCACCACAGTCTTGATAAACTCCTCAATGCAGCCAATCACTACTGTATTGATAGCTCTAAATAGAACTACATTAAGCTAGTGTCAAACTACACCAATCGGTGCACAAGGCACTCTGGTGATCTCAAGTCTAAGGATCACATGCACCACCATTCGTTAAAGGATTTATTCCATAGACACTGGGGTTACCATCTATATGGAATCCTTTGGTCGGTCAATCTAGTGAACTTGTCTACAACAAACACACATGTGTTGCACTAGGTTGTCGGTAAACAACCTTGACAAGTGAGATCAGTCACTACCTTTCGATAGTGTCATTGAACACTATGATAGCCTTACTGTATTATTTGTGTCCTTGGTCAGAATAATACTAGGGCTACGGACATTTCTAGAATGGCCACCATATGTGATCATAGGGTTCTCACTATCAAGATTTGAAATACTTGATACCCTCGTCATAGTTCTACCATCCTAAGGACATATATCAATATATAAAACTATGATTTACATGATATAGCAGAAAATTGCCTTTTATTGATTAATAAACATTATTACAAAGAGTCAATTCCAAAATAATTGATTGGCTCTAGGGCACCTCCTCCAACAAGAGAATGTCATCATCGTTTGAGATACCTCCTGCTTTGCAAGTGCTGTCTGAGCTGAAGTATGTGTTTCCATCTGTTGGCAGACCCTGGGAGATATAGTCGTTCAATCTATGTACTGTCTCATTTTTGGATGTCAAATTGCTCCTCTCTCTCTCTCTCTCTCTCTCTCTTACATATAATCAATATTATTTATCTGAGCAAATAAATATGGAAAAACAACATTCATAATTGTTTCTTCGTGACTGGTATGTTGATCGATTTTCAAGTCTTCAAGTATTTGGATGTAACTCTATAACGCCCACATGGAGGTATGTAATTTAATTTATGCTTTTATACCCTTTGTTGATTTTTGTTAAAGTTATTTTGAGAAAATGTGAAGAAAATGCCTTAAACTTGCATTAAGGGTAAAATGGTCTTTTCACTCAAAATTAGTTGAAATTGTGGGGAGTGAAAAGAGATAGAATTTCATGGAGAATGCAATAAATATGAGGGCATTATGGTAATTGACTGAGGGACATAGATGGAATTTTAAAGAAAGTGCAAGGGCAAAATGGGAATATACATATATATATATATATATATATATATATATATATATATATATATATATATATATATATATATATATATATATATATATATATATATATATATATATATATATATATATATATATATATATATATATATATATATATATTATGTTATATCAAATTGAAGAGTGAAACCCTAGCCACTCTCACCCATTTTCACGCCACTTTCACCTCCATATTCTCTCAAGTTCTTCAATTTTTCTTCAAAGGAAATTCATAGATTTTGGGTATTTTTTAGTGGATTTTCAATCTCAAGCATCTTTAGGTAAGATCCTTGTACTAAGAAGTGAGTTTTAATTTTTAAAGTGTTGAATTTTGATGATTTATGTTCATAGGATTTAAGAGAAAGGGAATTGGATCAAAGGAGATTTTTAAAGTGTTGGATTGCTCTTATATAAGGTAAGTAAATCCTACCCTAAGTATGATTTAAGTTATGGTGTAGAGAATTTCTTTTATGTATACATATGTCTTATATGTAGAAATTGTTGATGGATTTGGTGTTGAATGATGATTATAACTTATCCATGAGTATTTGTGTTGGAGTATTAGATGTTTGATGAATGTTTGGATGAAATTTGGAAGAGTTGGAGTGGAAATTTTGGAGTGTCTATTTTGGGCAGATTTGGTGTTGAATATGGAGGGTTTAATTCCCAAATTTTGGTGGCTTAGAAAAGAGATAGAAATCTAGCCAAATTAGAGTTACTTTGTGCACATAAGTTGTTTGATGAAATGTCAAAGAGAAGTGTTTATATGAGTATGATTATGTGTTATATTGAGATGAGTTTGTAGATGTTAGAGAATGGCATGTTTGCATTCCATATTGCATAATTGCATTTAAACATGTGAATTTAGAAAGAAGTATAAGCATGAAACCATCTACATGCATACATATTCATAAGAGCATGAAGAAGCACTAAAGAATGTTAAAGATTAAATAGAAAGAAATGAGAATATTAAAAAGTTCCAAATCTGAATTTTAGTTAAAGAAGTGTAAAAAGATAAAAAGAAGAAAAGGTTGTTGCGGTGGGGAACCGTGAGTGACAAGAAGAATTTTCCCCGCATGCATGCCGCCTTTAGTGAGCGGCCTAAGAAGAAGAAAGAAGAATTGGTACAGTCCGTAAGAGTGCATGTGGATGAAGGTTGTACCCAAGAAACAAGAATACACTCACACGGCCAAGGTTCCAAATCCATGCCTCAACCAAGTCCGATCGGCAAAAGAATAAGAAAAGAAAAGAAAAGAAAAGAATAAGAAAGAAAAGAAAAGAAAAGAATGAGAAAGAAAAGAAAGAAGAGAAAGAAAGAAACACAGAAAAGAAAGAAAGAAAAACAGAATAAGAACCGAGAAGAAGGAAAAACAGAAAAGAAAATGCACCTTTTATACAATTGTGCATTTGCAATTTATTTATGCATAATATCGTGCCCATTATCTAAGTAGTGAAAAATTAGAATAGAGAAAGAACAGAGAAAGAACAAAGGGAAAAACAGAGAGAAAAAAAAAATGAGTAAGAGTAAAGAAAAAATAGAGAAGAATGGGGAATGTGAAGTAAGGAAATTCAGAATTTAAGCAAAGGAAAAAGAAGGGTAACATAGCTGTAACGCCCCACCTGAGGTACGTAGTTAAATTGTGTTGTATTGCTTGAATGTTTATTGATTTGTTCTCATTTGAGCTTGCATGTTGTTATTTTCAGTTGGTTGACCCTTAGTTAGATTGATGAGTTGATTTGGTTAAGTATTTGCCCTGATTTTGGTTGAGACTTGGTGAATGTTTGAATTTCAGTCTTCGCCGGGGTGAAGAATAATCTTCACCGCGACGACGTTAGCTTTGTAAGTGCGGTGTCGGTTCTGTAACTCTTTGCCGGGGTGACAAAAATTTCTTCGCCGCGGCCACTATCCAGTTGAAAAGTTTAATGAAGTTTCTAGATATTTTTCCATAGGGGCAAAATGACCATTCTACCCCTAATTAGCAGGAAAAGTGGGGAGTGAATTGTAAGGAAATTTTCTGGAGAATAGTTTAAATGGGGGTGCATTTGCAAAGAATTAAAGGGCAAAGGTGGAATTCTAAGAAAGAGTAAGGGTAAAATGGGAAAGAGTGGAGAAAATATGAGATATTAAGGGTTTAGCTTTAGAAAAATCTTTCATTCATTCTTCTCCACCGCCTCTTCCATCCTTCATTTCTCTCAAGTTTTCATTCAATTTTCTAAGGATTTTTTTGAGGGCTTTTGACTAGAAGTTGATACAAGTTGATCCTAAGCACTTAAAGGTAAGAATCCTTACTCTAGATGTGAATTTTATTGGTGTAAGAGTAGGATCCTTACTAAGTTTGTGTTGAAGGTTTAAGAGAAAGCTTCAAGCCATTAAGAGTAGAGAGCTTAAGTGGATTCTACTTGAGTATAAGGTAAGTAAATCCACCTAAGTTGTGATTTGCATGATTGAATGATGTGTAGAGATTTTGTATATGATTAATGCTTGAATTTTTATGTTTGAAATGAGTTGATGGATTTATGAATGAGTTTAATGTTGATTTATGGAGAAATTTCCACCATGAGAAGGGTGGATTGTGTTGATAAATTTTGGTAGAAGTATGAATAGAATTAGAAGAATTTTAGAGGAATATTTGAAGTGTGTTTTCTTTGCAGGATGTGTGATAATTTGAAGGAGTTGAACTCCAATTTTGGATGGTTAAGAAAGAAAGAGAACTATAGTTAGAGTAGGGTTTATGTATGCACACATATTGTTTGATGAAATGCCTAAGAGAAGCATGAGTAGAAGTAAAGAACCTTACTTTATGCAACATAGCATATTTACATTTCATGAATGCATATAAGAAAGATTCTAGGCATGAGCCATCAATATGCATATGTTTATTTGTGTAACCATCAAAGAAAGAAATATGAGTAATGAGAAAGAAACATTCTAAGAATAGAGATAAAGAAAAGAATAAATTCTCTTAGAATAAAGAGAAAGAAAGAATTAGCACTAGAGAATAAAATGAATAAAAAGTGCTAAAGAAGAGAAAAGATAATAGGTTGTGCGATGGGGAGCTCGTGAGTGTAGAAATTTCCCGCATGTAAACCGCCGTGAGAGAGCGGTCTCCGCCTTGAGAGAGCGGAATGAGAATGAGAAAAAGAATTTGTATAGCTGTAAGAATACATGCGGATGAGAGCTATACACGAGAGAGAGTACACTCACATGGTCAAGGGTTCCGAATCCATGCATCGACCAAGACCGATCGACAAAAAATAAGAATAAGAACGAATAAGAATAAGAATGAGAAAGAAAAGAAAAGAAAGAAAATGCATTGCCTTGAATTAGTGCATATACATCTCATCCATACATGTTATCATGATATCTCTCATGGCTAATGAGAATAGAGAGAAAGAAAGAATAGAAAGAAAGAAAAGAACAGTAGAAACAGAGAAAGAATTGAAAAGTGATAAACGGGGATAGAGGAGTAGAGGTTTTACTTACTGAGCATCTTTGTGCTCACCCCGTTGTTTTCTATGTTTTTGCAGGACATAAGTGAGGACGCGGTCGGATAGACGTCGGTAAGCGGGGAGACT
Organism: Pistacia integerrima; assembly: GCA_026225825.1. NCBI lineage: Eukaryota > Viridiplantae > Streptophyta > Magnoliopsida > Sapindales > Anacardiaceae > Pistacia > Pistacia integerrima. The sequence continues at coordinate 25,504,035 of CM047749.1, forward strand.
TGACTACACTGTCCTCTGTTTTGAGAGTCTTTTTGTATAAATGATATTGTACTATGTAAAGAATGTATATATTAAGTAAAGAAGTTTTTTTGGACCCAAATATTTTGATAAGTATACTTGTGTTTTCATTAATATATTATATGAATATGATAGTAGAAAGAAGTCGTTACAATAGCGGGTTACTTACTGAGCAATTAGTGCTCACCTCATTGTTTTCAATGTTTTTGCAGGTAACAGGTGAAATGCAGTCACTTGGAACATCACGCAGCAGAAAAGGTTGGGCAAAACTATCAAGTTAATATTTTGAGACTTATTTGTATTATGTAAAATTTTTTTTATAAAGAAAATTAAATATGGGCCCATACTTTGATACTCGTTTATATATTTCCTTATTATATTTAATGAGTTTTTACTGTTATTTTACGAGTATACTAGCTAGAAAGAGAGTCATTACAAACTCTCATCTTCTGCAACGTCCTTTCCTTCTCCAATATCAAGTAACCATTTTTCAAAAGCCTTTATGTTATTCAATTATGTTGGGTTTACCAAGTTTGTCTTCAACCTCATGTTCTCTGTAAGCCTCAACACTATTACATGTTTCCAAAGAGAAGATGATGATAAACAAGCCTGTATTATGTCATGTTTTTTTCCCTTTTGGTATAACTGGTAGAATCTATCTGAAATCACCACCCAGGGCAACAGTGAGGCCTCCAAATATTCTATCTACATTTGATTGATCTTTTTCAGACAAAATATCCTTCAGAGTTCTATCAAGATCTTCAAAGCAACATCTATTTGCCATGGGTGTTTCATCCCAAATGATCAAACTGTTTGCTCAAGTAGTTTTGCCAATTGTGTTCCCTTTTTGATATCATATGTACTTTCCTCAGGGATATCTAAAGGTATTCGAAAACGTGAATATGTCGTTCTTCCACCAGATAGTTGCAACGTAGCAATTCCTAATATAGCTATAGCCAGAACAATTTTACCCTCAGATCTTGATTTGGCCATGATTGTTAACCATAGGAAGGTTTTGCTTGTTCCACCATGTCCGTAAACAAAAAATGGTGTTCCTCTTTGATTATTGACCGAATCAAGGATTGAATCGTATGTGTCTCTGGCCATTACTAAGACCATTGTATAAATCACTGTGTACTGTTTTGATGTTGTCGATATGAACATCAAAACAGAACAGTTTGGAATTGGCATTCCAGGGGAATTAGCCAAGGATTTTCCTCCCTTTTTCATCAGTTCTTCAATCTCGAACAATGCATGATTCTGAATCTGTTCCGTAGTGCATTTCAATTTTGTCATCTGCATTTTTTGTTTAAGAATGTAGGGAATATCTTCAGATAGGCGTTCTGCATTTGCTCTCTACAAGTCTCTTGGACTCACCACTTCATTATATATAAGAATAGTTACAAAGAGTTGTCATGGCTATCTTCCGGTAGCCCATGTTGATACTTCATCCAAGCAATCATTCCACTCTTTATCATCATCTAGCAATCCTAATGCATAACATGCATCTTTGAATGTACTTAATATTTCTTCGTTCATAGTTCGAATATCTTCAAATGATGTTGTTTCTCTTACTAAATTGAGCAGCATTCGTAAATAATATTTCTCACCACTACCGGGGAATGCAAAATACACCCTGCCAATACACCTTGATTTTTTTCATGGGGACCATTGTTTTTCTGTATCCTTCCAAACCCATTTTGTTGAAAATTAGGGTAAGTCAATGATCTTGTAGAACGGTATCATTGATTACACTTCATCCATTTAGTCAATTTCATTTGTGTAACAACCTTGCTTTCCAAAAGTTTAACCAAACACTTATTTGGTTGAAAATAACTGTTTGTTCCTTCTCTAAATGGAATGGCACTCTTTCAATAGTCGATTCTCTATAATACATGTCAAACTGAAATATCCAGCAAGCTTCCATAGAAGAGAAATATCTGTAATGTTTTTGATTGAATTAATTAATATCATATTTATAACAAACATCAACAAACAATATAAAAACATTATATTTGATGTATTTTGTACATACCTGTAGTTCAAATATGCATTTATTTGATCTTTCTCCTATAAAATCTCGCAATGATTGTTTTGTTGACCATTGTTTTCAATTTCCATAGAAACTGTCATTCTGTCTGGCCCTTTGTTGACATACTTGAATAGATACTTGATTGATCTATGTTGATTACATATTTCAATATTCATGTGATTATCAAACTTAACCAGAAGATTCCTCTTATAAGGAACAATAAAACAGTTATCTAGTTTGATACCCTTTTTCTCAAAATGCTCCATTATTCTGTCTTCTATACATTGGGTATTCGTCGTCATCCACAGATGTTTGATTGACAAAATTCTTTGGAAAATGATTTTTACATTTTCATTTCTCAATACATGGTGAATTCTTGCTAACATCATCGCACGGACCGTTGATCATGTGATTCTCGACAACTGTAGAGGCAACAGGTTCAATTTCCTTATTCGGTATTTCAGCAGAAACTATTCATCTATTTTGGGTGCCAGAGGATTCTTATATTCAGGATGTAGAAAAACCAATATAAGATTGCACACTCTGTCTTAGTGAAGAAATTTAATGTGGATTTATATATGTGAGAAATAATCTTTGTGTAATAATATGTTATAACTAGAATAAGAATAAAAAATTTAGATGAACACCCTTTTTAAGCTAGTAATTCTCTGGATTCTCTCTATAGCATACTCAGTGAATACTTGCCTAATGAGACATTACATTACCTCCATTTTCTTAGGTACTGTAAGATTACCTTGGTAATCTTATTTTTGTTACAATTCTATCTCTTATTAATAAAAATATTGGACAATAATGCCCCTATTTTAAAATAAATTTACATTAATATACCATTTCAATTTTACCCTTGTTTAATTAAACTTTCGAACAATAATGCCCTTATATTTAAAACAAATTACAGAGCACCACCGCTGACAGCGGGCCAACTATCATGGACTACCGTCGGAGTCCCTAAAAATGATCGAGATTCGCTAGGGGGCTCCAGGAGGCTTTGATATAGTCGTTTTCGGCTAGATCTGGTCGTTAACGGCCATGGACCTAGTCGTGAACGGCCAGATCTCACCTAGATCTGGCCTGATATGGCCATTTTCGGCCATCAATATGGCTAGAAACAGCCATATCGAAGCCTCATGGTCATGGTGAGCTACTCACGGCAACTTTCGAAGACTTCTGACGGTGGTTTACGATGGCGGTAGGAAGGTGGGGTTGATTTTGTTATAAATTAAAGTTTTATATAAGTGGGGGTGTTTTAGCTAAATCTAAAATATTGGGGGTTAAAAGAAATTATTAAAAAATTAATAATAAAAATAATATTATATTAATATTTAAAAAGAGGGCAATTTAGTAATTTAAATAATATACCCACCAATTTATTTCCCCTAACCAAGCATATTAATATAACATACCCACCAACTAACCAAATACATTTTCCTAAAGATTCCAAGTAATCTTCAAGGTAATATAAGATTCCAGTAATCCAACTGTAAACCCCCGCGTCAGCGTTCCAATGCTATAAGGTATGTAATTCTACCCTTAAAAGAATTTTATCGATAAAAGGGTAAAATGGTCATTTTGCATGCATTATGAGACGTGAAGGTTGTAAAGTGTTAGGAATTGATGATACTGATAAGAAATATGGTTAAAGGGTCATGAAGGAGGTTAGTAAGGTTAAACGGCATAAACAGTTCCAAGGGGTATAATGGTCTTTTCACAATAATTTATAGGAATCAAGTATCCATAAAAGTATTATGGGTAAATTAGTTAATTATCTTATGGATTTAAGGAGTGTAATAATTACGTTGTAGTTGAAATGACCAAAATGCCCTTATATGCAAAATTTATACCAAATGACCCATATCTCTAATTTTTGATGGCCAATCCCATTTGGGAATTAAAAAAATTAACTATTTATAATACATTTTCTTGGTTAAGTTGGCCAACACCCTTAGAACACCAAACTCTCTTCTTCAAGTCTTATTCTCCTCCATTAAAGGTTTTAATTCATGCTCTCTCTCTCTAAATTTTCATAGGATTTCAAGTTGAATTTCGAAGGAGATCACCATTCACACTTAAAGAGCTTCAATTTCAGGGTTTAAGGTGAGTTTCAAAACCCTAGTTGTTCTGACTTTTAGTTAAAACAGAAATTCATAAGTGGTTATGTGTGTAAGGTAGAAAGGGTGAACCTTTGGAGCTAAGGAGGAGTGTCTTTGTGCTTTGAATACTAAGGTAAGGAAAAAATCTCCCTTATGACTACAATTGATAACACCTAGGGTTGATGAAACTTACATCTATTTATGTTAATTTGAGTGTGATGATATGTTTTGGTTATGGATTGTTTAAATGGGTGTGTTGGTTATTGGGGTGTGTGTGTGTGCATATGGAGGATGTTTATGCCAATTAAGAGATTTGTAGTTGGACGATGTTTTGGCACTTTTTGGTTTTGTAAAAAGGGAGGTTTTTATGGCCTTTTATACTTAGAATGATATGGAAAATACTATGAATGTGCAAATGAATGTGACATGGTTAAAAATGAATAAAATTCGGATTTGACTTTTTAAGACTTATACTATACATGCTTCACTGAATCAGCCATAACTGAAGTTATAAGAGTCTGATTGAGCTGATTCTTAAAGTATTAAAAAAATTAAGAAATAGAGCTAAAACGTTTATGTTTTAGCCAAAAATCAATTCGAATTGGAAGATGAGGAAAAAATTACTTGAATAGTGATGAATTGTATGGCATTCACCTCCTTAAATAAAATTCCCTATCTTTTTTATAATTTCTAATAAACCACTGAATAATCTTACTGTTGAAATTCCTCGTATTGTATAAGAAATCAAATGAGTTAAGTTAATGAATTTAATAGGAAAATATTCATGTCATGGAGTTTTCCTAAATTGATTGATGAATTGTGCAATTGGCCAAGGATACATGTTAGATGAATGAATAGTATGATTGAGCGTGGGAGATGTTATCCCATATGTTTGCATTCATAATGGTAATGCACATAGCTTATTTAATTGACTTATGAAAACATTTATGAAATGTTAAAGAATGAATTCCATGAGTCTCTTGAGGTATAAACCAAGATCATAGGAATGGAATCTTTGTGGAAACCATGAGTCTTTTGAGGTGACGACCAAGAACAAGGTAATGGTTCAAATGAATCCAATCGGATAATAAAGACTAATGAAAACATCAAGTACAAAGACAAAAGAAATAGGCATGCCATGTTTATGAATATTGCATAAGTCATATATGTTCTATGTTATATTATGTATGGTTATGTTATGACTTAAGTTTATGAGGAAAGTCCAAAGTGTGTGACATGTTTTATGAACTTGATAATGTCAATGAATGAAGGTCATGTCTTGTAGGAGGCAGGTCCTGAGTAATATGCTTGTATAATGAACGTTAATAGTTTATGAAAGGCCATATTCCCTTACTGAGCGATTAGCGCTCACCCTACGAAATTTTTTAAAATGTTTTGCAGGTAAGGATTGAAGCTTGAAGCTGGGAGAGGATACTGGGGAATGACATGCGCATGAAGGAATGCTTTTGCTATGTTTTGAATTTTTGTTGTAAAATAACATCAAATGGTTTTGGGTTTATGGATGTTGAAGTAAATATGTTTTAATAAACCTAATATGACCATTTCCTTGTCAAATGAATGAAAAAGGTTAAATGATATTATATACTTATGATAATAACTATGTAGGAAGCTAAATTTCTTGAATCATTTTATGGATATGGGATGTTTAATATCATGCTTTAAAAAAAAAAAAAAAAAAAAACAAAGACAAAACAGAGAAAAGTATAGGTTTTAAGACAAACTCATTTCCTAGGCGTGTCTTTTCTAGGTTCTCAATGGCCAAGGGATACTTAGGAAATACCCAGCTAGGGAGGGGTTTTACACCAACATTCCCAGTAATCCAACATTCCCTAAACCAAATGCACCCTGATTATTATTTGCTCCAGAACTATTTTTTCCTGATAATTCACTAACTCATTGTTGCTTTTTGCTTAGTTATTCTTTTTGAACTCCTGAAGGTTGGACCATTGTTGAGTGTTTTAGAGCACTAAGTTACAAGCATTCATTGGGCATATAGGCAATTCCAAGGGCTCTAACAAGGCCAAAACCTTGTAAGAATGAGAAGAAACCAAAAGTAAATGAAGAATCTTTGTATAGATGTCATGCAGGATTCTGCAAATTTACTCACCTTCTAAAGGTATCGAATGAGAAAATGCTTGAATATCTTTTATAGTCACTCTTTTATTACACTTGCAAGAAGATGTTTTCATAATTGATTAGTTCTTTAACTTATTACTATCATCCAATTTTGTGTACAGTGATGAGTTGTATTGTATAAGAGATCATTTGAAATGCTTATGTAAATCATATTGTTCTACTATTCATTATCAAATTCTTTTAACTATTTTTACAATTTAGTTTTGATGGATAACATTGTTTCCATATTTTGCAAGCAATCAAGGTCATAATAGAGATTATAATGTTATAGGAAACACATTTATAAAAGAAATTCTTTATTGAGATGGGTGTATGTGGGACTGTCTAGTCACTTGATATGTGTTGATCATACATGTTAATGTAAAGTGCATGTTGTGGATAAGCTAATGTGGAACATTGCAATAGTATCATAAAGAGTTAAGGACATCAAATCAACTCCTTTGATGTTTACTATAATTACATAAATTCTCTTATTCCCTTTATTATTAATAAACTATTAGTCCGCTTGGACATATATCTATAAATTAATAAATATTTAGGAGATGGACACTACATCCCAACTCTGTGCGCACATAATTCTGAATGTCCTTAGGAAATGGACCTTTTCCATCAACAAATGAATTTTTCATGAATTGTCCAATAACGTCAGTGGAGACTTGTCAATGGTGGCCTGAAATATGTCTCAAACCACATGTGTGCTCATGGGTATATGTGCTAACAATAAATTTCTCAGATTCCATATACCTTCTACAATAAACCCGCCACCTACAGTTTTAGTCATAACATCCAATAGTCACTATCGAAGAATTAGATTTTTTGGTGATGAATTCAAATTTTTTTGGGTTACAAAGGTTGTCCGGGCCAGCTTACGCACATGATGAACTCAAAATTATCTTTCATGGTAACAAGTTTTAGCTTCCTGACCACTTCCTCCTTTTCGTCAAATAAATACCCCACGTGCAAGTCTAAACCATTAGTAAACACATGAGATGCTTGAGTACCAATTGCAGTTGCCGCCTCTGAATCTACAAGAATTTCTGTAGTGTTCTCTTCCTCACAAACTACACCTTTTGCATGATATGTATTTATAGGAACCTCTACATCTGCAGGAACATGTATAGTGTCCTCCTCATCCACAATATTATTCTCCCTCATGAACAACCTCTTCTATAGTATACTCCTCACCACCCAAATCAGTGCTTACTCTTGATTTCTCAACAAACAAATCAATGCCCTTGTAGTTAAAATAAAAACCAACATTCTCTACACCAACTTGCTCGTTCTCCTCGTCGTTTGAACCAACTTCCAACAGTTTATCCATAACAAAAACCCTTAAAATTGGCCTCGAACCATTATCGCATACATTAGGCATATATAACTTCAAACCTTCATCCAACTTTAATACAACAGAGGCACCTTATAATTTAGAGGCAGTCTGCTTAAAACACACTTCATGACTATATCACTACACGAGCAGCTCAACTCAACTCTTCTAATGATTTCATCAATCAACTCATCAAAAGTAACTTCTGTACTCACAACAATTGGTGTAACTTCTTTGCTCTTCCCACACCATGTCCAACAATTTTCATCCTCCACCCACTCACCAAAATATTCAACACCCAAAACAACTTGTCCTATGTCTAAGAATAGTCAAGTACCAACAATACAAGAAAAAAATTATTAAGTGACATATTAAGGGTTGATAGATTTAAAAGTGCATCTATAGAGTCACTTAAGCGATATATTAGATCTGGAATTCTTCATCAAATTTATTTTCTTAATCTACACCTGATCAATTTTGGCAATTGCTACCACCCTCAACTACCCACAATGCAAGAAAATCATAAAAATATCCAATCCCTTCAACTTGCATCACATCAAAGACAACCCAAAAATATAATCCATTAAATCAAAATCAAAACCCAAACTCAATCCATTAAACCTCAGTGGATAGAAATCTAAATTACAAAAAGGAGTAACACCAACCTGGAGGAAATGTCAAAAGGAGGAGGAGGCAGAACTTCACCGGCTGTTATGTCTTCTAGCCCTCTTCAAAATCTCTCTTTCTTTGTGTAGTGAGGAAGAAGAAGATGTAAAGGAAGAGGAAGAGTAGGAGGAGGAGGAGGAGGAAGTGGGCTTTGGTTTTTCTAAGAAGAATGGTAAGAGGAAGGGCAGGAGGGAGGGAGGGGGCAAATTCTTTCCAAACATGGGTTTTGGGTTTGGGTTTCTTTGCCAAAAAAAAAAAAAAAAAAATTGTTTTTTGGGGACAAAATGTTATTTTTTAAAAACTGAGTAAATGTTTCATTAAGCCTAATTTAAACATCATTAGTGATTAATTAGCCTTAAATAAAAAAAATACGGTCATTTAGTGAAGAGTTTCAAACTTCATGGCTCTTTAATTAAATCCAAACTTAAAGTGGTTTTTTTGTAATATACTCTCTAGCTAGTAATTCTTTAAGAAATATATGACAAAATCCACTAAATAAAATTTGTAAACATATATGCATAATGAAAAATCCGAAAATTCTAATTTTAATTCATATAAGTATATACACAAAATAACTGATATACTTAATAAGTACAAGGTAGTCTTGGATAGTGCCGCCAAACTCCTTTGCTTCTTGACATCCCATCCGATTGTAAATCATCAAGTACTTGCAAAATAGTAGAATAACAGAGTGAGCACTAATTGCTCAGTAAGTAAACCAAACTGCACTGCTGTTTTTCCTCCATTACTCATGTTCTGATTTTCCTTTTCTCACTTTAATCTTTGATAATATTCTTCATTCTCTTTTGATATTCTGCATTCTTTTCTGATACTCTGATTTGCTACTTATCAACGTGCAAAGACAATGAATAAAATTGTACATCGTCAAGCACATAAGAAATACTTAATCATGTAAGTGCATAATACATATGCAGAATAATAAACTTTCCTGAGAAAAGAACTTTCTTTTCTTTTCTATTTTTTGTCTCTTATGCTGTATCTCTTTCTTTTCTTTTTTGTTTCTCTTTCTTATTTTGGTTCCTCTTTTGATTTGCCGATCGGACTAGGTTGAGGCATGGATTTGGAACCCTGGCCATGTGAGTAGGTACAGTCCTCATCTACATGCACTGCTGACGGACTGTACAAATGTTGTATCTCTCTGTTGTGGCCGCTCACTGATGGCGGCGTGCATGTAGGTATGCTCTATTGGGTACAGTCCTCATCTACATACACTACTGGCGGACTGTACAAATACTATATCTCTCTGCTGATGCTGCTCACTAATGGCGCCGTGCATGTAGGCATCTCTGTCACTCACGGGTTCCCCATCGCAACAACCTTATAACATAGCATGCTGTAGAAAGAGAATAGAAAGAGATACTATACACATTTCAACACTTGCATTCTTTAGTAAATGAGAAAATATACATACTTGCGTGTTAGCTTAAAAGAAAACTACAAGCCATTCTCATTTCTTTCTTTTTCTCAATCTTTGCTAACATATTCTTTCACATTCTCATTTACTAAATCAAGGCTATATATAAATCATGTGCATAATATATGCATGATCAAGCCCTTTCTTTAATATGCTTTCCAAGTTCACATTTACAAACTTGAAAATTCATTATGGCATAATGGTATGTCATGACATATTCTACAATTCTCTACTATCACAATTGCCATATCAAAGTAACACTTTAACTTGCAATTCTTCCCTAACACTTCCCTGTGCTTTTCAATAAGTAGTAAAGGTTTAAGTAACTAGAACCAAACACTAAGGGTCATTTCTCTCATGGAACTAACATGACCAAGTGATATTCTAAATTTTAGCATAACAATATGCACCCTTGAATACTAACATTTAAACTTGGTTAAGCCCAACATAATCATTCTACTTCAATTCTTGACTTTCTCTAACCCTTTCTTCAATAGGGTTTAGCCAACTCATGCATGCATTTTCTCTTTGGATTTTCATCAAACACTTCATATGCACATGCAACTACCATGTTGGCTACACTTCCACATCTCTCTAAATCCACCAAAATTTGAGCAAAAAGTCACTAATTATAGCATCAAACCTGGCCATTTTCAACAATTCTCAACATTTCAAAAAATTTCAACACTAATTCTTCCATAACTTCACCAAATCATCACATAACCATACACTACTTCTCATGGCTGGAAATTATGCATCATTAAACGTAAAAAACAGCCAATAATTCTTTCATATACAAACACGCAAAAATTCATTCAACGCAAGTCTTGCTCAAATCAAGGCTAAAATTAGGTTTACTTACCTTGAATGTGTGATATCACCTCTTTTTGCTTAAAGTCTCTTCCTCTTGGATCTAGATTATATAAAAAACCATAAGAATTTAAAACTTTAAAGTTTAATCACACTCCTTGTGCTAGAATCTTACCTTTGGATGTTTTAGGATTGAAAATCTATAAAAATCCAAGACAAAGCCTATGAGTTTCCTTTGAAATTTAGTGAAGAAAATTCAGAGAAAATGGGGGCGAAGGGTGGCGTGAATAAGGGTTAGAATGGCTAGGGTTTAGGTTATTGCAACCTTATATATATATATATTTATTTATTTATTTATTTATTTATTTATATTCCCATTTTGCCCTTGCACTTTCTATAAAATTCCATCTATATCCTTTAGTCAATTACCAAAATACCCTCATTTTTATTATCTTCTTCACATTATTTTGTTTCCTTTCACTTTCCACTTTTTCATCTAATTATGAGTGAAAAGACTATTTTACCCCTAATGAAGTTTTAAGGAATTTTCTTTATATTTGTCTAAGGTAACTTCAAAGAAATCCAACTAAGGGTATTGGGGCATAAATAAAATTACGTACCTTGATGTGGGTGTTACACTTTTAATAGTTTGCCCCCTTTTGAAATCCATTATGTGAAATTATATATATATATTGTTTTTATAACACTCCAAAAATTTCACTCTTCTTTTATTTTTTCTGTTTTTGGAACTTTATAACCTTTAATCATGTTATTTATCCCAAACTATTATTCTTCTTTTCTACACACAATTTTAGGTATTTGAATTGAGAATCAAAATGAAATTAACACTAAAACCGTAAAAACAATCTTCACAACTTGAATTCAATCTATCTCCAACATGTGTATATGATTAGCAATGAACATTAACAATCAAAACTTGACCGCAACATTTGCAAGAAGGAATTAATAAAGATTAAACAAAAAGTAGACCTCTTGGTTGCTGAGAAATCAAGAATAATATATTTTGATTGAAAATAATAGGTTTTGTCTACAATCTTATTCAGACGGACACAAAATTACATTTCACATCACCTAATAATTACAAGAAAATAATAAGAGAAATCCAATAGGAATCCTCCTCTACTATACATAATAAACTTAATGTCCAAAATTAAATACTATTATTGCGGCCTTTTAGAGGTGGACTTGGAGTTGAACTGATCTTTACAGTTCCAACCAAAATCCTAAGTTCTATCACTTTTCCTTTTTCTTTTCTACTTTCTCAGCTATCTTGCGTAAAATAATCTTACACATCACTACAAAATAGTAATACTTGATGATGTAGGTGATAATCTGCTGGAAATGGGACAACCTTTCGGATGAATATTCAAATATGTTTTGGAGCCAAAGTTACAGCTCATGTTTATTTTGTTAAGTTTGCAGTGGTTGTGGAGCAGATATTTAGCCATTTAAATGCAGATTTTGTGTCTTGTTTAGTTGAGACTTAGACTTGGTTAGGTGCATGTTTGCTGCTAAAGTTGATTTGTAATAAGTTTATTATATTGCAGTAGGTAATACAGTGTTAAAAAGTTTGTATAAATGACTATGTTTTATGAATGAAATACATAGACTAAGAAATGCCTTTTTGGCTGTCTCCTTCATTGCAAATATTCATCCTTTTATTTTTGGACTTCTCTTCCAAGAACCAACAAATGGTATCAGAGCTTCATTGATCTTAAGGGCCTCATAATCTCATCTTTTCTTCTACATTTTCTCAACCCCTGTTACGCAGAAATCAGTTCCAAGCATCACACAAATTGACTCAATGGCATAACCCTTAACCTCTCTATCTCCTCCAACCTTCAATGGGGAGCTATATCACATTTGGGCTGTCAAAATGAAAACGTTCCTGAGAGGACAAGGATTATGGCAGTATGTTGAAGAGGATAAACAGCCACCAACACTGGGGCCAAACCCCACCCTGAACCAGATTAGATTACATGATGAAGAAGCCACCAAATCACCTAGAGCCTTGTCCCATATTCATGCAGCTGTGACTGAGCAAGTGTTCACTAGAATCATGGCATATGAGTCAGCTAAGGAAGCATGGGATAAACTCAAAGAAGAGTTGGTGGTAGTGATACAACAAAGGGTATGTAGATGCTAAACTTGAGAAGGGAGTTTGAGATGCTGAAAATGCAGGAGTCTAAAACTGTAACGACTCCATTCTCATAAAAATATGCATAGTAAAAGTACATGTAAGATAACATAAAAAGTTGGGCCCAAAATTTTCTTTTATTAAACATATGTATTCTTTATACAAATATATACAAGATTTGTATCATATGCAAAACTATCAAAATAGGGTGGACAGTGTAGCCAATTCTCTTCGTGTGCCGATGTCCATCTGACCGTGTCCTCATCTAGAACCTGCAAAAACATAGGGAACAACGGGATGAGCACAAAACAATGCTCAGTAAGTAAACCTTCTACTCAACTATCCCCGTAACTCTCTCTCTAATTCTTTCCCTATAATTTTATTAACTCTTTCTCTTATACAACTCTCTGTTTTCTCTTTCTCATAACTCTTTTCTACTAACTCTCTTTCTAGTAAGTCACGGCCCCATCTGACGGGAGGCACGGCTGGGACTCGCTCCCACTCCTTGTGACTTCTACTCATTCTAGCCGATCGGACTTGGTTATGCATGGATTCGGAACCTTTGGCCATGTGAGTGCATAGAATCTCTCGGGTAAACTCAGGTATAGCCCTCATCCGCATGTACTCTACGGGCTACACCACTTCTCTCTCTGATACTCATGCCGCTCTCTCAATGCGGCGTACATGTGGGAATACTCTACCCGTACTCACAGGTTCCCCATCGTACAACCCACTCTATTCTCTTGTTTAGCACTACTCTAGCTTTTACTCTATAGTGCTTATTCTTTCTTTCTCTTTACTCTTAGAGTAGCTTAAACTCAAAAATCTCTACTCTTTCTCTACTCTCTTCTCTAGTGCATAATTAATGCATAGTTAATGCACATAAATGACTCATGCTCATTAAGCATTTATGAGATGCAATTATGCCATGTAGCAAAATTAAGGCTTTCTACTCTTACTTATGCTTCTCTTGAGCATTTCATCATACAACTCATGTGCATATAAAACTCTACTCTAACTCTAACTTTTCTCTTTTCTTTAATCATCCAAATGGGAGGAAACTCCCTCATAAACTCTAAATTTCCTGTCAAAAGAAAAGCACTTCAATAAGCTTGCTCAAAACTTCCTCCAACTTTAATCAAACTCAACCCAACATCAAGCAAATAAAACACGCTTCTCATAACTCAATTTATGTGTATTACTCATTAATAACTACTAATCTCATTCATCTCATTTCAACAAACATAATGAATACATATTTATATATAACTCTCTACTCAAAAGAGTTTTTAAATCTCAACTTGGGTTGAATTTACTTACTTTATGAGGAAAAAGCTTCTTTAACACTTCTCCTTTCCTTTGGGAGCTTGCCTTCTCTTTACAACTTTAACCAACAACAACAACAACATGAGACTCTAATCAAAACATACTAAAACTCTCATCTAAAGCAAGAATCCTTACCTTAGGATGCTTTAGATTAAAACCCTACTAAAAAGTTACTCAAAAAGCTCTTGGAAATCCTTGGAAGATTGAAGGAATTTGAGAGAATTTGGAGAATGGAGGAGGCGGTGGAATGGGAAATGAAAAGTTCTCAAAGACTAAACCCCCCTAAATATCTCCTAACAAACTCATTCTTCCCATTTTGCCCTTGCTCTTTCTTGGAAATTCCATCCATATCCTTTGATTCCTTACAAACACACCCCCATACTAACATATTCTCTATGAAATTTCCTTACATTTTACTCCCCACTTTTCCTGCTAATTAGGGGTAAAATGGTCAAATAGCACCTAAGGGAAAAAAATATCTAAAACTCAATAAACGTTTCAACCGGCATGTCGCCGCGGCGAAGAAAACTATCCAGCAGCTTCCCCGTGGCTTTAACACCTCTTCGCAGCGGTGAAGATTATTCTTCACCCCGGCGAACCCTGTAACAACAAAAACCTTCTAATTTCGACTCATTTCAAGGAAAATACTAAACATATCAATACAACCAAAGACCAACCAACCATTATTCATAAAAATCGACTCAAATAAGAGCGAAATAAGGAACATTAGCTACGTACTTCAAGTGGGGTGTTACAAAAACCGTAAAATAGTATGTGGATAGGTTGATGAATGTGGTAAACAAAATCAGATTAATGGGAGAGGAGATGACAGATAAAAGGATAGTTGAAAAGGTTCTTGTTAGCCTACCCGAAAGATTTGAATCTAAGATATCTTCACTTGAGGATTCTAAGGATTTGACACAAATCACCCTCACTGATTTGGTGTATGCCCTACAAGCTCAAGAACAAATGAGATTGTTGAGGCAAGAGGACACTAGTGAAGGTGCAATGGTGGCTGGATTCAAAGGTAAACCAGGCCAGGGTGGAAACAAGAGACCTGCGGGAGAAAAGAAAGGAAAAGAGAGAATGGGAAACCAGTGGAATAAACCGATTGGAGGGAAAGAATTTCCACCATGTGCTCACTGCAAGAAGAAGGGGCATAGTGAAAAGAGGTGCTTTGGTTTAGGCCTAATGTTCAAAGTGAACCAATAAACCGATTGAGGGAAAGAATTTCCACCATGTGCTCACCTGTAAGCAAGTAAGGGCATAGTGAAAAGAGGTGTGGCCGGTTTAGGCCTAATGTTCAAGCAGATCATGCAAGCAATATGGTCACATTGAAAAGGTATGCAAAAGCAAACCAACTCGATCAACCACATGCTCAGTTGTGAAAGACCAATGCCAAACTCAGATCCATAGCAGATGTTTATGGCCTCATGCAGTGTTGTTCAAGCTCAAAATGATGATTGGTTGATAGATAGTGGTTGCACAAATCACATGACAGCAAACTTGGAAGACTTTGTGAATTTGGACAAGCCTTACCATTCCAAGGTTAAGGTTGGTAATGGGGAATTTGTATCTGTGAAAGGGAGAGGAGATGTTATTGTACAAACAAAATCAGGTATCAAACTCATTTCCAATGTCTTGTATGTGCCTAGTTTAAGTCATAATCTCTTGAGTGTTGGTCAAATGATGGAGAGGAAATATGCCCCGCACTTCGTGGGATCGGGCTTTTGCACAATCTTGGACAGAAGGGAATGAATTAATGAAGGTTAGGATGATGGGAAAAAAGTTTTCCCATTAGGCTGAACAAACCTGACATAGAAACATATGTTGTGAGTGTAGATGAGGCTGACTTATGGCATAAGAGATTAGGCCACTTAAACTACCATAGCCTTAGGGAAACTCAAACCAAAGAATTGGTCTGTGATCTGCCCGAAATTGGTGAAAACAAAACCATTTGTTCTATTTGTCAACTTGGCAAGATGACCAAACTTCCCTTCCCTGTAAACAAGGCCTGGAGATCTAGTGAAAAGCTGCAACTTGTCCATACGGATGTGTGTGGACCTATGCAAACACCATCCCTAAATGGAAGCAAGTATTTTATCCTCTTCATTGATGATTATTCCCGGATGTGCTGGGTGTTCTTTTTGAAATTAAAGAGTGAAGTTGTAGTGGTGTTTGAGAGGTTTAAAGTACAAGTTGAAAAGCAATCAGGTTTAAGCATAAAGAACGTTAGAAGTGATAATGGGAGTGAGTATATTTCCAATGAATTTGAAAAAATCTACAGGGAGGCTGGAATTATTCACCAGTTCAGTTGTCCCTATACTGCACAGCAAAATGGAGTTAGTGAGAGGAAGAATAGGACTGTAATGGAGATGGCAAGGTGCATGGTTACTGAGAAGAGGCAGCCTAAATCATTTTGGGCAGAAGCTGTAAATACAAGGGTCTATTTGCTTAATAGGCTCCCTACTAGAGCCTTGACAAATCAAACACCCTATGAAGCTTGGTATGGAATGAAACCCTTAGTTAGAAACCTGAAGATCTTCGGGAGTGTGTGTTATGCTCTCATTCCAGCAGCTAAAAGAAGCAAACTTGATGAGAAGGCTTTGACAGGAGTTTTTATAGGATATAGTGAGCAGTCCAAATCCTATAGAGTATATGATCCTACAGCCAAGAAGATACACATCACAAGGGATGTGAGGGTGGATGAAAAAGGGACCTGGAACTGGGAGAAAAATGAAGCTGAAATGGACAGAATAGAAGCAGATTAGAGATGCTCCAAAGGGATGATTTGACATTCCAGAAGAGGCAGACTTGGATGATGATTTTCCAATCAGGGGAACAAGGTCCTTGACCGAGGTTTATGAGAGATGTAATGCAGCCATGATTGAACTTGCAAACTTGAGGGAGGCTGCCAAATCCGAAGTCTGGAGGAATGCAATGCAGGAGGAGATAAACATGATTGAGAAGAATGGAACTTGGGAGTTAGTTGACAGACCAACTACCAGGAAAGTGATCCAAGTAAAATGGATTTTTAAAAGGAAGCTAAGGCCTGATGGTTCAGTGTATAAACATAAAGCAAGACTAGTTGTTAAAGGCTCAACAATATGGTGTGGATTTTTCGGATACCTTTGCACCGGTAGCTAGACATGATACTATAAGGATTCTTCTTGCATTGGCGGCCCAATTTGAGTGGAGAATCTACCAACTAGATGTGAAGTCAGCATTCCTAAATGGTTGGCTCAATGAGGAAATTTTTGTGGAGCAACCGGAGGGATATGAAGTGGAAGGGCAGGAGGATAAGGTGTATTTGCTGAGAAAGGCCTTATATGGCTTGAAACAGGCTCCAATAGCCTGGTACAGCAGAATCAATGAGTATTTGATGAGTTTGGGTTATGCACGGAGTGCTAATGAGCACACATTATATGTTAGGAGGCTGAAAAATGAGTGTACCATAATTTCACTTTATGTTGATGACCTACTCATCATGGGGAGCAGTTCAAATCAACTTAATGATTTCAAATCAGCCATGCATAAGGAATTTGAGATGACTGATCTAGGGGAGATGTCCTACTTTCTTAGGATGGAAATCCACCAAAGTCACCATGGGATATTTGTCAATCAAAAGAGGTATGCAACTCAAATTTTGCATAAGTACAACATGGACAAATGCAAACAAGTGGACACTCCATTGGCTGTGAATTTAAAATTGAGTAAGGATGATGGGGCTGAGAACGTTGATGAAACAATGTACAGAAGCATCATAGGCTGCCTTCTGTACTTGACTGCCACTAGACCAGATTTAATGTTTGCTGCTAGTTTTCTTTCTAGGTTCATGTCCAATCCTAGTGAGATTCATCTTAAAGCAACCAAGAGAGTACTGAGGTATGTTAAAGGGAGTGCTGAGCTTGGAATATGGTTCAAGAAAACAAAAAAGTTTCAGCTTGTTGGATACTCGGACAGTGATTGGGCTGGATGCATTGATGACATGAGGAGTACATCAGGTTATGTGTTCTTCTTGAACTCAGGGGTCGTATGCTGGCATTCCAAGAAGCAAGACACCACAGCATAATCCACGGTAGAAGCAGAATATATTTATGCTGCTGCCGCAGTTAACCAAGCTATTTGGTTAAGGAAAATTATGCTGGACTTGAGGCAAGTTCAAGAAGAACCTATTGTAATTTTCTGTGACAACCAATCAGCAGTGGCCGTGGCTAAGAATCAAATCCTACACGGCAGGACAAAGCACATCAAGATCAAGTTTCATGCTGTGAGGGAAGTCGAAAGCAATGCTGAAGTAAAATTAATCCATTGCAGGGGTGAAGATCAACTTGTTGATATCATGACCAAAGGTCTACCTAAAACCAAGTTTGAGAGTTTGAGACTTACACTTGGTGTTTCCAGCAAGCTTATCAAGGAGGAGTGATGATGTAGGTGATAATCTGCTGGAAATGAGACAACCTTTCGGATGAATATTCAAATATGTTTTGGAGCCAAAGTTACAGCTCATGCTTATTTTGTTAAGTTTGCAGTGGTTGTGGAGCAGATATTTAGCCATTTAAATGCAGATTTTGTCTTGTTTAGTTGAGACTTAGACTTGGTTAGGTGCATGTTTGCTGCTAAAGTTGATTTGTAATAAGTTTATTATATTGCAGTAGGTAATACAGTGTTAAAAAGTCTGTATAAATGACTCTGTTTTATGAATGAAATACATAGACTAAGAAGTGCCTTTTTTGCCGTCTCCTTCATTACAAATATTCATCCTTTTATTTTTGGACTTCTCTTCCAAGAACCAACAATACTGCATATATCAGTATGTACAATTCTATTCATTGAATCGAGCAATAGTAAATGGTAATGTGTAAAAAGGTTCATGTCTGACCTGCCATGTGAATTTGGAATCAAAGAAGCGTAGCAGATCGGAAGTAAGTCCCGACATTGCATCCTATCTTCAACATAAATAATACCTCTCTGGGGCTAGCTCTATTTTCAGGATTGCCATCTGGGCTAATCCCAATCTCTTCAAGCCCTAGTCTACTAGCTGGGAAAGCACAAACACGGACCTGCAAAGAACAAGCGAAGAATCATACCACCCTCAGATATAGGTTTTTCATCTTTTCTGTCAACAAAGTTTTAATTGCATTTGGAAGAACATTGTTTAGTCATTGAAAAATAAATAATTTTTATGGGAGACCCAATGGGCAGAGTTCTAACATTCATAATGCTTTTTTTTTTTTTTGGATAAGAGGAGTTTTAAATGGCAATCATACCAATAATGATTTTGAATGCATAAAGGTTTTACTATAACAAATGCCATCTGATCTAAGAATTCTCAAACTATGACACGGACAGACGGGTAGAACAAGATAACTAATAAGGCTTCTTCGAGCATCCAACTTCAGGTTTTATAATAAAACAGTGCATATTTATCTGAGAAATTATGAACATAAAAAATTAATCATCATGAGGAAATATCGTTTTAGTTGCAGATGTTGGTGGCATAAACAAGGTCAAACCACTAGCAATGCAAACTCGATTCTGAAACATAGTTGCTGGTCTTGGTGCAAGATATCTGCACTAGTTCACACTATAAGTTTAACTTCATTAAAACTCATAGGAAGCAAAACCACATATATATGAACTTTACCCTAGAATAAACGATGATGTAAAAACTGCATTTATGAGATCTTCCTTGGAATCAAACTAATCCACCAGTAAACCCCTAGGCCTTCAGAGAATCTGCATTACAACAACTATCATAATAGTTACAATATAAGTCATTGCTGATAGAAGTTAATCAAATATCCATTGCTAAAAGCAAGAGTAATTGCAAGTTTAGCTTCCCTAATATAAGTGCAAACAACGCTAACAGAAAGTGAACACAAGATTATGGCACATAAGATTCTTTTAGCTGCAAATACTTGGATATAACTATCCCTCAATTAAGCAATTATTATGGGAATTGTTGTTTTTGTTGGTTATTTGAGCAAGTAATGTGGTTATACGGGAGAGAAAAGAAGAAGAACAAGAGAGAGGAAAGATTTGTTATAATTCATTAGATTAAACTGAAAGTTACAGTAGAGTTTTTATACATGTACAGACACTATTTCACCTAACCATTAAACATATTTTAGTCCAAAATAACTTCCTAACAATACATTCTTAGCCACTCTGATTACATCACATTAAATTGATACAAAGTTGTCAACCAATTAGATGCTGAATTCACCAAAATATCTCACTTTAGCATGCCTATACACCAGCTACGTGAACTGCTCCAGATCAGCTTCCAAACTTCAAACTCTTTTCTTTTGCTGCGAGATCACAGCTCCAGCATAATCCAAAATATTGTTTCAAGCAGCAAAATATCACTTCTTTGAACACTACTCCTTCATATTTTTGCTTGAGACACCAAGTTTAAGCTTCAAGTCTTCAAACTTGGACTTACATAAGGACTTAGTAAATATGTTAGCCAATTGCACTTCCCCCCAGTAGTGTGTCAATCTGATTTCTCTAGATTGCTCAGCCTCCCCACTGCATGAAACTTGATTTTTATGTGCTTGGTTCAACCATGCATGTAACGCCCCACTTGAGGTACGTAGTTAATGCTTTTTCTTTTGCTCTTTTTGAGTTGATTCATTATTGTTTGGTTGGCCTTTGAGTGATATGTTGAACACTTGCCTTGATATTGGTTGAAAATAGAAGAAGTTTAGTGTTTCAGTCTTCGCCGCGGCGAAGAGGTGTTGTAGCCACGGGGAAGCTGCTGGACAGTTTCGCCGCGGCAACAGAGGATTCCTCGCCGCGGCGACGTGCCAACCAAAATGTTTGTTAAGTTTTAGATATTTTCTTCCCTAAGGGCAATTTGACCAATCTACCCCTAATTAGCAGGAAAAGTGGGGAGTAAAATGTAAGGAATTTTCATGGAGAATATGTTGTTATGGGGGTGTGTTTGTAATGAATCAAAGGATATAGATAGAATTCCCAAAGAAGAGTAAGGGCAAAATGGGAATGCTTGTGTATAAATTTCATTAAAAGGAATTAAGTCATTGCAAACCCTTCATTCTTCTTCTTCTTCTTCATCACCACTCTCATCTCTTGCTTCCTCTCAATTTCTCTTTCTTTTGATCAAGGAGTTTTGAAGGGCTTTTGGAGTGATATGGGGTAGAAAATCAATCTAAGGCATCCTAAGGTAAGGATTCTTGCTTTGGTTGTGAAGCTTTGTGAGTTTTTGAATATATTTGATTATTGAGGGTTTTTGTTCATTTGTTTAAGAGTAGAGAAAAAGTTCAAGCAAACCAAGTGAAAGGAAGAGCTAGTGAAATCTCTCCATAACAAGGTAAGTAAATCCTAACCCAAGTTGAGATTTGAGAATTTTCTTGATTAGGGTTTTGATGGCAATTATGTATGTATGTTGTATACATGTTATATGCCATGTTATTGAGTCTTAAATGGAGATTTCTAGTGCTTTGTGATTGTTTATACATTTCAAATATAAGAAGTGAGATGTGGGTTGGAAAGGTAGTTTGAGATGGAATTGAAGGATATTGAGGAATCCTTTTTGGAAGTGTCTTTCTTTGGCAGGATTTATGGCTATGTGACGGGGTTTCTCCCCATTTTGGATGGTTAGAGAAAGACTTAGGATTATTTTTATAGTAGAGTTTTATTATGCACTTGAGTTGTTTGATGAAATGCCTAATAGAGGTTTGAGTATGAGAAATGAACCTTAATTCTTGCAACATTGCATGTTGGCATTTCATAAGTACATTAGTGGAGATGAACCATCCATAGGCATTAATTGTGCATTGAGAAGTGACCTAAGAAAGAGTAAGAAACTTTGTGTATGCACTTGCTCTATGAGTAGAGAACTTTGTGGATGCAACTACTCTAAGGGTAGAGAGAATGAGAAGTGTTAGAGTAGCGTGAATGAGAAGAGTAGTAGAAATGGGTTGATGCTTTGTGATCATCACCCGACAGTTATGAGAATCGGGTTGATGCTTTGTGATCATCACTCGACTAGCCATTAGAAATGGGTTGATGCTTTGTGATCATCACCTGATAGGTAGTAGAAACGGGTGGATGATTTGTGATCATCACCCGGTTAGTTATTAGAAAGGGGTTGATGCTTTGTGATCACCACCCGACATTTATTAGAAGTGGGTTGATGCTTTGTGATCATCACCCGACAGTGATTAGGAACGGGTTAGTGCTTTGTGATCGTCACCCGAAAGTCATAAGGAACGGGTAGGTGCTTTGTGGTCTCCACCCGATAGTTACAAAAACCGAGTAGGTGCTTCGTGATCCCCACTCGGTAGTCACTAAGAACGGGTTGGTGCTATGTGAACTCCACCCAACAGTCATGAAGAGTGAGATGGTGCTGTGTGAACGCCATCCGGCCGTGCCTCCAGAAGATGAGGCCTGTGACGCTTTAGTAGGAAACAACAGAAAATGTGAGGAAAGAATTAAGAGAAACACATACGGGGATAAACAGATAGAGGGTTTTACTTACTGAGCATTATTTTGTGCTCACCCCGTTATTTTCCTTTGTGGATGCAGGATCTAGGTGATGATGCAGTCGGAGGGGCGTCGGCAAGCGAGGAGCAATAGCTACACTGTTTCTCCTGTTTTTGTCTTTTAAAATGGGTTTTTTTTGTAAATGATGCTCTTTGTGTATAAAAGACGTATTACTTATAATAAAAAAGAAAAGTTTTGGGCCCATTTTCTATTGTTATTATGCATGCATTGTATTAGTTTATAGCAGTTGTTACAATGCATGACTGGATTCTTTGCTATAGCAATAGCCGATTGATTATCACAAAAAATTTCAGTAGGCTCACACTGTTTTACCTCCATATCAGCCAGCAAATTTCTCAACCATATGGCTTGATTTACTGCAGTAGCAATTGATATGTATTCAGCCTCTGCAGTGGATTGAGCCACTATTTCTTGCTTCTTGGAAGACCAACAAAAAACACCATAATTCAGTAGGAAAACATAACCTGATGTGCTTCGCATGTCATCACAGGAGCCTCCCCAATCACGGTCTGCATAGCCTATCAATCTGAAATTTCAGATTCCCTGAACCAGATTCCATGATCTGCAGGTCCTCTAATGAATCTAAGCACCCTCTTGGCTACTTTAAGATGCTCCTCAATTGGTTTACTCATAAATCTTGATAGGAGACTAATGGCAAACATGAGATCAGGTCTTGTTGCTGTTAAATATAACAAGCTCCCAATCATTCTCCTATAATCTGTCTCATCCATCGGGGCTGCCCCATCATCTTTGCACAACCTTTGATTTTGCACCAAAGGTGTGGCAGCCAACTTGCATTCATCCATTCCAAACTTTTTAAGCATCTCATTAGCATATCTCCTTTGACAAATGAAAATGCCATCTTGAGATTGCTGGATTTCCATTCCGAGGAAATAAGTCATTTCTCCCAAATCAGTCATCTCAAACTCTTTGTGCATTTCTTTCTTGAACTCTTTAACTTGAATAGCATTGTTTCCTGTCACCAACAAATCATCTACATACAAGGAAACCATGATCACATCTTCATTGGCTTTCTTCACATACAAAGTATGCTCATTTGGGTTCCTTGCATAACCTAGGCTGACTAGGTAGTCATTGATTCTGCTGTACCAAGCTCTTGGAGCTTGTTTTAGGCCATACAAGGCCTTCCTCAGTAGGTACACTTGGTCCTCT
Source organism: Pistacia integerrima (assembly GCA_026225825.1). Classification (NCBI taxonomy): domain Eukaryota; kingdom Viridiplantae; phylum Streptophyta; class Magnoliopsida; order Sapindales; family Anacardiaceae; genus Pistacia; species Pistacia integerrima. Next base: position 25,527,777 of record CM047749.1, read on the forward strand.
TTACCCTTGACTTCATGTCCTACAGGTTGTTCAACAAAGATCTCCTCATCCAGCCAACCATTCAAGAAAGTTGACTTGACATCCATTTGACACACTTTCTACTTGAATTGAGCTACCAAAGCAAGGACTAACCTGATTGTATCATGTCTTGCAACCGAGGAAAATGTGTCTTGAAAGTCCACACCATGTTGTTGTGCAAACCCTTTCACCACTAACCTAGCTTTGTGCTTCAAAACTGAACCATCAGGGTTCAATTTTTTCTTGAAGATCCACTTTACCTACATCATTTTCCTCCCGGCAGGCCTGTCCACAAGTTCCCATGTTCCATTCTTTTCTAAAATGGACAACTCCTCTTATATAGCAAGCTTTCATTCCTTTGACTTAGTTGCTTCATGATAAGATGCTGGTTCAAGCATTGCAACATTGCATCTCCCATAAATCTCAGTAAGAGGTCTGGTTCCTCTGACTGAAACTTCTTCTTCTGTTTCAGAATCTGCCCCATCAACTTGGTCAACAACTTGCTCTCTTTGTTGTGGTCGTGGATCAGCTTGAATTTTCTTCTCTTCCCAATTCCACACTGACCTCTCATCAACCTTTACATCCCTTGAAACAACTACCTTTCTTGACTCTGGAATGAATACCCTGTAAGCCTTGGATTAGAGGCTATAACCTACCAGAATTCCAGCCCTTGCTTTGTCATCAAGCTTTGATCTTTTGATGGCTGGTATGAGCACATAACATATACTCCCAAAGACTCTTAGATGTTCCACTTAAGGCTTAACTCCATACCATGCTTCAAATGGAGTTTGATCCTATAAAGCCTTGGTTGGAAGCCTATTCAGCAAATGCACACTAGTATTGATAGATTCTGCCCATAATTCCTTCGACAACCCTTTTTCAGTCAGCAAGTACCTAGACATCTACATCACTGTCCTATTTTTCCTCTCACTCACTCCATTTTGTTGAGGAGTGTAGGGACAGCTAAACTGATGCCATATTTTAGCCTCTCTACATGTTGATTCAAACTCAATTGTTGTGTATTCACCCCCATTATCACTTCTCACAGCCTTGATCTTTACTCCAGCTTGGTTTTCAACTTCTTTGAACCTCCTAAACACAACAACAACTTCTCCTTTTTGCGTTAGGAAGTACACCCAAGTCATTCTTGAATGATCATCAATAAACAAGGTGAAAAATCTGGATCCATTCAAGGATGGGGTTTGCATTGGTCCACACACATCAGTGTGCACCAATTGGAGCTTTCCAGTAGCTCTCCAGGCCTGGTTTGTTGGAAAGGCTGGTCTGCTAAGCTTCCCTATTTGGCATACATCTACATAAGCCTTATTTCTCTTCCATTTCGGGTAATGTGTGTACCATCCCTTGAAGCTATATTTGCCTAAGTCCAACATAATGGTAATGACCATATCTTTTATGCAATAGGTCTGTATCATCTGAATTTACTGTCATAGCATGAAATTCTGATTTTTTTAGTTCAACCGGGAAGTTCTTCCCAACCATTCTAACATGCATCATCACATTTCCCTTATTATCTAATATAGTGCAAGTTTTGTTTTCAAAGTGTAGGATGTAATTTCTTTCAAGCATTTGTCCTACACTAAGCAGGTTTTGGTTGATTTTAGGAACAAGTAACACATTTTAAATAATCTTTGTACCTGTCATGGTCTGCACAGCCACATCTTCCTTGCCTTTAACCTTCACAAGTTCACCATTTCCCACCTTTACACTTGACTTGTATGCTTGATCCAGCTTCACAAAATTCTCCAGATTAGGTGTCATGTGGTTTGTATATCCACTATCAATCAACCAAGTTCCAGCATTGAACTGAACAGCATAGCAAGATGCCACAAATAGGTGCTCAGATTCTAAATTATGCTGCTTATCTTTAGCAATCTGTGCTTGTTTTGTAGGCTGCTGTGGTTTGTTTTTGCAGACCTTTTCAATGTGGCCTAGCTGCTTGCATGCCCTACATTGAACATTTGGTCTAAACCAGCACTTGTACTCAGCATGGTTCTTCTTTTTGCAGTGGGAACATGGTGCAAAACTCCTGAAACCTGCTGGTTTGTTCCACTGATTGCTTACTCTCTCCTTTCCTCTCTTATCTCCTATAAACTTCTTGTTTCCTCCCTAAGTTGGCTTGCTTTTTTGCTGAACAATCAATGCAGCTTCACCACTGTCCTTCTGCCTCAGTTTTCTTCTTTGCTCTTGAGCTTGAAGAGCATGGACAAGTTCGGTTAAGGTGGTTTGATACAAGTGTTTGGAATCCTCCAAAGAAGAGATTTTTTATTCAAACCTCTCAGGTAGGCTTACCAACACCTTTTCAACAATTCTTTTATCAGTTATCTCTTCCCCTAGCAACCTTATCTTGTTAACCACATTCATTAATCTATCTACATACTCCTTAACCACTTCAGCATCTTGCATTTTCAATGTCTCAAACTCTCTCCTTAGGTTCAAGACTTGCATGTTTCTGGTTTGGGTACTTCCTCCAAATTCTTCCTTAAGCTTGTCCCAAGCTTCCTTTGTTGTCTCACAAGCCATTATCCTTGTGAAGACTTGATCGGTGACTACAGCATGTAAATGGGACAGGGCTCTTGGAGCTTTTGCAGTCTCCTCTTCATGGAGTTTTATCTGGTTCAGGGTTGGGTTTGGTCCCAACTATGGTGGTTACTTCTCTTCTTCTACATATTGCAATAAACTCTGACCTCTCAAGTAAGCCTTCATCTTAACAACCCACATGTGGTACTGTTCCTCACTAAAGGTTGGAGGCAAGAGTGAGGCTGAACTTGCTGCCATGAAGCCTTGTTTTCGGTGAGGTAAGGACTAAGAGAGAGTATGCCAAGCTAAAGGCTTTTGCAGGCCCCTTAAGATCAAAGTATTGCTCTGATACCGGTTGTTGGTTATTTGAGCATGTAATGTGGTTATACGAGAGAGAAAAGAAGAAGAACAAAAGAGAGGAAAGACTTGTTATAATTCATTAGATTAAACTGAAAGTTACAACAGAGTTTTTATACATGTACAGACACTATTGCACCTAACCATTAAACATATTTTAGTCCAAAATAACTTCCTAACCATACATTCTTAGCAACTCTGATTGCATCACATTAAATTGATACAAAGTTGTCAACCAAATACATGTTGAATTCACCAAAATATATCACTTCAGCATGCCTATAGACCAGCTACGTGAACTGCTCTAGACCAGCTTCCAAACTTCAAACTCTTTTCTTTTGCCGCCAGATCATAGCTCCAGCATAATCCAAAATATTGTTTCAAGCAAAATATCACTTCTTTGAACAATTTTTATTAGACAGAATGGTTACAGAAATATTAATGATAAATTAAAATTACTCGTACCACGAACCGTTCCATTGGATCTAGTATGAGCGTCATCAGGGAGAAAATTGTTGAGAACATCTCGGAGAACAGCCTATGGATAAAAGAAATGGAGAACTTTTTTTTAACTTGCTCCCAAATTTTCGATTTAACAACATATTGATAAATACAATGATATTTATGAAAGAAGAATAAGATAATATAGAGATTTGAAGAAGAATAAGATAGAGATTATATAGATAAAAGATAAATTGAGAACTAAACAGAGAACAATGAATGAAAGGGAAGAAATTCAGAACTTAAGCAAATATTCAAGAAAATATACGTTTTCAATTATTCATCAATGACTAACTACAAAAACAACATGAGTGCTTGTCAAAAAGAATCCTAATCCTTATCAAAATGGAAATAAACATAAAAAAACAACTGAAAAAGCCGAAAAAAAAAAAAAAAAAAGCCTCCAAAATTTGTTTAGACAAATCAATCCTTAAGATGATTAAAACAAAAACTAAAATAACCTTAGACCAATCCTATTCTAAAGACATCACCTTGCTAACTGCCAATAATAAAAGCTACCACTTAATTCTAAATCAGACTACCATATATGACAGTTTATGGCCTCTTTTATGCAAACTTTTTTGCTTAATTCATTAAATCCCCCAATGATTGAAATATAAACAGAAACCTTTGTGAATATCACCTTAGCAAATCCAACAAGTTACTGATGAGTTCATATCCTAAATTATGAATTAGGTTTCACAAACTAATCATAATTCTTATATATATAGGCTCAACACAGAATAATAGACTACTTAACAAAAACTAACAATAATGCTGTGTAAAAACTGAATATACTTCATTAAACTCCGTAAAAATGAACATTTCACAATAATTAACTAATTTGTTATGCAGTAAAGAAAAACTCGCAATAGATGGTCCTGTCGGCAATGAGTTAATATAATTTGTTAATATACACATGTATATATCATTGAAAATATACCAGTACTCCTCAAAAATAGATTACAACAAAATATTTTAAGCATACCCCAAGCCTGAATGTAGTTCCTCTAGCCCTGCAATCTTCAGCTAGGATTTTTGTAGCATTTAGGGCTTCTTGCATACTAGCTTCTGAGGCTATAACAGCACAACCTATGGCACCAACTGAGGATCTAGCCAATGGTGTGGGTTTCCTATGAAGAAAAGAAAAATTTTAGTTACAAACAGAAATATTAGGGAGAAAGATAAAATAGGGTGATTCCCACGGTAAAAGATGAACAATATACTAACAATTAAACTTGAATTCTATATGCAAAAACCAAAGGAACAACAAGGAAGATATCCAGCAAGTCATCAAAAGATGTGTAATTGTCATTTACGTGATGCGGTTGACTTCTTGCACAACCCAATTGAATTCCTTATAATTTGACAATCCAAAGCAGCCTTAGGAATGAAACAAGAAATAAAGAAAAAGTTTTCAATAGGCAATCACATAAACAAATAAGAGCACATAACTTTTTAGCCTGAAGGTGAACATTACACCAAACCTAGAAATTCTTTGTTTGAGGTGGGAGAATAAATCAAAAGGAATTTTAACCATGCCCCAAGTTTTAAGTATTACAGATACTGAATAAAGTAGTTCCTAATAACAGTAGGTAGTACAGTAGAAGATCAGAAGTAGCTCAATTTCATAAGTGAACAAGATAAGCATCCTGCAACTTTAAGTCTTAAAAAAAGCATCAATGATCATAAAACTACAGAAACAATATCAATGTATTGCACCGGATTCTTTCTTCTGTTGAACCTGGCACACAATGTAAAACATGGACACCAAACAAAATAAAAATAAAATTTTTTGAGCAAACTCTTTTTATTTGGATTCCGCATATAAATGTTTGCCTATTATTTAACCTGTTTACTGGTAATCCATCTATTTCAATTATTTGAACCACAAAATTAATCATAAAATTCATCAAACTTCTCACAAAAAGTACAAACTTTAACTTAATCCTTCTATTATCAAAGATTGATTCAAATGACTTCAGATGAACATTCGTACAAATAAGAATTCCTACTTCAAATCAAACCATAAACCCATAAGTATTTCAAAATGTGAATAACTAAGGAAATTGAATTCAAAAAGTGAATGCAACCATTCAACTGTATCTTAATTTATAAATGGTTCAGAATCACATGCCTCAATGTCAGGAACACAAGGAAATTAAAATGCATCAGAAGCATTGAGAACAATGCATCAAATGTAGGTAGTTTGAATCAAATTTTCCCCCTAAACTCCAAGCAATTTTCAATTAGACCCTAACATAAAAACAGAGGAAATTAAAGTCAAAAACTGAACACATCCCCCCTTCAATTGTATCTTAATTTATAAATTCTTCAGAACCACACGCAATAATCTCAGTAAAATAAAGCAATTATAAAAAGGCCAACACTTTTTATGACGTATGGAGATCAATGCATCAAATGTTGGCAGTTTCAATCAAATTCTCCTCCAAAATTCCAACCAATTTTCATTTATGCCCTCAACAAAAACAAATAAAGAGCAAAAATTGAACTCGACCCATCAAAAAACAAACCCTAATATAGCCCTTTTCAATGAGAAACTGAGCAACACCAAGATGATAAGGGAACAAAAGTCCAACCGCAGAGAAACTAAACCTAGGACTCGTAACAATCCTTTTCTCTTTCTCAACCTCAACATCCTTCACTCTTTGCTTCCAAATAACCTCTGGCTCAATCTCACCCTTTTGCTCGTCTCCACAATTGGGAACCTTTTAAATTTTTTAGAGAACCCCCTATTGCTTGTTTTTAGCAACCTGGAGGCTAGCCCCAGGAAGAGTTCACCGGTGGCAATGGCAAACGATTTTTTCTCTGAATTGGGGGGGCTTGGAGGTGAGATTTTGATTGTTTTGGGCTGTGATAAAAGAGCGGGAATGTGGAGGGAGGGAATATAGATTGGGTTTTTGTTTTGGGGAGGATAAAGGGTGAGGAGTGTAGGAGAAAAGGGAGGAGAGAGAATGAGCCATGATTGGAAAGTAAGAACACAAAGGAGATGGTGAAGAAGAGGAAGAATAAAGTTTTAATAATACTACACCAACAGCCCTCTTTCACAAACTTTCTCTCATAACCTTGATGTGGCAGTTCGCAATTGGTTAGTTCACAATAGATCCCACATGGGTACTGCATGGGTCCTACTAATTAATTGCCCACGGACCAATTGCGAGTTGCCATATCAGGGTTGTAAGAGAAAGTTTGTGAGAAAGAGTTGTTGGTGTAGTATTACTCATAAAGTTTGGCCATGCCTATTTAATGCAAAAGAGACATGATTCTCTAATTCTAGGATCTATGTCTTTAACCACCCCATTAGTTGAAATAAGCTCACTTTAATAGATCAAAACTTGATCAATGATCCTAATCAAGTCTACTAATAAAGATGTAGGAGTTTGGGCCTTGAGAATCTTGCAAATGGATCCAACAAGAGTTCATGTGGATCTTCCCCTTTGGAATGAGACTTGGGCCGGATTGGACAACTTCAACACTTGGGATTCTTCCTTGGGAGGCTTGAGCTTCACTTCTTGAGCTTGGGCTTTGGAATGGTTTGAGCCGAAATGTTTAGACTCTATCCTTCCTTGGAACTTGCTTGGGCCGAATTTCCTCCATTGTATTCCACATTCTACAATCCAAGTGTTTTAGGTCTTGTAGTGAAATTCTTCAATCCAACCGAATTGGCAAGTGTTTTGGAACTTGCAATTCCTTGTCCACTCATGTTTACAAGTGTTTTAGGACTTGTCATGCTCCCCAAGTAGGGAAGGATTTGCCCTCAAATCAAATCATCCTCCAAGTATGGGCTTAGATCCCCCACATTGAAGGTGGTCGAGACTCCCCAATACTAGCTAGGCAACTCCACTTTATAAGCATTATTATTTACCATTTCAACAACCTCAAAAGGTCCATCTGCCCTAGGAGCTAATTTACTCTTTCTCTTACTTGGAAACCTCTCATTTCTCAAGTGAATCCATACTAAATCCCTCGGTTGGAAAAGCTTAGGCTTTCTATGCTTATTTGCCTTATTCTTGATCTTTTCATTTGATTTTTCAATTTGAGTTCTCACAGTTTCATGGAGTTTCTTCATTTGCTTCAACTTTTCATTAGCATTCACACTTGGCTCAAAATCAAGGGGTAGGGAAGTGAGATCAAAAGGGACAAGTGGGTTTACTCCATACAACACCTCAAATGGAGTGTGACCTGTAGTAGAACTAGGACTCCTATTGTAGGTGAATTCAGCATGTGCCAATTGCAAATCTCAATCCTTTAAATGCTTACTCACCAAACTCCTTAAGACTTTACCCAACACCTTATTAACCACTTTGGTTTGGCCATCGGTTTGAGGGTGGTGTGAGGTACTGAACATCAATTTTGTCCCTCATTTACCCCATAAACCTCTCTAAAAATGACTCAAAAATTTTGTGTCCCTATCTGAGACAATGGTTCTTGGAATGCCATGAAGTCTCACCACTTCTCTAAAGAATAATTCAGCAATTTTGGAGGCATCATGTGTGGTATGACATGATATGAAATGGGCCATTTTTGAGAGCATATCAACCACTGCCATGATGTAATATTTCTCCCTTTGGGTCCTAGGCAATGCAACCACAAAATCCATGCTAAGGTCCTCCCAAGGGTGCTCAACTTTGGGTAAGGGTAGGTATGGGCCAGCCTTGAATTGACTCTTAGCTCTTTGACATGATCCACACCTTCTCATGAGAGCTCGAACATCCCCTAACATCTTAGCCAATAGAAATATTCCTTGATGGTTTCTAAAGTCTTAGTAACCCCAAAGTGACCTACCAACCCACCACTATGTGCTTCCCTCATGATTAATTCTCTAAAACTACCCTTAGGGACACATAATCTTCTACCCTTGAACAAGTACCCATCATGCATAATATAATCTTCAAAACCAGGTTTCCCACATTCAGTTATGCATGTTTTCATCTCCAAATCTACCTCATAACACAACTTCATTAATTCAAAGCCTAAAACTCTAGAATTAAGTAAAGAAAGAAAGGCATACCTTCTAGAGAGTGCATCGGCTACAACATTGTATGCTCCTTGCTTGTATTTCAGCACAAATGGGAAAGATTGGATGAACTCAACCCATTCAGCACAAAAAATATATCATTTGTGATGATATTTGGAATATTATGGATTTTTTGTTTATTATATTCTAAAAACATTTCATCATATTGGAGATAAATTTTCAAGAAAGATATTAAACTATTTTTCGGTTCATACCAAACAATAATGAAAATAGGTTTATTGAACCAATATTAAAAGGTTAGGAAAAATAGCATTAAATCATGAAAAATAAAGATTAAAAAATTGATAATTTTAAAAAATAAAGTTAATATTTATTTTTATATTTTCTATGCTATTTAATTATCTCTTATTAAAAAAAAAAAAAAAAAAAAAAAAAAAAACAAAAAGAACAATGTTTTAGCAAATTTACAAGATTTATGATGATATTTTGGGATTTTTGTTTGAACTCAATTTCCAAGGACCCTTTTAAAAAATAATTATGTAGGTTTCTGAATTGTGTTGTTGGTGTTTTTGTTTTTAGTGTTTTTTTTTTTTTCATGATTTTTGTCAGGTGAAGAGTGGCTATTTGTGTTTTGTTTTTATTTTTGCAGCCAAAGAGAGAGCCACTGACAAACTAAAAATATTTGTTAATAATTGAGTTGTGATCACAATGGTCCAATCTGGTAGAGATTGGTGACTATCTTTATAATAGGGCTGGGCAAATTGGAAATTGCAAACAAAAGTCCCAAGGGTTTAAGCATATATACTCCTCCATATTTTATAAGAACTTGGTTTTGATATTAAATATAGTTAGGCAATCTAAATTCTATCACTTTTAACTATATATATTTTTTAATATATTTATAAATTTTATAATTTGTTGATGCAGAAAATCACAACAACGAGAGTTATGTGATTGACAACATTAGAATCATGTCGGATGTTTGCGTAATCTTGACAGATCAGCAATTGGACAAAAGCAATTAGATATGAACAACAATAAAATGCCAAACACAAAGAGCAAAAGAAGATTTTCAAAGTTGTTTGGATGCTTATCAGGCAAATCCTAAGTCCACTATTATGTTATTAAGAGTTTGTAAGAATGGCAAGCTAAGTTACAAAGAGTTATCTCAAGGATTCCCTCAAGTTGTCTCTTCTCTTAGTCTCTATGTGTGTGTAAGACGTAGTGACTCTTGTGTTTCCCCCTAAACAAATTAGGGTTTGGGTTTATATGTTACACCCATTACAAGTTTGAATTGGAAATAAATACAAAATCAATGAAATAGGAAATTGACTTGATCTTCACCCCTTGATTTGCGGAGTCCTTATCACGTGATATCTCCTAGCCAAATTAGGAATTATCCTTTCCTGATTTACCACACAACATTTGCCCTCCAGTTTTTGAAGGTCAAATTTTGGCTTTAAAAACTATGAGATTTGCATAAGTTGTCAATGTGTGGGCTTTCTAGCTCTTCGTGATAAGCTCTACCCATCCTTGTAGGCTGTAGACGAGCTATAGTGTTGGGTTAATGTAACGACTCCATTCTCATAAAAATATGCATAGTAAAAGTAAATGTGAAATAACATAAATAGTTGGACCCAAAAATTTTCTTTTATTAAACATATGTATTCTTTATACAAATATATACGAGATTTGTATCATATGCAAAACTATCAAAATAGGGTGGACAGTGTAGCCAATTCTCCTCGTGTGCCGATGTCCATCCGACCGTGTCCTCATCTAGAACCTGCAAAAACATAGGGAACAACAGGATGAGCACAAAACAATGCTCAGTAAGTAAACCCTCTACTCAACTATCCCCGTAACTCTCTCTCTCATTCTTTCCCTATAATTTTTATTTACTCTTTCTCTTACACAATTCTCTGTTTTCTCTTTCTCATAACTCTTTTCTACTAACTCTCTCTTTCTAGTAAGTCACGGCCCCATCTGACCAGAGGCACGGCTGGGACTCGCTCCCACTCCCTGTGACTTCTATTCATTCTAGCCGATCGGACTTGGTTATGCATGGATTCAGAACCTTTGGCCATGTGAGTGCATAGAATCTCTCGGGTAAACTCGGGTATAGCCCTCATCCGCATGTACTCTACGGGCTACACCACTTCTCTCTCTGATACTCATGCCGCTCTCTCAATGCGACGTACATGTGGGAATACTCTACCCGTACTCACAGGTTCCCCATCGCACAACCTACTCTATTCTCTTGTTTAGCACTACTCTAGCTTTTACTCTATAGTGCTTATTCTCTCTTTCTCCTTACTCTTAGAGTAGCTTAAACTCAAAAATCTCTACTCTTTCTCTACTCTCTTCTCTAGTGCATAATTAATGCATAGTTAATGCACATAAATGACTCATGCTCATTAATGCATTTATGAGATGCAATTATGCCATGTAGCAAAAATTAAGGCTTTCTACTCTTACTTATGCTTCTCTTGAACATTTCATCATACAACTCATGTGCATATAAAACTCTACTCTAACTCTAACTTTTCTCTTTTCTTTAATCATCCAAATGGGAGGAACTCCCTCATAAACTCTAAATTTCCTGTCAAAAGAAAAGCATTTCAATAAGCTTGCTCAAAACTTCCTCCAACTTCAATCAAACTAAACTCAACATCAAGCAAACTCAACCCAACATCAAGCAAATAAACACACTTCTCATAACTCAATTTATGTGTATTATTCATTAATAACTACTAATCTCATTCATCTCATTTCAACAAACATAATGAATACACACATATATATAACTCTCTACTCAAAAGAGTTCTTAAATTCTCAACTTGGGTTGAATTTACTTACTTTATGAGGAAATAACTTCTTTAACACTTCTCCTTTCCTTTGGGAGCTTGCCTTCTCTTTACAACTTTAACCAACAACAACAACAACATGAGACTCTAATCAAAACATACTAAAACCCTTATCTAAAGCAAGAATCCTTACCTTAGGATGCTTTAGATTAAAACCCTACTAAAAAGTTACTCAAAAAGCTCTTGGAAATCCTTGGAAGATTGAAGGAATTTGAGAGAATTTGGAGAATGGAGGAGGCGGTGGAATGGGAAATGAAAAGCTCTCAAAGACTAAACCCCCCTAAATATCTCCTAACAAACTCATTCTTCCCATTTTGCCCTTGCTTTTTCTTGGAAATTCCATCCATATCCTTTGATTCCTTACAAACACACCCCCATACTAACATATTCTCCATAAAATTTCCTTACATTTTACTCCCCACTTTTCCTGCTAATTAGGGGTAAAATGGTCAAATAGCACCTAAGGGAAAAAAATATCTAAAACTCAATAAACTTTTCAACCGGCACGTCGCCGCGGCGAAGAAGCTTCCTTCGCCGCGGCGAAACTGTCCAGCAGCTTCCCCGTGGCTTCAACACCTCTTCGCCGCGGCGAAGATTATTCTTCGCCGAACCCTGTAACAACAAAAACCTTCTAATTTTGACTCATTTCAAGGCAATTACTCAACATATCAAAACAACCAAAAACCAACCAACCAGCATTCATAAAAACCGACTCAAATAAGAGCGAAATAAGAAACATTAGCTACGTGCCGCAAGTGGGGTGTTACAGTTAATGACTATCTGTAATTCAATTACATGTGTCTTCATTTGAAGTAGGAAACAAACATGTGCTAGCATACCAAAGATTAAATCATGCAAAATGAGTCCTTTGGACATTTTTGCTTCTACAAAAGGAAACGTCACATCCATGCATTTAATGCCATGTCTATTGAGCTGAAATTCTTTTTCTGCAAGGAGCATGATATCCACCAGCCATATCCGATTTAACTCTTCGCCGATGTGTGCCATGTGGCAAGGATTGGATGACTAGGATTGTGTATTCAACGATGACTTATTCCTTTCTTCGATTCACGCCATGTGGGTAGATTGGACAACCAAGATTATATCTCATCCAACCTATAAATTGGTGGTTCCTCTTCGAAAGTAAGGTGTTTCTTGTAGAACATTCTTTCTCTTCTTTGCTTCTTTGACCATTTTGACAAATCCATCCGACATTTCAACACTTTTCCAACAATCTTCTTACGACCATCTATAAAACTAAGTGTACCTTTTCTTTTCCTACCCTATTTACTGCTTTTATGCATGTTGTGCTTGCTTGTGTGGGTAGATTTAGGGCTTGAGAAGTTATATGGCTGGCGTGGACATGTTGTTGGTTAGTTTAGTTTGAAATTTCTTAGGTATCGGGGACCTGAAGGCAAGTGCAGTGTAGAGTTAAGCTTTGTGTCTGTAAGATTTATTTTGACACTTGTCTTTTATGTCTAAGGAATATGAAGTGAGGATTCTCTCTGAGAGAGTGGAGGTGAACCCTATGGGCGAGGAGGTTGAGCCTATCGCTATGGTAAACCATACAGGTCCAATTGAGGGGGACTTGGCTCGCATCATGGAGCGGTATGGGATTACCTCCCCATTACATCATAGTGAGAGTGTTTCGCCTTAACATCCTCCAACAAGTTGCGCTGTGATGTGCAAGCTGATTTTATAGTGCGGGGTTTCCATCTTGCCACATCTTTTTGTTGATGCGGTGTTGCGCCGCTTCAACATTACACCTTTCCAACTGACTCCAAGTTCTCATTGGCACATTATCGGGATGTATGTGACTTTGCAGAGAGTTGGTGTGGGGGAGCTCATAGTTAATGAGATCGTTCATGTAGACGGTTTGAAGAAATGTGGTAACTCCACCATCGATCTATCTAAAAAGAAGCATAGTATTAATAGTATAACTAGAGTGCCTAACAAAGTTAACAAATGGGACTCTAGTTATGTAACACACACATCGAGGTATGTAACTCTATTTATGTCTTAATGCCTTTATGCATTTATTCCAAGGTGAAAGATTGCAGTTGGCAAGTTTTGCATAGTTCGCCGCGACAATGGAATTTTGTCACCATAGCAATGAACTCTCTGCCCAAATTCATGGCAAAAAATGCAGACTTCGCCGGGGCAAAGAAAGAGCTTCTCTGGGGTAAAGAATTTGTTGGAATTTTTAAGAAAATTCTGGAAAACTTGCTTAAGGGCAAAATGGTTATTCCACCCATAATTAGTTGAAAGTGTGGGGAGTGAAAAAAAGTAGAATTACATGGAGAATGCAGTGGAAATGAGGGCATTATTGTAATTGACTAAGGGACATAGATGGAATTTCATAGAAAGTGTAAGGGTAAAATGGGAATCTATAAGTGTTATTATGTTATATTAAGGATGCAAGAATGAAACCCTAGCCACTCTACCCTTCATTCACGCCACTCTCCACCCAAATTCTCTCAAGTTTCTTTAATCAATTTCCAAGGAAATTCATAGAGTTTGGTTTACTTTTGGTGGAATTTCAATCCCAAGCATCCCTAGGTAAGATTCTTACACTAAGATATGATATTTAAATTTTTAAAGTGTTGAATTCTTATGGTTTATGTTCATAGGGTTTAAGAGAAAGAGGGTTGTATTAAAGGAAGACTAAAGTGTGTGGGTTGCTCACATCTAGGGTAAGTAAATCCAACTATAGTTATGATTTGAGCAATAATTGTGTAGAGAAATTCTTATATGTATGTATGTGTTTGTATGTTGAGAATTGTTGATGAAATTGATGTTGAATGATGGTTAGAATTCAGCCATAAGAAGTAGTGTTTGTGTATATGGTGATTGGTGGAAGTTTGGATGATTTATGAAAGAATTGGAGTAGAATTATGGAGTGTGATTTCCTAGCCAGGTTTGATGTTGATTTTAGGGAGTTTTGCTCCAAATTTTGATGGCTTAAGAGAGATGTAGAAGTGTAGCCAATTTAGAGTTTTTGTGTGCATACAAATTGTTTGATGAAATTTTAAAGTGAAGTGCATGCGTGGATATGATTATAAGAGCATTAAAGAACAAAGAGAAAGAAAGAAACCTATTAAAGAACACTTTTAAAGAAGAGAAGGTAAGGTTGTTGCGATGCGAAACCCATGAGTGACCGAGCCCCACATGCATGCCGCCTTTCATGAACGGCCTCAGAATAAGAAAGAAGAATTTGTACAGTCCATTAGAAGTGCATGTTGATGAGGACTGTACCCAGAAAGAATTTGAGAATACACTCACACGGCCAGGGTTTCAAATCCATGCCTCAACTGAGTCTGATCGGCAAGAAAGAATAGAAAAGAAAGAAAGAAAGAAAGAAAGAAAGGAAGGAAGAAAAGAGACATAAAAAGAAATAGAGAACAGAATAAGAAAACATAAAAACATAAAAGAAAATACATATCCTATGCATTTGTGCATATGTATTATACATATGCATGATACTAGTTCTACTCTCCTAAGTAAGTGAGAAACTTTAGAAAGAGCAATGAAGAATAGAGAAGTTTAATGTAAGGAAGGAAATTCATAATATGAGCAAAGGAGGTAGAAGAGTAGCATAGTGGGTTTACTTACTAAACAATAAGTGCTCACCCCATTGATTTCAATGTTTTTGCAAGTAATAGATGAGTTGCGGTTAGTTGGAACGTCAAGTAGCGGAGGAGAAAAGCAACACTATCCGGTTGTAATTTGAGTTTATTTTTGTGACTTTATTACGAGATTTGAATACAAGAAAAATTAGTTATAGGCCTCTAGTTCATACTTATATAGATATTTTCTATAATATGTTTAGTGAGCTTTACTTTATATGTCACAACTATACTAGCTAGAGAGAGAGAACCATTACATATTCGGTATCAGAGCAATGGTTTTGGGAAAAGAAAGAGTCTTTTTCTTAGAATGATGTGACAGTATGCCTCTCCCGCCGCATTGACGTCCCGTAGCCGACCGTTGTAAGTTATTTCTTTCCTTACTTGTAGTAGATGAGTTAATTAAGTTGACTAAAAGTGTTGGTGTTATGTAGATGAGACGTAGGACTCGATCAGGCAGTAAGAATGCAATGAGTACGGGTAAACCCTCAAACCCGTCAGAATCTACTCCCCTTATTCTCGATGAAGCGAGGATTCATAATATTATACAGCAAGTATTGGTAGAGAATCAGGGAAGATCAATATCGGAGAGAGTTGAGACCCTCGTTATTGTACCAACCACCAAAGAATAGAGAGAGAGGCTAGTACCCCCGATAGTGCAGAACCATATTGAGCCTATATATGGGTTGCCTAGTCAACATCAGTTGTCAGAATTCAAGGGTACAACGGACCCAATAGTGACAGAAGAATGGTTTAGGTCTGTGGAGCGTACGACGACACTTTTCCCTATGATGGATCGAAAGAAGATACGGTATGCGAGTTTTCTATTTAGGGGTGATGCTTGTATATGGCTGGAATTGATGGAGGATACGGACAATATAACCTCGATGACCTAGGGGCATTTTAGAAGATTGTTCGAGGCAGAATATAGAATAGTTGATCAAGTTCATGAAAAAACTCAAGAGTTTATCAATTTGCAATAGGGGACCAGTTCAGTGAAGGAATATTCCATGAAATTTAATTCCTTGGCAAGGTTTGCGCCAGGTGTAATGAGCACACCAGAATTGAGGAGGGATAAGTTTGTGCATGGGCTGAAACCAGAAATAGCAAGAGATATGATGGCAGGTTCCCACCCACCTCAAACATACAGTGAAGCCTTAGAACAAGCTTTGCAAGCTAAAATATTTGTGAATAAGTTAACCCCAACAACTCCATCAGCAGTAGCACCTAGTGTTCCACCTCCCGCTCTATAAAGAGATAGAGTTGATGCCCTCAATAATAGAGAAGTGAGAAACAAGAAAAGATTTCAGCCTAAAAAGAACATGAGGGATTGGCAGAATAAATGGCCGAGGACTACTGAGTTTCCCCCATGTCAGAAGTGTGGGAGAAATCATCCGGGGGAGTGTTTAAGAGAGTTAGGTCGGAATGTATGTTACAGATGCCGACAGTCGAGACACATGATGAGAGATTACAAAGCCCCTCCTACACCTGCAACATAGACATCTAGAGGTACCAATGCTCAGCTGTTTACAGTAGCACAGAGTGAAGCTGAGGCTAGCCCATCTGCAGTTACTGGTCAGTTATTATTTCACTCAGTTCCCCTTTATGCATTAATTGATTTTGGAGCCACACATTCATTTATTACACATGGGATCTTAGAGAGATTAAGGGTGAAATCGATTATAGGGGGTCAGCCCATTAAAATAGAATTACCAGTTGGCATTAGTATGGTAACTCAAGAGATGTTTATAAGGGAGTCCACAATGATCCATGGAAAGGTGTTGCAGGTGGATTTGATTGTGTTTGATATGCCCGATTTTGATGTTATTTTGGGCATGGATTTCCTGGGGAGATTTGGAGTAGAGATTGATTATCGAAAGAAGAAAGCAAGATTTAATCTTGATGATGGTGATAAGTTTAATTTTGGCGAGGGCTACCAGCTTAGTATGTTAATTAGCAGTGTAAAGGCCAGAAAGATGTTAAGAAAAGGGTGCTCTAGATACATTGCCCATGTACTGCAAAGTAGTGATGTCCCACAACCAGAGATCCAAAATGTACCAATAGTTCAGGAGTTTTCAGATGTATTTCTAGATGATTTGTTGGGTTTACCTTCGGAAAGAGAAGTAGAATTTAGCATTGAATTGGCACTAGGGACAGCACCAATTTCTAAAGCCTCTTATCGGATGGCCCCAACCGAGCTTCAAGAATTGAAAAAGCAACTTCAGGGACTTTTAGATAAGGGTTTTATTTGACCTAGCCATTCTTCTTGGGGTGCTCCAATTTTATTTGTGAAAAAGAAAGATGGATCCATATGGATGTGTATAGATTACAGAGAGTTGAATAAAGCGACAGTGAAGAATAGGTATCTGTTACCTCGCATAGATGATTTGTTTGATCAGCACAAAGGAGCAGTAGTGTTTTTAAAGATTGATTTGAGGTCGGGTTATCATCAAGTAAGAGTTGCGGAGCAAGATATCGTCAAGACTGCTTTTCGGACCAGATATAGGCATTATGAGTTTATAGTGATGCCTTTTGGGTTAACCAATGCCCCAGCAGTCTTAATGGACTTAATGAACGGGGTGTTCCAGGATTGTCTAGATTGATTTATAGTGGTGTTTATTGATGACATCCTGGTTTATTCTAAGACGAAAGAAGAACGTGAAGAACACTTAAGATTTGTGCTATAGCGATTAAGAGATAAGAAGCTATTTACCAAATTTTCTAAGTGTGAGTTTTGGCTAGATCAAGTTATCTTCTTAGGCCATACCGTCTCAAAGGAAGGTATATCAGTGGATCCTAGTAAGGTGAAGGCAATTCTAGAATGGCAAAAGCCGAAGACAGCAAAGGAGGTTAGAAGTTTCTTAGGGCTAATAGGCTACTATAGGCGGTTTGTAGCAAGATTTGCTCAGTTGGCTAAGCCGCTTACAGCTCTTACCAAACAGAGAACTTCCTTTTATATGGTCGGATGCCTGTGAAGAAAGTTTTCAAGAGTTAAAAAGAAGATTAACCACAACTCATATCCTAGTGTTACCACATGAGGGTGTAGACTATGATATTTATATAGATGCCTCATTTCAGGGACTTGGTGCAGTATTGATGCAATTGGGTAGGGTAATAGCCTATGCTTCTTGACAATTGAAAGAGTATGAGACGAGATACCTTACGCATGATTTAGAGTTAACCGCTGTAGTTTTTGCACTAAAAATATGGAGGCATTGCTTGTATGGAGCAAAGAGAAATATTTATACTAATCATAAGAGTTTGATGTACTTCTTCACTCAAAGGGAGCTGAATATGAGACAAAGGAGGTTGTTAAAGCTGGTAAAAGATTATGATTGTGAAATTGCCTACTTTGTTGGAAGAGATTAAAGAAAAACAAGTTGTCGATGAGTGGTGTCAGAGAATAAGTCAGCAAGCACTTGAAGGCAAGATACCAGAATTTCTCCTGTTAGATGGTGTCCTCTGTATTCGAAATCGTATCTGCATTCCCTAAGATGCTGAGTTGAGGAAGAAGATTCTTGCGGAGGCTCATGATACACCATATACTGCTCATCCTGGAGGAACCAAGATGAATCAAGATTTAAAGAAAAGTTATTGGTGGCCAGGTATGAAGAGAGATATTGGAGATTATGTGGCTAAGTGTCTGGTTTGTCAAGAGGTGAAAGCAAAACACCAAAAGACCACTAGGTTTGCTCCAGCCACTCAGCATTCCTGACTGGAAATGGGAAAGTATATCAACGGAATTTTATTACAGGCCTTCCAAGAGTTCAAAAAGGGTATAATGCGATATGGGTGATAGTAGATAGATCAACTAAATCAGCCCATTTTCTTCTAGTGAAGGAAAGTACTACCTCAGATCAGTTGGCCCAGATTTACATTAAAGAGATAGTTAGACTCCATGGTGTGCCCAAGACAATAGTGTCAGATAGAGATTCCAGATTTGTTTCAGCTTTCTTGACCAGTCTACAGAGACACTGGGGTACCAGGTTAGCATTTAGTATAGCATACCATCCTCAGATAGATAGCCAAAGAATATAAAAGAAAGAAAGAAATAAGAGAAACAGAAAAATAGAAAAGAAAATGCATATCCTATGCATTTGTGGATATGCATTATACCTATGCATGATACCAGTTCTACTCTCCTAAGTAAGTGAGAAACTTTAGAAAGAACAGAGAAGAATAAAGAAGTTTAATGTAAGGAAAGAAATTCAGAATATGAGAAAAGGAGGTAGAAGAGTAGCATAGTGGGTTTACTTACTGAGCAATGAGTGCTCACCCCATTGATTTCAATGTTTTTGCAGGTATTAGATGAGTTGTGATCAGTTGGAACGTCAAGCAACGGAGGAGAAAAGCAACACTATCCAATTGTAATTTGGGTTTATTTTTGTGACTTTGTTACGAGATTTGAATACAAGAAAAATTAGTTATGGACCCTCTAGTTCATACTTATATACATATTTTCTATAATATGTTTAGTGAGCTTTACTTTATATGTCACAAGTTTACTAACTAGAGAGAGAACCATTACAAGTTACTTCTTCTTCGAATATGAAAGAGATGGCTTCTTTCGAGATGGAGCCAGTAAGGCTTACTATCCACTCTTTTCATTGCTTGTTTTGACATTGTCTGATTTTGCTTATTCTAACGAGTTTTTTCCTTCTTCGTAACTAACAAGGATCAACCTTATCTTCCTTTGTCATCTCTGGAATAGATATCTATGTTTAACGGACTTCCTAAAGTTTCGCATGATGCGAACAGGCTTATTTCGATTGAAAACCTTTAGAAATATAAACTTATCCCCCCTTCTACTAGTAAGGACTTGCTCGTCTTGCTTTGAGCTTTCTTTATTTTGCCTCTTTCTAACATAGGTTGTATGTGCTTTGTAGAGATGCTTCTCACCAAGTCAAAGAGAACACCTAGGACACCTACCAGTGCCTTAGGTTGTAAGGCAACATCAAGCTACTTGACTTTTGTTGTTTCCCACAGTTATCATCCTTCCTCTTAGTCGACTCCTTCCTACTCTTTGGCCTATGTTGTCTGGCCATTTGTTCCTTGACATCAACAGCGAGCAAAGCTCTTCGTCTTACTTTTATATAGTTGATTGGTTTGTGCTCTCTGAAGGATTCTTAGAGCTTGTCGTGCCTTACAACTCTAGTGAATGCATAGGTATGCTTGAAGGCACTTAACTTCATCACTTTAGAGTGAAATTGGTTAGCAACGTTACAAAAGGACTCATGTTCACCTTGGCATATTTCAAGTAGTAAGGAAGGTTTTTGTTGTGCTGCGCTGCTTCCCAAAACTAATTTGTCAATTCCTATAGAGTTGACTAAATGGTCGGATGCTATAAGGGTGAAGCCCATCACACACGTGGGCTGCCCCTTGAAAGGTTAGAAGGAGAATCTTACATAGGCCATTATGTGATATGTCATAGATGCTGGCTAATTCTTTGAAGAGTCAGACATGTTTGATGAGGTTGATTTGGCCTATGTAGGTTGCAATGTTGGGCATGGCGAAATGCCTTGCTTGAATTTGGGTTTGGGGGGCGCTCCAACCTTGAAGTGCTTCATACTGTCCTCAAGGATCTGCTTGAAACCTCTAGAGTCGAGTTCTGTTTCCATGACTCAGATTCTCTCCACCAATGGATCATTTTTAGGGCCTTCCTTTTATTTCCTGTGCTTTGGGATTACCCAGCAGATCCCATCACTGTTGTTGTCACTCGTTTTGAATTGCATCAACCGTGTGTCATGTGTCTTTGTCATGGAGACACGATATGTCTCTCCATGGTTGTGTGGTATGGGTTGACACGGATCTTGGTGAATGAGAGCTAGAATGCCTCTGTCGTTGATGCTTTGGCACTCTAGGGTCCTTTTGGTTGTCCCAATTATCAACGCTGATTGGCCTCTTGCCGTTCTTTTTAGTTTCTCCATTTCATTAGTTGCCTCGATTAAAGTTAATGTGAAACTCCTCGCGCTCGTTATGGGGGCCGTTTTGGTTTTGATTCTCTAGGACAATAGGATGCCCATTGTTGAGATTCCCTAGTTGTGCCTTTGTAGCAACGACTTTTGCGGCTAATAGGTTGAGGAGTTCATCATGTAATCCATTACGTAAGTTGTTAATAAATTCTAGAGGGAACTCAATCTGTAGCTTAGATGTGCCCGGATCCACAATTCTCAGGTCATTGCACGATGGTAAGCCTGTTGTTAATGCGATCACCACACCTAGTTGGTTGGTGATTAAAGGAACCTTGCCATTATTGGCTAAAGTTGCTCTAGCATTCAAAGAGTCGTTTCTCCCAAGTTGTCATCCAACAGAGCGTGTGGTCACCATGTCATTATTACAGTTTTCAATATGCAATCCCCATAGACAATGCAATTGTTGATGCCAAATTTCGTACCAAACACGGGATAACTGTCTTGCCCTTCGAAACACAATGCTTTCACGCTTCTACCCTTAGATCCATTGGCTCTTTAATCTTTGACTTAATCATTTGTTGCAGTGTCGATCTCTGTCCCTGTAAAAGAACTACAAAGTCACCTAAGGGATCGCAAGGTTAGTCCAAGGTCGGAGGCTGATTCTGAGCAATAGTTAACTTCAATATAGAGTGATCAAATATGAGACTTCTCTAAGTCATGATTGTATAATCATTCCATGACATTTAGCCCCCTTTATATAGTAAAATAGATTATGGTTTAGAGAATGACTTGTCGAAGTAGGATTTGAGGTTGTAGAAGGATTCTTGGAGTTTTAGGCGAATGCTGATCTTCTTCCATTTTTGGACCATATCTAGTCCTTATTCATTCTCCAATTTAACTCACTTTCCTCTTTCCGATCCATTTTGTATTTAAATACAATTCTATTTCCTAATTTGGGGGAATATCCTTTAGATTGCTTAGTTAGTAGGCAAGCATATCAATTTAAGATTTATTATTTAGCCCCAATGGAAATTCGGATACTACAAATAATATTGTCAATGTTTTTTTATAGAAGAAAAATTAACACTTTTATAATGTATAATAAATAAATAAATTTAATGTTAATTTTATTATTTAACGTCTAGTTTATTAAATTTCTTAATTATTTGTTTACAAAGCACCATATTCCATAACATATTGTTAGTTTAAGAATGACATGAGATAGATTAGGAAGCTAGCTACAATTAACTAAATTATTATCTTCTGAAGAACTTGTGCAAAAAACTTGATTCAGATATGTTAAGTTTACTAACTATATTTTATGTAATCAAGACATCAATCTTGATGTAATTATGTATACATGTGATTGTAAAATACTCCTTTGCTAAAACTTAAAAACAAACAAACAAAGAAGATGGAAGACAAATAATCTATTCATTATAATTATCTAAAAATCGCACTCCAATCACATTTCACACATGAATGCACTCAATTTGACTTTCTACAATTCAGATGACAACTATTCTAACTTTTGCTTAAAATTTTATTACATAAATTATTTCTTTGTAAATGTGTACGTACAACCGATCATAACTTGCAATATGAATTGAAATATCATGTACAAAATTTCCATTATAAAAATCTATCAATATGGACTCAGAGTTTGGCATACAAGATGAGAGTACAAGAGCTACTACATTTGCCTCACTATCAAAGAGGAACTCTATAAGATGGATCCAGCATTTTCAGAATGTACAAGTTCCCTCTATCTCCCCTTGATATTATGAAAGAAATATGGAGATTAATATTCTCAAACTTTCATTATAAAAATATAACTGATGGAAAGAAAACAACATACATAGTGAAAATTGCTAGCATAAATTTAGAAATAAGGGTTTTGGTAAAAACATATATCTCAATGTTTGTTCTTGTACTATCCAGAGACAATGACATTGAATACCTTCACCATATATATTGGATTAGAAATATATTTATAAAGTTTACGATAACTCAAGAAAATAGTTTAGATCTTGATCAATTGGTAAACTTGTCGGTAAAGGTTCAGCAATATCAATATTTATGCACTTACACGGCTCTTATATATAACTGAAAATTGGACAAAACACAAATGTAGCAGAGCATACATTAACACCACAGTAATAATGCGCTTTTCCGATTGACGTTGTTTGCTTCAACGCAAGTTTTGCGTTGGAAGACATCATATTTCCTGTAGTGTAAATTACGATATAGACACATAATATTTGGTATTCTGATATCAAATTAAGTACCCACGTGAAGTTTCAGCTTGTAGCAGTAATAGTTCAATGATAATGTTTACCATCTAATTAATAATCATAATTATCTTTTTAACACTCCTAGACAAACTGACTATAAGTTCAAAAAACTAGAAAAATAGAAGTAGATCTCACACTAGAGAAGAAGCAAAAATTTAAGTTCAGTTTGTGAAAGTGTGAAGGCTAGTCTATGGACTGAAAATTCATAGCTGAAAAGGCACTAAAGTATCACATCTAAGGCAGTTAGCTTCACACAAATGAAGGAAATTCATACACACATCAAGCCAAATAGCTGTTTCTTCTGGAATTTCTTAATTAACATCCTAATTAATCATAAATTATATTAGTGGATTTGATTTCCCTCTCCTCTCTAAATATAAGTAATCTTGCCAAACCACTGAAATTATTGTGTATTCTCAGTGCATGCAACAACCCAAGTACCACAAAGCTCTATCATGAATTTAGCCATCTATCAGAAGCAAGATACTCCTGAATACTTCATGCTCTTGAAATTATAGTAAAAAGTGGTCTTCGAAAGCCGCAACTCAACAAAGATGAGGCTTTAGACACATCTTTTTACTATACACAACCTGGGATTTTCTTGTTGTTTTAAGCTGCTGTAAAAATTAACAGATTTAGAAGATGGTACATCTTCAAAGTTGCATCACTGTAAAATTTGAGGAAGAAGATGACTGGAGTCACTAAACAAAAGAAAAGGAGAGGAAATACCTGATATTCTTCAATCAAATTTGCAGTAACTCCAAGTATTTCAAATTATAGTTGGTAAAAACAGTGAATGAATTTGCAAGCAGATATTGAACAAGAAGAATCACCTTATTAAAGAATGGCCAAGTTTCCATATTTTGAGCCCTTAGAGTATCTATATTTATTGCCTAATACATTTTTCCATTTGGCTTAAGAATTTGGGCCTCTGTCATAGGAAAATAACATAAAAAAATAATAATAATTAAGTTGACTTGTATGTTTAAGAGGAAATAGACAGTTGTCAAGACAAAACATATACGAAGAAATGATAAAAAGAGAAAAGAATATTAAATTAATATAAAATTTCATGCAGAATACAATAGTATTCATATCAGAATATGTCACATTATGCATAGTGAATTTTTGTTGATTATTCCGCTTTATTGGATTAAAACCCTACACAATCAGCCATGGAAGAGTTGGATGAAGTCTAAATCCATCCTGATCACCTTGACAAGAAGACCCAAGTTGGCTCCCCGCTAAGACCTGAGATAAGAGAGCAACTCATTAACTTCCTCAAACAAAACCATGATTGCTTCGCATGGTCCCATTCGGACATGACGGAGATTAGCCCTAAAGTAATCATCCACCATTTGCAAGTCGACCCAGACTATCCCCTAGTCAAGTAAAAAAGAAGGAAGTTTACCTCTAAGCAAAACCGAATCATCAATGAGTAGAAAAGCTACTAAGTAATGGGTTACTCTGGGAGGTGCATTACCCTAACAGGCTCGCCACATGGTGATAGTCCACAAGAAGAATATGAAGTGGCGAGTATGCATAGACTTTACCGACTTAAACATAGCCTGCCCTAAGGACTCTTTATTTATCCCTAACATAGACATGTTGGTCAACACCATTGCCGGTCATGAGTTTATGGACACCTTCACAGGTTATAACTAGATCTTCATGCATTTGGACAACCAAGAGAAAACATCTTTCATCACAGAGAGAGGCATCTATGTTAGAGTAGGTGCCATAGAGCCAATCTATTATTGTAATATTGACTCTTTGTAAGAATGTTTATAATCAATAAAAGGCATTTTTCTACATTGTGTAATTCATATTTATTATATGTTGTGATGTATGTCCTTAGAATGGTAGAACTGTGATGAGGGTATCGAGTGTTTCAAATCTCGATAGTGAGGACCTCATGATCACATATGGTGGCCATTCTAGAAATGTCCGTAGCCCTAATATTATTCTGACTAAGGACATAGATAATACAGTAAGGTTATCATAGTGTTGAATGACCCTATCAAAAGGCAGTGACTGATCTCACTTGTCAAGGTTGTTTGTTGACAACCTGGTGCAACACATAGGTGCTTGCTATAGGCAAGTTCACCGGACAAACCCACCAAAGGATTCCATATAGATGGTAACCCTAGTGTCTGAGGAATAAATCCTCTAATAGATGCTGGTGCATGTGATCCTTAGACTTGAGATCACCAGAGCACCTTGTGCACCAATTGGTGTAGTTTGACACTAGCCTAACGTAGTTCTATTTAGGAATATCAGAACGGTAGTGGTTAGCTGCATTGAAAGTTGTATCAAGACTATGGTGGATTGACAAAGGGTTTATCACTCTCAAGTATAGAAATAATTTTCTCACTAAGCAAACCAATAAATGGAAACGACACTAAATATGTGGCCACAATGGGATTGAGTTGTAGCTCAATCCAATCTATTATGGTCATTGGCCTAATAACCAAATACAAAGAGATTAAGGATAACAAAGGTTGACTCTACTTCTGTACCTCAGCCTTGATGAGATAATGAATGATGAAAGGATTTGATTGCATGATAACCATATCAATGATAAGTAGTTGTTTCACTGAATCTGTATCTATCGGGTGGCCATGATACCTTGCTAGAGGCCAATCTTAGTCTGTGTTTAGTGAGACGATTAATTGAGTGTCAATTGTGATACTACTCACTATTGATATGATGAGGAGCCTTTGGGTCACATACATAGAAGACAGATGAAGGATAAGTGAGAAGGGTATTTTCATCTTTTAAGATGAAAGGTATTTTCGTAATCTCACAGTGTAATTAGATTTGATGAAGTCATTGCCTATATTTAATTTCATACGGAAATTAAAATAAGTGAGATTGTGTATTTAACTATGTGTGTGTGTGTGTCAATACAAAAATGAATATATGTATATTTAAATGTTATATTATTATTTAATATTAATATTTAAAATAATATTCATATTAATGAATATAATATAAATTCAAATTCAAAATTAACCTACCAATATTAGAATTACCTTGTTTTTTGTAATGGAATAATGCTAATCTAATTATGGAATAAGTTCATGGCTACTCCATATTAGATTAGGGTTTTAATTGGTGCACTATTTAAGTGCAACTAAAATTAAAAAAATGTATTCATTCAATCAAAAAAAAAAAACCTTAGCCGCCTTCTCTCTCTCTCTCTAAACCATGAGCCTCGTTGTTGGAGAAGAGAAATTCTGCATTCTTGTTCCTTGAATCGATTGGTTAGCTAGCATATAAACTTATTGGTGATTGTCGTCCTATCTTCGTGTGGATACCGCTTGTGCATTCCTTCCTTGAAGTGAAAGCAAATGCAATCAAAATCAATTGAAGGAGCTTCCAAATGTTGGTATGTGATTATATTTATATTTTAATATAATTATATATATGAACGACGTAAATCTGTGTAAGGATTGTTGGGTTCAAGATTTATGGATCAACTAATTTTTGTTATTCTGCTACGTAAATCAATCCATAAACCAACAAGCTACTACTACAAAGTGATGCCATTCGGCCTCAAGAATATTAGGGCCATCTATCAACGATTCATCAACAAGATGTTCGCCGAACAATTAGGGGACACAATGGAAGTATACATCGACGACATGCTAGTAAAGTCCTTTATAGTCAAGCAACACCTTGATCACCTCAATCAAGCCTTCACATTCCTGAGGAAGTATAACATGAAGCTCAACCTTGCAAAATGCTCATTCGGCATCTTCTCTGGTAAGTACCTTGGGTAAATGGTAACTCAGCACAGTATAGAAGCCAACCTTGATCAGATTCAAGTTGCTTTGAATATACCTTCACCTTCATGCATCAAAGATGTCTAAAGCCTTGTTGGAAGAGTGGCTGCTCTAAGCTAGTTCATCTCCAAGTTTGCTGACAAGGGCCATCACTTCTTCCCCACCCTAAGAAAGTCTAAGAAGTTCGAATGGACCACAACCTCCAAAGAAGCACTACAATAGATGAAATGGTACCTTACATCACCCCAACTCCTCTCCAAACCTTCACTTGGGGAAAAGCTCTTCACCTACTTAGCCATGTTAGAAACAGCCATCCTAGTTCGAGAAGACAATGGGAAACAACTACCCGTCTACTATGTGAGTAAGTCCCTTCTAGATGCCAAAACCTGATACAACCAGTTAGAGAAGTTGGCACTCGCCGTCTTCAACGCCTGTAGGAAGCTTAGACCCTACTTCCAATGCCACTCCATGGTCATCCTTACAACCTTCCCATTAAAAAGATACTCCACAAACAAGAGCTCTCAGGTCAGCTCACCTAATGGACCATTGAACTGAGTGAATTTGATGTATCCTTCCAACGACACACCGTCATCTAGTCACAAGTGTTAACTGACTTTGTGAAGCCAGGAAAATATAGAGAATTCTTGTGTATTTCTTAATATTATTGATGAACAAAATACACCTATATATACTTGTTACACTGCTTTATAATTGTAAACATAATAAACTACAATAAACACTAATTTCTTATTTTACGTATTCATTCCAATTTTATAGATTCATTCCTATTTAGCCTTGTACAACTCAACACTCCCCCTCAAGGTGGAGCATATAAATCATATGGACCAAGCTTGCTACAAATAAAACCAATACGAGGACTTTTGAGAGATTTAGTGAGAATACCCACTAGCTGGTCGTTTGGGCTGACATGACTAGTGGTAATACAACCAAACAAAATTTTCTCTCTAATAAAATGACAATCAATTTCTATATGCTTAGTCCTCTTATGAAACACCGGGTTGGAGGCATATGGAGAGCAGCTTGATTATTGCAAAGTATCTTCATCTGTGATACTTCTACAAATCTCAACCCTTGGATCAGTTGCTTCAACCAAATGAGCTCACAAGTTGCTAAGGCCATTGCATGATATTTACCCTCTGCACTTGATCTGGAAACAACATCTTGCTTCTTACTTTTTCAAGATACAAGGGTTCCTCCAACAAGAACACAAAAACCTAAAGTGGAATGTCTATCTGTTAGGAAATGATCCATTGAGGCATCGGAAAACAAAACAATAATAACAAGGATCGTTCCATTGAGCCAAGATCAGAGGTATAATTTTACAGTTTATGTTTAAACAAGAATCTGCAGAAATTAATTATGAGTTTAGAAAAACATACGCACGTTTGGAGGCTCCTTCAAATTTGTCTATGAACGTTTTTGCTACCGATCCAAGTGTAGGATCGAACCGACGTAGTCCACACGAAGACAATCGCAAGGAACTAAGGAGGGATTTGCTAGATCCTCCTTAGCCTTAAGAATCAAGAAGAAGAAAATCAAAGAGATTTGATTTCAAAGCAAAAACCAAATTTGGCGTGGGAGAGAGTTTGGGGCTATGTGTATTTCTTCTTCTCAATCAAAATGAATGAATGAAAAACCTTTTTAATTTTAATTAACACCTTTCTTTTATAGTGTTATTTTAGTTGCCCTATTCCCATATGGAATAGGCCTAGGCTCCAACCCAAACAGCCCATGTTACCAAACACTCCCAATTGGATATTTTATTTTATTTCATCATTATCTCAATTAAAATCAATTAATATATATTTAATCCATATATATATATATTAACATTTAACAATAATGATGATTTAATTAAATATATGCGAACACACATTTAAACGTAATTTCACTTATTTAATTTTTCTAATAAATTAAATAAAGGCTACGACCTCAGCAAATTTAATTGCACTGTGAAATTACCAAAATACCTTTTCGCCCAAAAAGACGAAAATGCCCTTCTTTCTTCTTGAGTCTTAAATTATCTTCTATGTGTGTGACCCATAGGCTCCTCATCATATCGGTAGTGTATAGTATTGCGATTAACACCAATTAATCGTCTCACTAATACACATACCAAGATTGGGCCCTAGCAAGGTATCATGGCCACCCGATGGATTCGGATTTAGCAAAGTAGCTACCTATCAACGATATGGTTACCGTGCAATTCGATCCTTTCATCATACGTTATCTCGACGAGACGAAGGCATAGAAATATTGTCAACCTTCGGTTACTCTCGATATTATGTATTCAGTTCCTGGACCAATGACCCGTATTATAAACTGGATAGAGAAACAACTCAATCCCACTGTGGCCACAGTTTTAGTGTCATTGTCATATACTGAATTACGCTGTGAGATAACTTCTCCCGTACCCGGGAGTGATGAATCCTTTATCAATCCACCATAGTCTTGATACACTCCTTGATGTAGCCAATCACTACCGTATTGACAACTCTAAAAAGAACTACGTTAGGCTAGTGTCAAACTACACCAATCGGTGCACAAGGCGCTCTGGTGATCTCAAGTCTAAGGATCACATGCACCACCATTTGTTAGAGGATTTGTTCCACAGACATTGGGGTTACCATCCATATGGAATCCTCTGGTGGGTCACCCAGGTGAACTTGCTGCGGTGTATTCGCCTACAGCAAGCACCCATGTGTTGCATCAGGTTGTCATCAAACAACCTTGACAAGTGAGATCAGTCACTACCTTTCGACAGGGTCGTTCAACACTATGATAGCCTTACCGTATTATCTGTGCCTTTAATTTAGAATAATACTGGGGCTACGGACGTTCCTAGAATGGCCACCATATGTGCTCATAGGGTTTTCACTATCAAGATTTCAAACACTTGATACCCTCGTCATGGTTCTACCATTCTAAGGACATATATCAATACATATTGCAATAATAATGATTTATGCGATATAGAATAAAATGCCTTTTTTTTATTAATGAACATTATTACAAAGAGTCAATTCTACAATAATTGATTGGCTCTAGGGCATCTACTCTAACAATCTCCCACTTGCACTATAGCCAATCATTCATGTATTTAATACCAAATGATCTCAAATGCCTTTCATGCTTCTGCTGCGATAGAGGCTTTGTTAGTGGATCTGCGAGATTGTCGTCAGTATGCACTTTACTAATTTGCACGTCTTTCCTCTCAACTATCTCTCTGATAAGATGGAAACATCAGAGTATGTGTCTAGACTTCTGATAAGACTGTGGTTCCTTGGCTTGAGCAATTGCTCCATTGTTGTCACAATAGATGTCTATAGGATCAACAATTGTGGGAACCACACCAAGTTCAGTAACGAACTTCTTAACCCAAACCCCCTCCTTGGCCTCATCTAACAATGCAATATACTTAACCTCTATTGTGGAGCCCGCTACAGTGCTTTGCTTGGAGCTCTTCCAACTCACTGCATCGCCATTGAGAAAAAATACAAACCCTAATTGCGATCGATAATCATCTTTGTCCGTTTGGAAACTAGCATCACTGTATCCTCTTACAGTGAGCTCATCTTCTCCTCCATAAACCAAGAATATATCCTTAGTCCTTTTCAGGTACTTAAGAATATTCTTGACAACCATCCAGTGGCGCTCACCTGGATCCGATTGATATCTATTACAAGTGCTCAAAGCACACGAGACATCAATCTGAGTACATAGCATGGCATACATGATAGATCAAATTGATGATGCATATGGGATCCTTTTCATCCTATCTCTCTCATCTTGTGTTCTAGGACACAATTCCTTAGAGAGATAAACACCATGTGACATCAGAAGAAATCCCTTCTTGGATTCTTCCATACTGAATCTTTTCAGTACCTTGTCAATATACGCACTCTGACTTAGGCCAAGCAACCTACGCGATCTATCACGATAGATCTTTATTCCAAGGATGTAGGCTGCTTCCCCTAAGTCCTTCATGGAGAAGCACTTGGATAACCAAGTCTTTACCCACTGCAAGTTCGGTATATCATTCTCGATCAAAAGTATGTCATCGACATACAACACTAGGAATGCTACTGTGCTCCCACTCACTTTCTTGTAAACACAAGGCTCATCTTCGTTCTTGATAAAACTGAATTCTTTTACGGCTTCTTCAAAACGAATGTTCCAGCTCCTTGAAGCTTGCTTGGTCCATATATGGATCTCTGCAATTTGCATACCTTATCAACTTGCCCATTAAGAACGAAACCATCAGGTTGTGTCATACACACATCCTCCTCAAGGTTTCCGTTCAGGAAAGCCGTTTTGACATCCATTTGCCAAATCTCATAGTCATGATATGCAACAATTGTAAGCATAATCCGGATGGATTTAATCATGGCAATTGGCGAAAAGGTTTCTTCACAGTCAATGCCATGAATTTGTTTGAAACCTTTGGCAACCAATCGTGCTTTATAAGTATGCACATTGCCATCCATGTCGGTCTTCTTCTTGAAGACCCATTTACACCCTATGGGTTTTACCCCTTCAGGTGGTTCCACCAAAGACAATACTTGGTTCTAGTACATGGAGTCCATCTTAGATTTCATGGCCTCAAGCTATTTAACGAAATCTGGATCCAATATAGCGTCTTCATAGGTTCTGGGTTCATCGTCAGTACGTCACCATGTTGAGTCATGAGATAACCGTATCTCTCGGGCTCATGGCATACTCTCCTAGATCTATGTAGCTCCTATGCTACCTGAGGTGGTTCACTTTGATCCACTAGTTATGAAGTAACCTCCTTATGATGCTCAACCACCTTCAACAGCACATCATCCCGTCCTTCGTCTATTATATCTTATGGTTCTAGAAGTTCATCGAGTTCTACTTTTCTCCCACTAGTACTTCTTAGAAAATATTCATTTTCTAGGAAGACACCAAAATGAGCAACAAAAATTTTGTACTCTTACGGGTGGTAGAAGTAGTATCCTTTGGTCTCCTTTGGATACCCCACAAATATACATTTACAAGATTTTGGGCCCAGCTTGTTCTAAGTCAATTTCTTAACATAAGCTTCATAACCCCAAATCCTTAGATAAGACAAGTTGGGCTTTCGCCCACTCCATAGCTCATATAGAGTCTTATCTACAGACTTTGATGGCGCACGGTTCAAAACGTGAGTCACAGTCTCTAGGGCATAACCCCAAAATGATACAGGTAAATCACTAAAACTCATCATAGACCTAACCATGTCAAGTAAGGTCCTATTCCTCTTTTCTGACACTCCATTGTGTTGGGGTGTATGAGGAAGGGTGAGTTGTGATACTATCACACATTCTTTCTGGTACTCTAAAAACCCTGAGCTTAAGTATTCACCTCATCGATCCGACCGAAGAGCTTTAATACTTTTGCCCAACATATTATGTACTTCATTCCCTGAATTCCTTGAATTTATCAAAGGCTTCAGATTTATGTCTCATAAGGTAGACATAACTATATCTACTGAAATCATCAGTAAATGTGATGAAGTATGAATATCCACCTCTGGCTTCAACTGTTAGTGGACCACATACATCACTATGGATGATGCCTAACAGTTCAGTAGCCCTTTCACCTTGTCTTGTGAAAGGAGACTTGGTCATCTTGCCTAACAAGTATGACTCACATACCTCAAATGACTGGAAGTCAAAAGGGACCAAAACTCCATCCCTTTGAAGTTTTGCAATACGGGTCTTATTAACATGACCCAATTTACAGTGCCAGAGGTATTTCTGGTTTTGATCGCTATGTTTAGCTTTCTTGGTTTCAACATTGAGAATATCTTTATTATTTAAATCAAGAACATACAATCCATTATATAACCTTGCAATTCCAAATAGAATACCATTCAAACTAAACGACAACAATCCATTAGATATCTCAAAATGATATCCCATATTATCCAAAGCGGATACTGAAATAATATTTCTAGAAATAGAAGGTACGTAATAACAGTTATGCAGTTCCGACAATAAGCCCGTAGGAAAAGATAAACAATAAGTCCCTACAGCCAATGCAGCCACATGTGCTCTATTTCCAACTCGTAGGTCCACCTCTCCCTTGGCGAGCACTCTACCCTACCTTAGTCCCTGCACATCAGTACAAATTTGAGTACCACATCCTGTGCCAATGACCCAAGATGTTGAGGGAGAGAAGTTAATCTCAATCATAAACATACTTGAAGTCGTAGCCTCTGACTTCTTCTTGCTTGCGAGGAAAGCCTTACAGTGTTTCCTCCAGTGGCTAGGCTTGCCACAAAAGAAGCAGACTACCTTGCCCTTCCTTATACCACTCTCAGGACCAAGAGCAACCTGTCCTTTGGGCTTGGGCTTGGGTTTGGCCTTGGCCTTACCCTTGCCGTTACCCTTTGCTTTACTAGTAGCAACCAGTAAAAC
Source organism: Pistacia integerrima (assembly GCA_026225825.1). Lineage (NCBI taxonomy): Eukaryota > Viridiplantae > Streptophyta > Magnoliopsida > Sapindales > Anacardiaceae > Pistacia > Pistacia integerrima. The sequence goes on from CM047749.1 coordinate 25,561,123, forward strand.
AGGCTTGGACTTTTTCAAGTCATGCTCTGTAGTCCACAAAAGAAGCAGACTACCTTGCCCTCAAATCCAAATCATCCTCCAAGTATGGGCTTAGATCCCCCACATTGAAGGTGGTCAAGACTCCCCAATACTAGCTAGGCAACTCCACTTTATAAGCATTATCATTTACCATTTCAACAACCTCAAAAGGTCCATCTGCCCTAGGAGCTAATTTACTCTTTCTCTTACTTGGAAACCTCTCATTTCTTAAGTGAATCCATACTAAATCCCCCGGTTGGAAAAGCTTAAGCTTTCTATGCTTATTTGCCTTATTCTTGATCTTTTCATTTGATTTTTCAATTTGAGTTCTCACAGTTTCATGGAGTTTCTTCATTTGCTTCAACTTTTCATTAGCATTCGCACTTGGCTCAAAATCAAAGAGTGGGGAAGTGAGATCAAAAGGGATGAGTGGGTTTACTCCATACAACACCTCAAATGGAGTGTGACCTGTAGTAGAACTAGGACTCCTATTGTAGGTGAATTCAGCATGTGCCAATTGCAAATCCCAATCCTTTAAATGCCTACTCACCAAACTCTTTAGGACTTTACCCAACACCTTATTAACCACTTTGGTTTGGCCATCGATTTGAGGGTGATGTGAGGTACTGAACATCAATTTTGTCCCTAATTTACCCCATAAACTTCTCTAAAAATGACTCAAAAATTTTGTGTCCCTATCTGAGACAATGGTTCTCGGAATGCTATGAAGTCTCACTACTTCTCTAAAAAATAATTCAGCAATTTTGGAGGCATCATGTGTGGTATGACATGATATGAAATGGGCCATTTTTTAGAGCATATCAACCACTGCCATGATGTAATATTTCCCCCTTTGTGTCCTAGGCAATGCAACCACAAAATCCATGATAAGGTCCTGTAACAACTCCTCTTTAGTACTATTCTTATAATACGTACTATGTAAAATATAGATATGTATATAATATGAAAGATAGTGGGCTCAAATTTTTCTTTACTCATAAAAATATACTTCTTTACAAATACAAAATACCATGTATTAAAAACTTTCTAATTAATACAAAATATTATAGCTGGTGGACAGTGGTGCCAATACTCTTCGCTCCTCGCGTCCATCCGCCATGCTCCTATTTCTGCAAAGCGAGAGAAGAACAACGGGGTGAGCACAACAATGCTCGTAAGTAAATCATCTACTACTTGTCCCCATAACTCACTCTTAATGGTTCTTCCCTTACTCGACTGTTCTGCTATTTCTATTTCTCTCTGTTTTCTCTCTTTCTTTTTAATACTGTTATACTCTTTACTCTGTTCTGCTCTTAACTCTTTCTTTCTCTCTGTTCTTTTTCTCTTATTCTTACTCACCATGAAGGACAATCATGGCTCTCTCTTATTCTCATCATACTTACCATGAAGGAAAGTCATGGTTCTCTTTCTCATTCTCGATATACTCTCACTAACCATGGAAGAACTCATGGTACATGCATATATGAGACGTACATGCAACTAATGTAAAAGAACTGCATGTTTCTTTCTTCTACTCTTTAGTCTTACTAACTCAAACTTTCGCATTCTTTCTCATACTCTCTCTCTTTCTATCTCATTCTTTCTCAAGCTTTCTCAAGCTTTCTCATTCTTTAATTCTGTCTATTATCTCATTCTCATTTCTGTTTCTGTTTCTCCTTCTCATAACTCTCTTTAGAAATCACGGCCTTATCTTACCGGAGGCACGGCCAGGACTCGCTCCCGCTCTACGTGACTTCTACTCATTCTAGCCGATCGAACTTGGTTATGCATGGATTCGGAACCCTTGGCCACGTGAGTGTATAATCTCTCTCTCGGGTACTCGGGTATAGCCCTCATCCGCATGCACTCTCACGGGCTACACCACTTCTCTATCTGATACTCATGCCGCTTTCTCAATGCGGCGTACATGCGGGAATACTCTACCCATTACTCACGGGTTCCCCATCGCATAACCTACTCTCTATGCTCTTATCTCTCTCTTACTCTTTCTCATGTTTGCTCATCTTTTTCTCAAACTAGTACTCATAATACAGTTTAACTTTTAACTTGTCTCATCTCTATTCTTTCTCATTCTTACTCATTGGAATGTCACGACCTCATCTGACCGGAGGCACGGCTGGGCACTACCACTCTACGTGACTTCCGCTCACTTCGCTACCGATCGGATGTAGTTATGCATGGATTCGGAACCTTTGGCCATGTGAGTGTACAATCTCTCTCTCTCTCTGAATGTCACGGCCCCATCTGACCGAAGGCACGGCTGGAACCTCATGTTCCACTCTGCGTGACGGTCACGGCCTCATCTAACCGGAGGCACGGCTGGAACCTCATGTTCCACTCTACGTGACTCTACTCACCTCCACAGTTCCCCATCGCACAACTTACTCTATTCTCCTCTTTAACTCTTGTGCACAAGATCTCTATTCTTTCTCTAGCTACTCATAATAATGTAGCTTAACTCTTAGAGTAATTCTTTACTCTTTCTCAACTTTTCTCCTTACTATCAGAGTATTCTCATTCACTTTACTCTTAAGGGTTGCTATTCTCAACATTCTCTACTCTTTCTTACTCAAGCTATTACTTATAGTATAGCTTATCTTCAAAATTCTTTACTCTTAAACTAGTACTCACAAGATAGCTCATACTCAACATTCTATATTCTTTCTCAAGCTACTTCTTAATGCACAAATTATGCATATGGATGGTTCATACTTATTAATGCACCTTTGAAATGCCAAATGCAAGATTTCCTCAAAACTGTCATTCTGCACAGGTCACACTAAAAAGACCATAACTTTCGTTATACACCTCTGATTACTACGGTTCCGGTCTCGTTTCAAAGCTTAGAAACAGGGCTACAACTTCTCTGTTTTGATCTCAGCCCAGTTCAAACGGTAAGATACTCAAAAATCACTTAGAAAGTTACGGCAGTGACAGGGCAGATTTCACTTAGGCATTTCATCAAGCAACTTATGTGCATACAAAAACTCTTCATTAACTACAATTCTCCTTCTCTTTTTAACCATCCAAAATTGGAAGTAAATTCCCTTCTATGGGCATAAACCCTACCATAGAAAAACACTCCCAAAATACAAACTCAATCTCCTCCAACTTCATCTCAATCTATTACTCATAAACACTTTCCATAAAGGAAATATCCAACAAACATAATGTAAATACTCTTCTCAACTCAATTTCTCAACAAATAAACATACATCTCTACTCAATTTCTCAATAAGCATCATATATACATGCATAAATAAATCTCTACTTAAGAATTTCTTAAACTTTAGTTTGAGTTGGATTTACTTACCTCATACTTGAGTAGTCTCCACTAAAGCTCTCTACTCTTGTTGGATCATAACTTTTCCTTATTTCCTAAGCATAAACTTAGTAAGAACTTAACCCTTACATGAATAAAATTCATCTCTAAAGTAGGGATTCTTACCTCTTCTTGCTTAGGATCACTTCTTTGTCAAATTCCAACTCAAAACTCTCAAAAATCCCTTTGAAAATTGAGTGAGAAATTGAGAGAAAATGGGAGATGAAGAGGCGGTGGAAATGGGTAGAATGAATGGGTTTTGAGAATTCAACCCTTATTAACTCATATAATATCCACTCTTTCCCATTTTGCCCTTACTCTTTCTTGAAAATTCCACCTTTATCCTTTAATTCTTTACAAACTCACCCCCATTTAACATTATTCTCCATGAAATTTCCTTTCATTTTACTCCCCACTTTTCCTACTAATTAGGGGTAGAATGGTCATTGTGTCCCAAAAGAAGAATTCTCTAGAAACCTCAAGGAACTTTTCTGCCGTCCCGTCGCCGCGGCGAAAAACTTCCTGTCGCCCCGGCGAAATAGTCCAGAACCAACACCACCAACACAAAATCAACGTCGCCGCGGCGAAGCTTCTCCTTCGCCCCGGCGAAGACTGAAATTCCAAAATTTGCTAAGTCTTGATCAATTCCAGGGTACACACTCAACCAAACCCAAAACATAAACTCAACCAAAGAATATGAACAATATAAAAACTCATTTAGGGGCAATTCAATAATTCTTTAGGCCATACCGTAAACAGTGGCTACATATTTCGAGTGGGGTATTACAATTCTCCCCCCCTTAAAAGAATTTCGTCCCCGAAATTCAATGAACAACTCCGAGTAACGATTCTGGATACCTTACTTTACCTCTCGTACTTTCTCTGGAGGGAAATTCTTGTTTTGGGAGCTCCTTGATCTCTCTGTCCAATATTTAGACTGGACACTCCTCAAACATAGAACTCTCAATCTCCACTCTTAATGCTCAAAATATGGGAGGGCTCACTTGTATACTTTCGAAGCATCGAAATATAAAACACATTATATACACTCGTCCATACTAGTGGGTAGTATCAAACACCTTTCCCACTCATTATAAAATCTCACATGGACTTCTGTACTTCGATGCTAACTTTTCTCTGCTATTAAACACGTTACTCGGTCGTAGGGGGAAAAATCTTAAAATAAAGCACTCTACCACTCACTCTGAATTCAATAACTTTTCTCTTCAAATCACAAACGCTTTCTATTTCACTTGGGCTTGATCGATTCTACTTCTGATTAACTTTATCTCTTCAATCAATTCCTGAATCATTTCTAGCCCAAGAATTGTCTTTAACTCATCTTTCTTACCCACACATCTCAGTGCAGTGGAGTTCAACATAGTCTGCCATGCCAAGTCTCGTAAAGAGCCATCTTATTTATAGCCTGAACTCCTAACATGGCAAATCCTTGCTGAAATGATCTTAATCTTCATACTTTTGATCTAGCTCTAACCATCTTTTCTGCCTCATACTCAACTCCCTCTAAGTAAGGAGATTCATTAAACTCTTAGGGTTGGTGTAAATCTTACTCTGGGCACCATAAAAGTAATGCCTTCAAACTTCAGGGTAAAGACTACTACAAACTGAGCAAGACAATTAAGAAACACCCTGATGATAACTCGACTTCCAGTCACTCTTGAAAAATACTATTGTACTCCTTGACTGGTCTAAAGATCATCTGTCCATGGTAACGGGCATTTATTCTTCACTATCGGTTATTCACATTCGTAATGACCCTTCCTTCTTCCCTACAAACAAGATCGGAGTTCCCTAGGGAGACTGCCTTGATCGAATAGGACCTTTATTTCAGAACTCTTAAAGACACTTCTTTAATCCTTGAAGCTCGGCTAGGCCACTAGATAAGGGATTTAGACATCGGTGCTGTCCCTAGTGCCAGTTCAACACTAAACTCAACTGCTCTTTCCGGAGGTAAGCCCGGATAACTCATTCAGAAATACCTCTAAAAATTCTCAGACTACTGGCACACTTTGAATCTCTGGTTATAGGACATCACTACTTAGCACCACATGAACTATCTGTCCAAAACACCCTTTTCTTAACGTCTTTCTTACTTTCACACTACTGCTCAACATACTGAACGAATGGCCCGCTGCAATTCTGGAAATGATATTATGAGTGACTCTCATTCTTCCCTCGGTAATCAATCCCTACTCCATCTCTCCTTTAGGGAACTCGTGCTCAAAAACATCCAAGTAGGGCAAAGGACACTATCTAATCAATTGTTAACTCTTTAACTCTCTTTCATGGATCACTACGAACTTTACTGAATAAGTCTTCCTTTCTCTCAACTTCACTCTAAGCTCGAGGGGGTTCTATTTCCTCTGATTTTAGCCCACGGACCACTTGTCTTTTCTCACTTCCGAAATACTCATTACTCCAGATACAAACCTTACAAGGGAGTTAACTCTCATCTACTCTTCACCGTACTCAATCCTTATTAAAACTATTAAACTTTTATACCGTCTTATGAACTTTGCCAACTGATCTCAACTTCAACCATCTTCTAAACTCTTCTCAAATCATGACCAAACCATCGTGGGTATCCTCCATTAATGCCCACAAAACTCGGGCATCCCTTTAAGACAAGAGAATGGTATACCGGATCTTCACCCGGTCTATTAACCACTCAACGGCTAAACCATTCTTTTACCACCAACGGGTTTGTTGTACTTTTAAACTCTAACGGTGATAATAACTTAGAAACCCATGAATCGATTCAATCTGATTCTATACCATCTCAGGTATCGACCTTTCGCTTCTCTTCTAGTAGGTCGCACTTGGATGGGGTTTCAATCCTTTCTAATTCAACTCGGGGAAGTAAGTTTCCCTGCACTCACTGCTTTCTTAGTCTCAACTCATACTCGGGTCTTGTATCTCATTGACAAGACAACCACATTAAACAATTCAAATAACACTTAAGCAAAGAAAGACTTAACTGACAACGGTCGGCTACGGAACGTCATGGCGGCGAGAATGGCACACTGTCAAATCCCAAAAACCTGGCTCTGATACCAAAAATGTAACAACTCCTCTTTAGTACTATTCTTATAATACGTACTATGTAAAATATAGATATGTATATAATATGAAAGATAGTGGGCTCAAATTTTTCTTTACTCATAAAAATATACTTCTTTACAAATACAAAATACCATGTATTAAAAACTTTCTAATTAATACAAAATATTATAGCTGGTGGACAGTGGTGCCAATACTCTTCGCTCCGACGTCCATCCGACCGCTGCTCCTATTTCCTGCAAAACAGAGAAGAACAACGGGGTGAGCACAACAATGCTCAGTAAGTAAATCATCTACTACTTGTCCCCATAACTCACTCTTAATGGTTCTTCCCTTACTCGACTGTTCTGCTATTTCTATTTCTCACTGTTTTCTCTCTTTCTTTCTAATACTGTTATACTCTTTACTCTGTTCTGCTCTTAACTCTTTCTTTCTCTCTGTTCTTTTTCTCTTATTCTTACTCACCATGAAGGACAATCATGGCTCTCTCTTATTCTCATCATACTTACCATGAAGGAAAGTCATGGTTCTCTTTCTCATTCTCGATATACTCTCACTAACCATGGAAGAACTCATGGTACATGCATATATGAGACGTACATGCAACTAATGTAAAAGAACTGCATGTTTCTTTCTTCTACTCTTTAGTCTTACTAACTCAAACTTTCGCATTCTTTCTCATACTCTCTCTCTTTCTATCTCATTCTTTCTCAAGCTTTCTCAAGCTTTCTCATTCTTTAATTCTGTCTATTATCTCATTCTCATTTCTGTTTCTGTTTCTCCTTCTCATAACTCTCTTTAGAAATCACGGCCTTATCTTACCCGGAGGCACGGCCGAGACTCGCTCCCGCTCTACGTGACTTCTACTCATTCTAGCCGATCGAACTTGGTTATGCATGGATTCGGAACCCTTGGCCACGTGAGTGTATAATCTCTCTCTCGGGTACTCGGGTATAGCCCTCATCCGCATGCACTCTCACGGGCTACACCACTTCTCTATCTGATACTCATGCCGCTTTCTCAATGCGGCGTACATGCGGGAATACTCTACCCATTACTCACGGGTTCCCCATCGCATAACCTACTCTCTATGCTCTTATCTCTCTCTTACTCTTTCTCATGTTTGCTCATCTTTTTCTCAAACTAGTACTCATAATACAGTTTAACTTTTAACTTGTCTCATCTCTATTCTTTCTCATTCTTACTCATTGGAATGTCACGACCTCATCTGACCGGAGGCACGGCTGGGCACTACCACTCTACGTGACTTCCGCTCACTTCGCTACCGATCGGATGTAGTTATGCATGGATTCGGAACCTTTGGCCATGTGAGTGTACAATCTCTCTCTCTCTGAATGTCACGGCCCCATCTGACCGGAGGCACGGCTGGAACCTCATGTTCCACTCGCGTGACGGTCACGGCCTCATCTAACCGGGAGGCACGGCTGGAACCTCATGTTCCACTCTACGTGACTCTACTCGTCACTCACAGGTTCCCCATCGCACAACTTACTCTATTCTCCTCTTTAACTCTTGTGCACAAGATCTCTATTCTTTCTCTAGCTACTCATAATAATGTAGCTTAACTCTTAGAGTAATTCTTTACTCTTTCTCAACTTTTCTCCTTACTATCAGAGTATTCTCATTCACTTTACTCTTAAGGGTTGCTATTCTCAACATTCTCTACTCTTTTCTTACTCAAGCTATTACTTATAGTATAGCTTATCTTCAAAATTCTTTACTCTTAAACTAGTACTCACAAGATAGCTCATACTCAACATTCTATATTCTTTCTCAAGCTACTTCTTAATGCACAAATTATGCATATGGATGGTTCATACTTATTAATGCACCTTTGAAATGCCAAATGCAAGATTTCCTCAAAACTGTCATTCTGCACAGGTCACACTAAAAAGACCATAACTTTCGTTATACACCTCTGATTACTACGGTTCCAGTCTCGTTTCAAAGCTTAGAAACAGGGCTACAACTTCTCTGTTTTGATCTCAGCCCAGTTCAAACGGTAAGATACTCAAAAAATCACTTAGAAAGTTACGGCAGTGACAGGGCAGATTTCACTTAGGCATTTCATCAAGCAACTTATGTGCATACAAAAACTCTTCATTAACTACAATTCTCCTTCTCTTTTTAACCATCCAAAATTGGAAGTAAATTCCCTTCTATGGGCATAAACCCTACCATAGAAAAAACACTCCCAAAATACAAACTCAATCTCCTCCAACTTCATCTCAATCTATTACTCATAAACACTTTCCATAAAGGAAATATCCAACAAACATAATGTAAATACTCTTCTCAACTCAATTTCTCAACAAATAAACATACATCTCTACTCAATTTCTCAATAAGCATCATATATACATGCATAAATAAATCTCTACTTAAGAATTTCTTAAACTTTAGTTTGAGTTGGATTTACTTACCTCATACTTGAGTAGTCTCCACTAAAGCTCTCTACTCTTGTTGGATCATAACTTTTCCTTATTTCCTAAGCATAAACTTAGTAAGAACTTAACCCTTACATGAATAAAATTCATCTCTAAAGTAGGGATTCTTACCTCTTCTTGCTTAGGATCACTTCTTTGTCAAATTCCAACTCAAAACTCTCAAAAATCCCTTTGAAAATTGGTGAGAAATTGAGAGAAAATGGGAGATGAAGAGGCGGTGGAAATGGGTAGAATGAATGGGTTTTGAGAATTCAACCCTTATTAACTCATATAATATCCACTCTTTCCCATTTTGCCCTTACTCTTTCTTGAAAATTCCACCTTTATCCTTTAATTCTTTACAAACTCACCCCCATTTAACATTATTCTCCATGAAATTTCCTTTCATTTTACTCCCCACTTTTCCTACTAATTAGGGGTAGAATGGTCATTGTGTCCCAAAAGAAGAATTCTCTAGAAACCTCAAGGAACTTTTCTGTCCGTCCGCCGCGGCGAAAAACTTCCTTGTCGCCCGGCGAAATAGTCCAGAACCAACACCACCAACACAAAATCAACGTCGCCGCGGCGAAGCTTCTCCTTCGCCCCGGCGAAGACTGAAATTCCAAAATTTGCTAAGTCTTGATCAATTCCAGGGTACACACTCAACCAAACCCAAAACATAAACTCAACCAAAGAATATGAACAATATAAAAACTCATTTAGGGGCAATTCAGTAATTCTTTAGGCCATACCGTAAACAGTGGCTACATATTTCGAGTGGGGTATTACAGGTCCTCCCAAGGGTGCTCAACTATGGGTAAGGGTAGGTATGGGCCAGCCTTGAATTGACTCTTAGCTCTTTGACATGATCCACACCTTCTCATGAGAGCTCGAACATCCCCTAACATCTTAGCCAATAGAAATATTCCTTGATGGTTTCTAAAGTCTTAGTAACCCCAAAGTGACCTACCAACCCACCACTATGTGCTTCCCTCATGATTAATTCTCTAAAACTACCCTTAGGCACACATAATTTTCTACCCTTGAACAAGTACCCATCATGCATAATATAATCTTCAAAACCAGGTTTCCCACATTCAGTTATACATGTTTTCATCTCCAAATCTACCTCATAACACAACTTCATTAATTCAAAGCCTAAAACTCTAGAATTAAGTAAAGAAAGTAAGGCATACCTTCTAGAGAGTGCATCGGCTACAATATTGTGTGCTTCTTGCTTGTAATTCAGCATAAATGAGAAAGATTAGATTAACTCAACCCATTCAGCATGTCTTGTGTTGAGTTTGTGTTGCCTATTGATGAACCTCAAAGCTTGGTGGTCCGAATGGAGGACAAATTGTTTTGGCTGAAGGTAGTGACTCCAATGGTCAAGTGCTCTCACTATAGCATAAAAGTCCCTATCATAGGTGTTATATTTCCTTCTTGAATCACTAAGCTTCTTACTATAGTATGTTATTGGCCTTTTGGATTGATTCAAAACTATCCCAACGCCAACACCACTTGCATCACACTCTACTTCAAACACTTGGTTGAAATCCGGCAAGGCAAGGATGAAAGCTTCACATAACTTCTTCTTAATCAAGTCAAAGGTCTCATTTGCTGCCTTAGTCAACTTAAAAGATCTCTTCTTCAAACATTTAGTTATGGGAGCCATGATGGAACAAAAATTAGGTACAAACTTTCGGTAGAAAGAGGCTAAACCATGAAAACTTCTAACTTCCGTAATTGAACTAGGTTTAGGCCAACTATGAATGGATTCTACCTTGGATTGATCTACCTTAATGCCTTCTCCCGAAACCACATAACCTAAGAACACCAATTGCTTCATAAATAATTCACATTTTTCAAGCTTAGCATACAACTTTTTCTGCCTCAACAATTCAAGCACTAAGCTAAGGTGTTCTACATGACTATCCTCACATGTACTATATATCAATATGTCATCAAAATATACAACCAAAAATTTTTCAATGAAAGGCTTGAGTACCTCATTCATTAACCTCATGAAGGTGCTTGGTGCATTGGAATGGCTGAAGGGCATCACCATCCATTCATACAATTCTCCCTTTATAATGACTCTCTTTCTAGCTAGTATACTCGTAAAATAACAGTAAACTAAATATATATACATAAGAAAATATATACATATAAACGAGTATAAAATTTTGGGTCCATATTTAATTTTTCTTTATATACAAATCTTTATAAAACATAATAAAGTCTCAAAATATTAACTTGACAGTTTTGGCCAACCCTTCTACTGCGTGATGTTCCAAGTGACCGCATCTCACCTGTTACCTGCAAAAACATTGAAAACAACGAGGTGAGAACTAATTGCTCAATAAGTAAACCTGCTGTGTTACCCTTCTCTCTCCGTTGCTTAAATTCTTAATTTCTTTCCTTACTTCACACTTCCCCATTCTTCTTTACTCTTTCTCTACTCTTACTCTGTTTTTCTCTCTGTTCTTTCTCTATTCTAATTTCCCACTGCTCAGATAATGGGCATGGTATTATGTATATATATAATGCAAATGCACAAATGTATCAAATATGCATTTTCTTTTCTATTTTTCTTATTCTTTTTCTGTTTCTTTTCTTTTCTAGTCTTTCTTTCTTTTCTAGTCTTTCTTTTCTTTTCTATTCTTTCTTTTCTTTCTCATTCTTTTATTTTATTTTCTTTCTTATTCTTTTGCCGATCGCACTCGGTTGAGGCATAGATTTGGAACCTTGGCCGTGTGAGTGTATTCTTCTTTCTTGGGTACAGCCCTCATCCACATGCACTCTTACGGACTATACCAATTCTTCTTTCTTATTCTTAGGCCGCTCACTAAAGGCGGCGTGCATGTGGGTAAAATTCTTCTTGTCACTCACGGGTTCCCCATCGCAACAACCTTTTCTTCTTTTTATCTTTTACACTTCTTTAAATAAAAGTCAGATTTGAACTTCTTTAATATTCTCATTTCTTTCTATTTACTCTTTAACATTCTTTAGTGATTTTTCATGCTCTTATGAATATGTATGCATGTAGATAGTTTCATGTAATATCCCACTTGAGGTATGTATTTAAGATTTGCTGTATTAGTTAAAAGTTTATTGTTTCAATTTTAATTGAGTTTGTATGTTAAGTTGGTTGAATTGTTGCCTTGAAATTGGTTGAGTTTTGGTGAAGTTGGAAATCCAATCTTCGCCGGGGCGAAGAAGAAGCTTCGCCGCGGCGAGGAGGAGGAGTTGCACCCACGGGTAGGTTCTGCCCTGTTTCGCCGGGGCGACGGAAAGTTCTTCGCCGCGGCGACGAGCCTAAGACAAAGTTTCTTGAGTTTTCTAGAGAATTCTTCTTTTGGGGCACAATGACCATTCTACCCCGAATTAGTAGGAAATGTGGGGAGTAAAATGAAAGGAAATTTAGTAGAGATTGTGTTTGGATGGGGGTGTATTTTTAAAGAATCAAAGGATATAGATGGAATTTCCAAGGAAGGACAAGGGCAAAATGGGAAATGATGCTTATAATATGAACTAAAAAGGGTTAAGTGTAGAGAAAACCCTTTATTTCTTCATTCCACCGCCTCTTCCATTTGCCCATTTTCTCTCAATTTCTCCATCCAATCTTTCAAGATTTCTAAGGGATTTAAGAGGGGTTTTGAGTAGAGATTTCATCTAAAGCATCCTAAGGTAAGGATCCATGCTTTAGATGTGAGTTTTCTTATAATTGTAGTGAAGTCTTATTTGGTTGTTGTTGTCCTTGTGGTTGTTTTGAGTTGTAGAGAAGAGACAAGACCACAAAGGGAAGGAAAAGTGCTAAAGAAGCCACCTTTTCACATGGTAAGTAAATCCTACCAACTTGAGTTTTTTATAAGTTTTTGACTAGAGATGTATGCATGATCAGTATGTAGTATGATCAATGAGAAATTGATTTGAGATGAGTAGCTATTTTGTAGTTGTTGGATAGATTCCATGTATGAGAAGTGTTGTTAATGTGTATTGAGAAATGGAATTTGAGATGAAGTTTGAGAGATGTTGTGTGAACCTATTTGGAAGTGCTTTTCTTGATAGGGATTATGAGTATTTGAGGGAGTTTTTCCCCATTTTGGATGGCTAGAGAATGAAGTATAGTAGTAATTTTGGTAGAGTGTTTTTATGCACATGAGTTGTTTGATGAAATGCCTAGGTGAAATCTGCCCTGTCACTGCCGTGACTTTCTAAGTAATTTTTGGGCATTTTACGGTTTGAACTGGGCTGAGACCAAAACATAAAAGATGTAGCCCTGTTTCTAAGCTTTAAAACGAGACCAGTACCGTAGCAATCCGAGGTGTATAACGCAAGTTATGGCCTTTTTAGTGTGACTGGTGCAGAATGACTGTTTTGAGGAAATAATGTATTTGGCATTTCATTAGTGCATTAGTGAGCATGAACTAGCTCTACACAATTGTTTATGCACTTAAGTAGTAAGAAGTAGCTTGAGATATAGTAGAGAATGTGAGTATAAGCTACTTTAAGAGTTAAGAGAAAGAGAATAGAGTAGGTTGTGCGATGGGGAACCCGTGAGTAATGGGTAGAGTATTCCCGCATGTACGCCGCATTGAGAGAGCGGTATGAGTATCAGATAGAGAAGTGGTGTAGCCTGTGAGAGTGCATGCAGATGAGGGCTATACCCGAGTTCCCGAGAGAGAGAGAGATTATATACTCACATGGCCAAGGGTTCCGAATCCATGCATAACCGAGTCCGATCGGCTAGAATGAGTAGAGGTCACGTAGAGTGGAAGCGAGTCCCAGCCAAGCCCCCGGTAAGATGGGGCCGTGACTTATGAAAGAGTTATTAGAAAAGAGTTCTAAGAGAAAGAGAAAGAAAAAAAAAAAGTACCCAAAGAGAAATTGAATGAGGAGTTGTAAGGAAAGAATTAGAGAAAGAGAGTTACGGGGCTAGCATGAGTAGAGGACTTACTTACTGAGCATTATTTTAGTGCTCACCCCGTTGTTTTCCTATGTTTTGCAGGACCTAGGTGAGGACACTGTCGGACGGATGTCGGCGTTCGGGAAGCGGAATCTGTTTTCCTATGTTTTGCAGACCTAGGCGAGGACACGTGACGGATGTGATGCTGCGGGAAGAAGCGGTTACACTGTCCCTTATGTTTTTGATGACTTTTGTATATGTTATACATTTTGTGTAAAAATGTATAGGTTTGTAAAGAATATATATATATATTTAATAAAAAGAAAATTTTGGGCCAATTTCTTTATATTATTTTATATGTATTTTATTATGAGAGTTTGAGTAGTAGTGGCTATTACATTTCATGCTTATAATTCTTTCTAAATTCACATGTTTAGATGCAATAATGCAATATGGAATGCAAACATGTTATTCTCTACCATCTACAAACTCATCTCAATATAACACATAATCATACTCATACAAACACTTCTCTTTGACATTTCATCAAACAACTTATGTGCACAAAGAAACTCTAATTTGGCTACGCTTCTATCTCTTTTCTAAGCCACCAAAAATTGGGAATAAAACCCTCCATATTTAATGCCAAGCCTGTCCAAAATATACACTCCAAAATTTCCACTCCAATTCTTCCAAACTTCATCCAAACATTCATCAAACATCAAACATCAAGTACACCAACACAACTTCTCATGGATAAGTTATAATCATCATTCAACACCAAATCCATTAACAATTCTTCATATAAAACATATATATGCATAAAAAAAATTCTCTACACAATATTACTTAAATCATACTTAGGGTAGGATTTACTTACCTTATATGTGAGCAATCCAACACTTTAAAAATCTTCTTTGATCCAACTCTCTTTCTCTTAAATCCTATGAACATAAATCATCAAAATTCAACACTTTAAAAATTAAAACTCACTTCTTGGTGCAAGGATCTTACCTAAGGATGCATGGGATTGAAAATCCACTCAAAAGTACCCAAAATTTATGAATTTCCCTTGAAGAAGAATTGAAGAAATTGAGAGAACATGAAGGTGAAGGTGGCGTGAAAATGGATGAAGAGTGACTAGGGTTTCATTCTTCAATCCTTGATATAACATAATATTATATATAGTTTCCCATTTTGCCCTTGCACTTTTTTCAAAATTCCATCTATGTCCCTTAGTTAATTACCATAATGCCCTTATTTTATTGCATTCTCCATGAAATTCTATCTCTTTTCACTCCCCACAATTTCAACTAATTTTGAGTGAAAAGACCATTTTACCCCTAATGAAAGTTTAAGGCATTTTCTTCACATTTTCTCAAAATAGCTTTAATAAAAAATGAACTAAGGGTATAAGGGCATAAGTTAAGTTACGTACCTCAATGTGGGCGTTACACCTTTGGTTTTGAATGTCGTTTTCCACTTATCTCCCTCTCTCATTCTAATATGATGGTAACCACTTCTTAGATCAATCTTTGAGAAGATGGTTGCACCATAAAGCTCATCTAACATGTCATCCAATCGAGGTATGGGATACCTGTATTTGATAGTTATCCGGTTGATGGCTCGACTATTGATAAACATCCGACAAGTGGCATCCTTTTGGGCATAAGCAAGGCTAGAACCGAACAAGGACTCATGCTCTCCCTCACAAATCCCATGGAAATCAACTCCTCAACTTGCCTTTGAAGCTCTCTTGATTCTTTGGGATTACACCTATATGCTGGCCTATTGGGAAGAGGGGCACTGGGATCCAAATCAATGTGGTGTTCTATCCCTCTAAGTGGTGGCAAACCCCTTGGTAACTCTTGAGGAAAAACATCCACAAATTCTTCCAAGAGATAGTGAACTTTCGGGTGAAATTCAGGTTGTTTTCTCTCTTGGTTTGGCTTGGCTATAAGGACTGCAATGATAGATTTGTGTTTTTGGCAGGCTTTATCTAATTGGGTACTATTTAGGAAAAGTGTTTTTCAGGTTGGTTCCTTGGATGGCGTTTGGGAAAGTGCTTGGGAAGTTGTTTGTGTGGGAGCTTGGACAATGGTGCAAGGGTAATGGTCTTCTTGTTGAGCTTGAATGAGTAAGTGTTCTTGCAGCCATCATGGATCACCTCTCGATCATATTGCCATGGTCTTCCAAGTAGAAGATTGCAAGCATCCATGGGAATGATGTCACAAAGCACTTCATCCGAATAGTTCTTGCCAATGGAGAATGGTACTTCTACTTGCTTGACCACCTGGATGATGTCTCCATTGCTTAACCATTATAGCTTGTATGGATGAGAATGATTCACAATTGGCAGCCCCAATTTCTCCACAAGTTTGGTGGAAGCAACATTGGTACAACTCCCACTATCAATGATCATTGAGCAAACTTTCCCCTTGATGGTACACCTTGTATGAAACAAGTTCTCCCTTTGGTTCTCTTGAGGGTTTACTTGAGTATGCAGCAACCTCTTGAGCATAAGCATCTCTCCACTATCGGCTTCCTCAATAACCTCATTCTTACTGTCACCTACTTCCTCTTCTTCACTAGAATCCCTTTGACATGCATCACTGATCTCATTAATCTCTCTAAGAGTCATAACCCTTCAGTTTGGACAATTTACTTGGAAGTGTCCATAACCTTGACACTTGAAACACTTCTTGTTCTTCAAATCAGGCCGTGGAGCATTATTCTTACAAAACTTGTTTTCTCCTTTGGTGCTTCATTGGCTTTGTTCTTATCATAAGCCGTAGCTGCCATATATGGTTTGGTGTAGGAAGGTGAACCCCTTTGGTAGTTATTCTCCTTAAAGAGCTTCTTGGGGCCCAAGGACTTCATGCTCTTCAATTGCTTCTCAATCTTTGTGGATAGCTTGCAAATATCCCCGAAGGAATGGTAAGTTTGCAACTCAATCTTATATGCAATGTCTTTACTCAAACCGCCAATGAATCTTGCAATTGTATGCCCTTTCTCTTCGGGAATATCACTTCTCAACATCAACCCTTCAAACTCCCGAATATACTCTTCAACTTTTCTATCTCCTCGCTTCAAATTATGGAGCTTAAGATAAAGGTCTTGCTTGTGATTGTCGGGTAAGAACCTTTCCTTCAACTTCTCCCATGACCTAATTCTAGTCTTCCCTTCTCTTTCCCTTTTCTTCCTTGTATTTTCCCACCACAAGGAGGCATACTCCTTGAACTTCAATATGGCTACTTTACACCTCTTCTCATCATTGTAGTCCTTAAATTCAAATACCCGTTCAATCTTATGCAACCAATCAATGAAGTCATTTGGGTCAAGACTTCCATTGAATGTGGGTAAATCTATCTTAATACCCTTATCGTCATCAAATCTTCTCCTCTTAGGTGCCTCGGATTCTCTAGATGAATCACTACTACCTCTTAAGTCTTCCATACATAATGGTGTCCTAATGATGATTCTTTGGTGGTAGTATGGTCGACCTTCTCGTTGGGGGGGTTATGGAGTTTCTTCAAGGGTGGATTTGGGTTGGGATAGGTTAGCAATGTCCTTAGACATGTTAATCATTAATTACATCATGTTGGACATGTTCTTCTTTACTTCATCAAGTTCTTCTTAAATTTTTAGGTTGGCACACTCCCATGGTGTTGGGGGTGAAGTTGGGAAGGAAGTGGTCTTGTTTGCCATGAGAATTGGGTGAGTTTTAGCTACTGTAAACAATTACTTTGGGTGAACAGTAACTTTTTTGAATGTTGGAAAAATGAAAAGTAGGAGGGAAAGGTCAAGTATATAAGTTTTG
Organism: Pistacia integerrima; assembly: GCA_026225825.1. Taxonomy (NCBI): domain Eukaryota; kingdom Viridiplantae; phylum Streptophyta; class Magnoliopsida; order Sapindales; family Anacardiaceae; genus Pistacia; species Pistacia integerrima. The sequence goes on from CM047749.1 coordinate 25,578,741, forward strand.
GTGATTTTGGTTGAAGTGAATAGTAATCTGTGAATAGTATTTATGAATGGTAGGGATTAGGCTAATTAATTGTGTTTAGGGTTTGGGTTAAAGTTAGTTTGGTTGGGAAGGAATGGGTTTAGTTGACTTTGGAGGGAATTGGTTAGGATTGGGTGAGGTGGCAATGGACTTAGTTAGAAGGGAACAAGATGTAAGGGAGTTGGTTAGGGTAATAGTGTTTGAGGAAAGAGAAAAGGGTTCAATCACTTGTAAATGAGAGGAAAAACAGCTCAAGCTAGAACACTTCCAAATCCAGCAACTCCAACTCAATTTTCCAGTCAACTACACAAAGTCACTAAAAACTCTTTCTAGCTAGTATACTTTGGGAAATGTAATATAAGGTCACTAAAAATATCATAGAAAATACATAAGAATATAAGTAGAAGATAGTGGGCCCAAATATTTCTTTACTTTTATATGCTAGATTCTTTACAACAACAAAAGTATCTTGTACATAAACTCAAAAACAGTGGGCAGTAGTGCCGTTCTCCTCCACTCTCGACGTTCCATCTGACCGCTTCTCACCTATATCCTGCAAAAACATAGAACTCAATGGAGTGAGCACTAATTTCTCAGTAAGTAAATCCGTTATGCTACCCTTCTATCTACGTTGCTCATATTCTGAATTTCTTTCCTTACATCACACTTTTCTATTCTTCTCGGTTCTTTCTTTGTTCTTTCTCTATTTCTAGTTCTCTCTGTTCTTTCTTTCTTTCTAATTTCTCACTACTCATGATAGTAGGCATGGTATCATGCACAAGTATGACGCAAATGCATAGGGCATTTTCTTTTCTGTGTTTCTTTCTTTCTCTGTTTTTCTTCTTTCATTCATTCTATTCTTTCTTTTCTTTCTATTTTTCCTTTTCTTTCTATTCTTTCTTTTCTTTCAATTCTTTCTTTTCTTTCTTATTCTCTTCTTTTCTTTTTTTCTTTTTTTTCTTTTCCTTTCTTTCTTATTCTCTTCTTTTCTTTGCCGATCAGACTCGGTTGAGGCATGGATTCGGAACCTTGGCCGTGTGAGTGAGTACAGTCCTCATCTATATGCACTTCTTACGGACTGTACAAATTCTTCTTCTACTTAGGCCGCTCGCTAAAGGCGACGTGCATGTAAGTATATTCTTATGGGTACAGTCCTTATCCACATGCACTCTTATGGACTGTACAAATTCTTCTTATTCTTAGGCCACTCACTGAAGGCGGCGTGCATGTGGGAATATTCTTCTTCTTGTCACGGGTTCCCCATCACAACAACCTTCTTTTCTCTTATCTTTCTTTTAGAAAGTAGTACTCAATTTCTTTTCTTTAATATTTCACTTTCTTTCTTTGCTCTTTAATATTTTTATATGCATGTAGATGGATTTTTCCTATTGTTCTTTCTCAATTCAAATTATTAAACGCAAGGCTGCAATATGGCATGTAAACATGTCATTCTCTACTTTCTCTACCATCTACAAACTCATATCAAAAAGATAAACCAACATACTCATACATGCACTTCTCTATGAAATTTCATCAAACACTTTATATGCACAAATAAAGCACTAAAGTGATTACACTTCCATAACGATCTCTAACCACCAAAATTTTGAAGTAAAGCTTCCTAAAAACAACTTCAAACCTGGCCAGGAAAATACACTCCATAACTCTACTCAAATTCTTTCTTAACTCATCCAAACTTCCATCAATTTCTATAGACATGATCATCACTACTCATGGTGGAATTCTAACCATGAATCATCATCAATTCCATCAAGAAATCTCAACACTCAAGCATATAAAATATATAAAACTTCCTCTACACACATTATTGCTCAAATCAAGGGCTAGGGTTGAATTTACTTACATTGAACTTGGGTAGTTCCGCACTATAATCTCTCTCTTGGGTAGATTTCCTCTTCTTCTTAAACCCTAAGCATATAAACTATAAGAATTCAACACTTTAAAAATTAATCTCACATCTTATTGCAAGAATTCTTACCTTTGGATACTTAGGATTGAATATCTACCAAAATCCAACCAAAAATCCTCTAAATTGCCTTGGAAATTTGATGAAGAAATTGAGAGAATTTGGAGATGAAAGTGGCATGTGAAGGAGTAGATAATGATTGGGTTTTCATTCTTGAACCCTTAATATCTCATTTATTACTTATACTTTCCCATTTTGCCCTTGTACTTTCTATGAAATTCCATCTTTACCCTTTAGTCAATTACGACAATACCCTCATTTCCATTGCATTCTCCATGAAATTCTACGACTTTTCACTCCCCACTTTTTCAACTAATTTTGGGTGGAATGACTGTTTTGACCTTGAGGAAGTTTCCAGATTCTAAAAAATGCCAACAAGTTCTTTGCCCCGGCGAAATTATTTATTCGCCTCAACGAAACATTCCAGAGCATACATTGCCGTGGCGAACTTCTTTCCTTGCCACGACGAAGGCTACAACTCTAAGAACACGATTTAGGCAGTGTGTACAATGCCGCGGCGAAGACTGCAAAGTCTAATTTCTCAATCTTTCACCTTAAAATAAGCAAAACTAAGGGCATTAAAGCATAAATAAATTATATACCTCAATGTGGGTGCTACAACTTCACAACCTAAGCTCTGATACCAAATGATCCAATTCCAACACAAAGCAACACAACACAAATCCAATCTAAATTCGGCCAACACAAATATTGGAGTTCAAATCACTTAATTACAATTTTTGGACCAAGACAAGTAAAAACACTTCAAGCATAAAAAATTGCTCCACCAACTTGAATTGATTCACCACTAAATCCCCCTGCCAAGACTTGGATAAAGAATGCACACTTAAGAAAACACAAGTTCTCTTAAATGGATACACCAAATTTCAATATATTTTATAAGCTAAATGTTACAATGAAAATAGTTGCCTTTATATAGACAAATACAAGGGTAAACAAGTAATTGAAAAATGCATTAAAATGAAATAAAATTAACTAATATTACAAGCCATTCATTCAAAAAGCAAGGTCATGCCTATTTAATGCAAAAGAGACATGGTTCCCTAATTCTAGGATCTATGTCTTTAACCACCCCATTAGTTGAAATAAGCTCACTTTATTCGATCAAAACTTGATTAATGATCCTAATCAAGTCTACTAATAAAGGTGTAAGAGTTTGGGCCTTGAGAATCTTGCAAATGGATCCAATAAGAGTTCATGTGGATCTTCCCCTTTGGAATGAGACTTGGGCCAGATTGGAAAACTTCAACACTTGGGCTTCTTTCTTGGTGGGCTGGAGCTTCCCTTGTTGAGCTTGGACTTGGAATGGTTTGGGCCGAACTGTTTGGACTCTCTCCCTCCTTGGAACTTGCTTGGGCCTAATTTCCTCTATTGCATTCCACATTCCACAATCCAAGTGTTTTAGGTCTTGGAGTGAAATTCTTAAATCCAACCAAATTAGCAAGTGTTTTAGAACTTGCAATTCCTTGTCCACTCATGTTTACAAGTGTTTTAGGACTTGTAAACGTATCATCCTTCCCAAGTAGAGAAGGATTTGCCCTCAAACCCAAATCATCCTCCAAGTATGGGCTTAGATCCCCCACATTGAAGGTGGCCGAGACTCCCCCATACTCGCTAGGCAACTCCACTTTATAAACATTATCATTTACTGTTTCAACAACCTCAAAAGGTCCATCTGCCCTAGGCACTAATTCACTCTTTCTCTTACTTGGAAACCTCTCATTTCTCAAGTGAATCCATACTAAATCCCCCGGTTGGAAAAGCTTAGGCTTTCTATGCTTATTTGCCTTATTCTTGATCTTTACATCTGATTTTTCAATTTGAGTTCTCACGGTTTCATGGAGTTTCTTCATTTGCTTCAACTTCTCATTAGCATTCACACTTGGCTCAAAATCAAGGGGTAGGGAAGTGAGATCAAAAGGGATAAATGGGTTTACTCCATACAACACCTCAAATGGAGTGTGACCCATAGTAGAACTAGGACTCCTATTGTAGGTGAATTCAGCATGTGCCAATTGCAAATCCCAATCCTTTAAATGCTTACTCACCAAACTCCTTAGGACTTTACCCAACACCTTATTCACCACTTCGGTTTGGCCATCGGTTTGAGGGTGATGTGAGGTACTAAACATCAATTTTGTCCCTAATTTACCCTATAAACTTCTCCAAAAATGACTCAAAAATTTTGTGTCCCTATCTGAGACAATGGTTCTCAGAATGCCATCAAGTCTCACCAGTTCTCTAAAGAATAATTCGGCAATATTGGAGGCATCATGTGTGGTATGACATGATATGAAATGGGCCATTTTTTAGAACATATCGACCACTACCATGATGTAATCTTTCCCCCTTTGGGTCCTAGGCAATGCAACCACAAAATCCATGCTAAGGTCCTCCCAAGGGTGATCGGCTATGGGTAACGGTAGGTATGGGCCAACCTTGAATTGACTCTTAGCTCTTTGACATGATCCACACCTTCTAATGAGAGCTTAAACATCTCCTAACATCTTAGGCCAGTAGAAATATCCCTTAATGCTTTCTAAAGTCTTAGTAACCCCAAAGTGACCTGCCAACCCACCACTATGTGCTTCCCTCATGATTAATTCTCTAAAACTACCCTTAGGGACACATAATCTTCTACCCTTGAACAAGTACCCATCATGCATAATATAATCTTCAAAACCAGGTTTCCCACATTCGGTTATGCATGTTTTGATCTCCAAATCTACCTCATAACACAACTTCATTAATTCAAAGCCTAAAACTCTAGAATCAAGTAAAGAAAGAACGGCATACCTTCTAGAGAGTGCATCGGCTACAACATTGTGTGCTCCTTGCTTGTATTTCAGCACAAATGGGAATGATTGGATGAACTCAACCCATTCAGCACAAAAAATATATCATTTGTGATGATATTTGGAGTATTATGGATTTTTTGTTTATTATATTCTAAAAACATTTCATCATATTGGAGATAAATTTTCAAGAAAGATATTAAACTATTTTTCGGTTCATACCAAAAAATAATGAAAATAGGTTTATTGAACCAATATTAAAAGGTTAGGAAAAATAGCATTAAATCATGAAAAATAAAGATTAAAAAATTGATAATTTTAAAAAATAAAGTTTATCTTTCTTTTTATATTTTCTATGCTATTTAATTATCTCTTATTAAAAAAAAAAAAAAAAAAAAAAACAATGTTTTAGCAAATTTACAAGATGTATGATGATATTTTGGGATTTTTGTTTGAACTCAATTTCCAAGGACCCTTTTAAAAAATAATTATGTAGGTTTCTGAATTGTGTTGTTGTAGTTGGTGTTTTTGTTTTTAGTGTTTTTTTTTTCATGATTTTTGTCAGGTGAAGAGTGGTTGTTTGTGTTTTGTTTTTATTTTTGCAGCCAAAGAGAGAGCCACAGACATACTAAAAATATTTGTTAATAATTGAGTTGTGATCATAGTGGTCCAATTTGGTAGAGATTGGTGACTATCTTTATAATTGGGCTGGGCAAATTGGAAATTGCAAACAAAAATCCCAAGGGTTTAAGCATATATACTCCTCCATATTTTATAAGAACTTGGTTTTGATATTAAATATAGTTAGGCAATCTAAATTCTATCACTTTTAACTATAATTTTTTTAATATATTTATAAATTTTATAATTTGTTGATGCAGAAAATCGCAACAATGAGAGGTATGTGATTGACAACATTAGAATCATGTCAGATGTTTGCGTAATCCTGACAGATCAGCAATTGGACAAAAGCAATTAGATATGAACAACAATAAAATGCCAAACACAAAGAGCAAAAGAAGATTTTCAAAGTTGTTTGGATGCTTATCATGCAAATCCTAAGTCCACTATTATGTTATTAAGAGTTTGTAAGAATGGCAAGCTAAGTTACAAAGAGTTATCTCAAGGATTCCGTCAAGTTGTCTCTTCTCTTAGTCTCTATGCGAATAAATCTCTCTATGTGTGTGTAAGACGTAGTGACTCTTGTGTTTCCCCCAAAACAAATTAGGGTTTGGGTTTATATGTTGCACCCATTACAAGTTTGAATTGGAAATAAATACAAAATCAATGAAATAGGAAATTGACTTGATCTTCACCCCTTGATTTGCGGAGTCTTTATCACGTGATATCTCCTAGCCAAATTAGGAATTATCCTTTCCTGATTTACCGCACAACATTTGCCCTCCGATTTGGCTTCAAAAACTATGAGATTTGCATAAGTTGTCAATGTGTGGGCTTTCGAGCTCTTCGTGATGAGCTCTACCCATCCTTGCAGGCTGTAGACGAGTTATAGTGTTGGGTTAATGACTATTTGTAATTCAATTACATGTGTCTTCATTTGAAGTAGGAAACAAACATGTGCTAGCATACCAAGGATTAAATCATGCAAAATGAGTCATTTGGATGATTTTATTGGGGCAAAATTGATGTTTTTGCTTCTACAAAAGGAAATGTCACATCCATGCATTTAATGCCACGTCTATTGAGCTGACATTCTTTTTCTGCAAGGAGCATGATATCCACCAGCCATATCCGATTTAACTCTCCGTCGATATGTACCATGTGGCAAGGATTGGATGACTGGGATTGCGTATTCAACGATGACTTATTCCTTTCTTCGATTCATGCCATGTGGGTAGATTGGACAACCAAGATTATATCTCATCCAACCTATAAATTGGTGGTTCCTCTTCGAAAGTAAGGTTTCTCTTGTAGAACATTCTTTCTCTTCTTTGCTTCTTCGAGCATTTTGACGAATCCATCCGGCATTTCAACACTTTTCCAACAATCTTTTGATGACCGTCTGTAAAACTAAGTGTACCTTTTCTTTTCCTACCCTATTTACTACTTTTATGCATGTTGTGCTTGCTTGTGTGGGTAGATTTAGGGCTTGAGAAGTTATATGGCTGGTGTGGACATGTTGTTGGTTAGTTTCATTTGAAATTTCTTAGGTATCGGGGACCTGAAGGCAAGTGCAGTGTAGAGTTAGGCTTTGTGTCTATAAGATTTATTTTGACACTTGTCTTTTATGTCTGAGGAATATGAAGTGAGGATTCTCTCTGAGAGAGTGGAGGTGAACCCTATGGGTGAGGAGGTTGAGCCTATCGCTATGGTAAACCATACAGGTCCAATTGAGGGGGACTTGGCTCGCATCATGGAGCGGAATGGGATTACCTCCCTATTACATCATAGTGAGAGTGTTTCGCCTTAACATCCTCCAACAAGTTGCGCTGTGATGTGCGAGTTCATTTTATAGTATAGGGTTTCCATCCTGCTACATCTTTTTGTTGATGCGGTGTTGTGCCGCTTCAACATTGCACCCTTCCAACTGACTCCAAATTCTCATCGGCACATTATCGGGATGCATGTGACTTTGCAGAGAGTTGGTGTGGGGGAGCTCATAGTTAATGAGATCGTTCATGTAGACGGTTTGAAGAAATGTTGTAACTCCACCATCGATCTATCTAAAAAGAAGCATAGTATTAATAGTATAATTGGAGTGCCTAACAAAGTTAACAAATGGGACTCTAGTTATGTAACACACACATCGAGGTATGTAACTCTATTTATGTCTTAATGCCTTTATGCATTTATTCCAAGGTGAAAGATTGCAGTTGGCAAGTTTTGCATAGTTCGCCGCAACAATGGAATTTTGTCACCGCCGCAATGAACTCTCTACCCAAATTCATGGTAGAAAATGCAGACTTCGCCGGGGCAAAGAAAGAGCTTCGCCGTGGTAAAGAATTTGCTGGAATTTTTGAGAAAATTCTGGAAAAATTGCTTAAGGGCAAAATGGTCATTTCACCCATAATTAGTTGAAAGTGTGGGGAGTGAAAAGAAGTAAAATTACATGGAGAATGCAGTGGAAATGAGGGCATTATTGTAATTGACTAAGGGACATAGATAGAATTTCATAGAAAGTGTAAAGGTAAAATGGGAATCTATAAGTGTTATTATGTTATATTAAGGATGCAAGAATGAAACCCTAGCCACTCTACCCTTCATTCACACCACTCTCCACCCAAATTCTCTCACGTTTCTTCAATCAATTTCCAAGGAAATTCATAGAGTTTGGTTTACTTTTGGTGGAATTTCAATCCCAAGCATCCCTAAGTAAGATTCTTACACTAAGATATGATATTTAAATTTTTAAAGTGTTGAATTCTTATGGTTTATGTTCATATGGTTTAAGAGAAAGAGGGTTGTATTAAAGGAAGACTAAAATGTGTGGGTTGCTCACATCTAGGGTAAGTAAATCCAACTATAGTTATGATTTGAGCAATAATTGTGTAGAGAAATTCTTATATGTATGTATGTGTTTGTAGGTTGAGAATTGTTGATGAAATTGATGTTGAATGATGGTTAGAGTTCAGCCATGAGAAGTAGTGTTTGTGTATATGGTGATTGGTGGAAGTTTGGATGATTTATGAAAGAATTAGAGTAGAATTATGGAGTGTGATTTCCTAGCTAGGTTTGATGTTGATTTTAGGGAGTTTTGCTCCAAATTTTGATGGCTTAAGAGAGATGTAGAAGTGTAGCCAATTTAGAGTTTTTGTGTGCATACAAATTGTGTGATGAAATTTTAAAGTGAAGTGCATACGTGGATATGATTAGTTGTCATCTTGATATGAGTTTGTAGATGGTAGAGAATGACATGTTCACATGCCATATTGCATTTTTACATCTAAACATGTGAATTTATAAAGAATAACAAGCATAAGCCCATCTACATGCATACATACTTATAAGAGCATTTAGAGCATTAAAGAACATTAAAGAACAAAGAGAAAGAAAGAAACCTATTAAAGAACACTTTTAAAGAAGAGAAGATAAGGTTGTTGCGATGAGGAACCCGTGAGTGACCGAGCCCCAAATGCACGCCGCTTTTAGTGAGCGGCCTCAGAATAGGAAAGAAGAATTTGTACAGTCCTTTAGAAGTGCATCTTGATAAGGACTGTACCCAGAAAGAATTTGAGAATACACTCACACAGCCAGGGTTTCGAATCCATGCCTCAACCGAGTCCGATGGGCAAGAAAGAATAGAAAAGAAAGAAAGAAAGAAAGAAAGAAAAGAAAAGAAACATAAAAAGAAATAGAAAACAGAAAAACAGAAAAGAAAATACATATCCTATGCATTTGTGCATATGCATTATACATATGCATGATACTAGTTCTACTCTCCTAAGTAAGTGAGAAACTTTAGAAAGAACAGAGAAGAATAGAGAAGTTTAATGTAAGGAAAGAAATTCAGAATATGAGCAAAGGAGGTAGAAGAGTAGCATAGTGGGTTTACTTACTGAGCAATAAGTGCTCACCCCATTGATTTCAATGTTTTTGCAGGTAATAGATGAGTTGCGGTTAGTTGGAACGTCAAGTAGCAGAGGAGAAAAGCAACACTATCCGATTGTAATTTGAGTTTATTTTTGTGACTTTATTACGAGATTTGAATACAAGAAAAATTAGTTATGGGCCTCTAGTTCATACTTATATAGATATTTTCTATAATATGTTTAGTGAGCTTTACTTTATATGTCACAAGTATACTAGCTAGAGAGAGAGAACCATTACATTTTTGGTATCAGAGCAATGGTTTTGGGAAAAGAAAGAGTCTTTTTCTTAGAATGATGTGACAGTGTGCCTCTCCCGCCGTGTTGACGTCCTGTAGCCGACCGTTGTAATTTATTTCTTTCCTTACTTGTAGTAGATGAGTTAATTGATTTCCTTACTTGTAGTAGATGAGTTAATTGAGTTTACTAAAAGTGTTGGTGTTATGTAGATGAGACGTAGGACTCGATCAGGCAGTAAGAATGCAATGAGTACGAGTAAACCCTCCAACCCGTCAGAATCTATCCCCTTGTCCTTGATGAAGCGAGGATTCATAATATTATACAGCAAGTATTGGTAGAGAATCAGGGAAGATCGATATCGGAGAGAGTTGAGACCCTCGTTATTGTACCGACCATCAGAGAAGAGAGAAAGAGGCTGGTACCCCCAATAGTGCAGAACCATATTGAGCCTATATATGGGTTGCCTAGTCAACATCGGTCGATCAGCCTATAGTGACAGAATAATGGTTTAGGTCCGTGGAGCGTACGACGACACTTTTCCCTATGATGGATCGAAAGAAGATACGGTATGCGAGTTTTCTGTTTAGGGGTGATGCTTGTATATGGTGGGAATTGATGGAGGATACGCACAATATAACCTTGATGACCTGGGGGGATTTTAGAAGATTGTTCGAGGTAGAATATAGAATAGTTGATCAAGTTCATGAAAAAACTCAAGAGTTTATCAGTTTGCAACAGGGGACCAGTTCAGTAAAGGAATATTCCATGAGATTTAATTCCCTGGCAAGGTTTGCGCCAGGTGTAGTGAGCACACCAGAATTAAGGAGGGATAAGTTTGTGCACGGGCTAAAACCAAAAATAGCAAGAGATGTGATGACAGGTGCCCAGCCCCCTCAGACATACAGTGAAGCCTTAGAACAAGCTTTACGGGCTAAAATAATTGTGAATAAGTTAACCCCAACAACTCCATTAGTAGTAGCACCTAGTGTTCCACATCCCGCTCCATAGAGAGATTGAGCTGATGCCCCCAATAATAAAGAAGTGAGAAACAAGAAAAGATTTCAGCATAAGAAGAACGTGAGGAATTGGCAGAATAAACGGCCGAGGACTACTGAGTTTCCCCCATGTCAGAAGTGTGGGAGAAATCATCTAGGGGAGTGTTTAAGAGAGTTAGGTCAAAATGTATGTTACAGATACCGACAGCCGAGACACATGATGAGATATTACAAAGCCCCTTCTGCACCCGCAACACAGACATCTAGAGGTACCAATGCTCAGCTGTTTACAGTAGCATAGAGTGAAGCTGAGGCTAGTCCATCTGCAGTTACTGGTCCGTTATTATTTCACTCAGTTCCCTTTTATGCATTAATTGATTCTGGAGCAACACATTCATTTATTACACATAAGATCTTAGAGAGATTAGGGTGAAACTGATTATAGTGGGTTAGCCCATTAAAATAGAATTACCAGTTGGCGTTAGTATGGTAACTCAAGAGATGTTTCCAAAGGAGTCCACAGTGATCCATGGAAGGGTGTTGTAAGTGGATTTGATTGTGTTTGATATGCCCGATTTTGATGTTCTTTTGGGCATGGATTTCCTGGGGAGATTTGGAGTAGAGATTGATTGTCGAAAGACGAAAGCAAGATTTAATCTTGATGATGGTGATAAGTTTAATTTTGGCGAGGGCTTCCAACTTAGTATGTTAATTAGCAGTGTAAAGGCTAGAAAGATGTTAAGAAAAGAGTGCTTTGGATACATTGCCCATGTAGTGCAAAGCAGGGATGTCCCACAACCAAAGATCCAAAATGTACCAGTAGTTCAAGAGTTTTCAGATGTATTTCTAGAAGATTTGCCGGGTTTACCTTCGGAAAGAGAAGTAGAATTTAGCATTGAATTGGCACTAGGGACAGCACTAATTTCTAAAGCCCCTTATCAGATGGCCCCAACCGAGCTTCAAGAATTGAAAAAGCAACTTCAGGGACTCTTAGATAAGGGTTTTATTCGACCTAGCCATTCTCCTTGGGGTGCTCCAATTTTATTTGTGAAAAAGAAAGATGGATCCCTATGGATGTGTATAGATTACAGAGAGTTGAATAAAGTGATAGTGAAGAATAAATACCTATTACCTCGCATAGATGATTTGTTTGATCAGCTCAAATGAGTAGCAATGTTTTCAAAGATTGATTTGAGGTCGGGGTTATCATCAAGTAAGAGTTGCGGAGCAAGATATCGTCAAGACTGCTTTTCGGACCAGATATAGGCATTATGAGTTTGTAGTGATGCCTTTTGGGTTAACCAATGCCCCAGTAGTCTTTATGGACTTAATGAACGGGGTTTTCCAGGATTGTCTAGATTGATTTATAGTGGTGTTTATTGATGACATCCTTGTTTATTCTAAGACAAAAGAAGAGCGTGAAGAACACTTAGGATTTGTGCTATAGCGATTGAGAGATAAGAAGCTGTTTACCAAATTTTCTAAGTGTGAGTTTTGGCTAGATCAAGTTATCTTCTTAGGCCATACCGTCTCAAAGAATGGTCTATCAGTGGATCCTAGTAAGGTGAAGGCAATTCTAGAATGGCAAAAGCCGAAGACAACAAAGGAGGTTAGAAGTTTCTTGGGGCTAACAGGCTACTACAGGCAGTTTGTAGCAGGTTTTGCTCAGTTGGCTAAACCGCTTACAGCTCTTACCAAATAGAGAACTTCCTTTTATATGGTCAGATGCCTGTGAAGAAAGTTTTCAAGAGTTAAAAAGAAGATTAACCACAACTCATATCCTAGTGTTACCATAGGAGGGTGTAGACTATGATATTTATATAGATGCCTCATTTCAGGGACTTGGTGCAGTATTGATGCAGTTGGGTAGGGTAATAGCCTATGCTTCTTGACAATTGAAAGAGTATGAGACGAGGTACCCTACACATGATTTAGAGTTAACCGCTGTAGTTTTTGCACTAAAAATATGAAGGCATTGCTTGTATATAGCAAAGAGCAATATTTATACTGATCATAAGAGTTTGATGTACTTCTTCACCCAAAGGGAGCTGAATATGAGACAAAGGAGGTTGTTAGAGCTGGTAAAAGATTATGATTGTGAAATTGCCTACTTTGTTGGAAGAGATTAAAGAAAAACAAGTTGTCGATGAGTGGTGTCAGATTATAAGTTAGCAAGTGCTTGAGGGCAAGATACCAGAATTTCACCTGTTAGATGGTGTCCTTCATTTTCGAAATCGTATCTATATTCCCTAAGATGCTGAGTTGAGGAAGAAGATTCTTGCGGAGGCTCATGATACACCATATACTGCTCATCCTGGAGGAACCAAGATGAATCAAGATTTAAAGAAAAGTTATTGGTGGCCAGGTATGAAGAGAGATATTGGAGATTATGTCGCTAAGTGTTTGGTTTGTCAACAGGTGAAAGCAGAACACCAAAAGACCACTAGGTTTGCTCCAGCCACTCAGCATTCCTGAATGGAAATGGGAAAGTATATCAATGGATTTTATTACAGACCTTCCAAGAGTTCAAAAGGGGTATAATGCGATATGGGTGATAGTAGATAGATCAACTAAATCAACCCATTTTCTTCCAATAAAGGATAGTACTACCTCAGATCAGTTGGCCCAGATTTACATTAAAGAGATAGTTAGACTCCTTGGTGTGCCCAAGATAATAGTGTCGAATAGAGATTCTAGATTTGTTTCAGCTTTCTTGACCACTCTACAGAGAAACTTGGGTACCAGGTTAGCATTTAGTATAACATACCATCCTAAGATAGATGGCCAAAGAATATAAAAGAAAGAAAGAAGAGAAACAGAAAAATAGAAAAGAAAATGCATATCCTATGCATTTGTGCATATGCATTATACCTATGCATGATACCAGTTCGCATATCCTATGCATTTGTGCATATGCATGATACCTATGCATGATACCAGTTCTACTCTCCTAAGTAAGTGAGAAACTTTAGAAAGAACTGAGAAGAATAAAGAAGTTTAATGTAAGGAAAGAAATTCAGAATATGAGAAAATGAGGTAAAAGAGTAGCATAGTGGGTTTACTTACTGAGCAATGAGTGCTGATCCCATTGATTTCAATGTTTTTGCAGGTATTAGATGAGTTGCAATCAGTTGGAACGTCAAACAGCGGAGGAGAAAAGCAACATTATCCGATTGTAATTTGGGTTTATTTTTGTGACTTTATTACGAGATTTGAATACAAGAAAAATTAGTTATGGACCCTCTAGTTCATACTTATATACATATTTTCTATAATATGTTTAGTGAGCTTTACTTTATATGTCACAAGTTTACTAACTAGAGAGAGAACCATTACAAGTTACTTATTCTTCGAATATGAAAGAAATGGCTTCTTTCGAGATGGAGCCAGTAAGGCTTGCTATCCACTCTTTTCATTGCTTGTTTTGACATTGTCTGATTTTGCTTATTCTAACGAGTTTTTTCCTTCTTCGCAACTAACAAGGATCAACCTTATCCTCCTTTGTCATCTCTGGAATAGATATCTATGTTTAATGGACTTCCTGAAGTTTCGCATGATGCGAACATGCTTATTTCGATTGAAAACCTTTAGAAATATAAACTTATCCCCCCTTCTACTAGTAAGGATTTGCTCGTCTTGCTTTGAGCTTTCTTTGTTTTGCCTCTTTCTAACATAGGTTGTATGTGCTTTGTAGAGATGTTTCTCACCAAGTCAAAGAGAACACCTAGGACACCTACCAGTGCCTTCGGTTGTAAGGCAACATCAAGCTACTTGACTTTTGTTGTTTCCCACAGTTATCATCCTTCCTCTTAGTCGACTCCTTTCTACTCTTTGGCCTATGTTGTCTGGCCATTTGTTCCTTGACATCAACAGCGAGCAAAGCTCTTCGTCTTACTTTTATATAGTTGATTGGTTTGTGCTCTCTGTAGGATTCTTAGAGCTTGTCGTGCCTTACAACTCTAGTGATTGCATCTCTAGCATAGGTATGCTTGAAGGCACTTAACTTCATCACTTTAGAGTGAAATTGGTTAGCAAAGTTACAAAAGGACTCATGTTCACCTTGGCATATTTCGAGTAGTAAGGAAGGTTTTTGTTGTGCTGTCATTATGTGATATGTCATAGATACTGGCTAATTCTTTGAAGAGTCAGACATGTAGGTTGTGATGTTGGGCATGGCGAAATGCCTTGCTTTTATTTGGGTTTGGGGGGATGCGGGCGGGTCTCCAACCTTGAAGTGCTTCATACTGTCCTCAAGGATCCGCTTGAAACCTCTAGAGTCGAGTTCGTTTCCATGACTCAGATTCTCTCCACCAATGGATCATTTTTAGGGCCTTCCCTTTATTTCCTGTGCTTTGGGATTACCCAGGAGATCCCATCACTGTTGTTGTCACTCCCTTTGAATTGCATCAACCATGTGTCATGTGTCTTTGTCATGGAGACACGATATGTCTCTCCATGGTTGTGTGGTATGGGTTGACATGGATCTTGGTGAATGAGAGCTAAAATGCCTCTGTCGTTGATGCTTTGGCACTCTAGGGTCCTTCTGGTTGTCCCAATTATCAACGTTGATTGGCCTCTTGCCGTTCTTTTTAGTTTCTCCATTTCATTGGTTACCTCGGTTAGAGTTAACTTGAAACTCCTCACGCTCGTTATGGGGGCCGTTTTGGTTTTGATTCTCTAGGACAATAGCATGCCCATTGTTGAGATTCCCTAGTTGTGCCTTTGTAGCAATGACTTTTGCGGCTAATAGGTTGAGGAGTTCATCATGTAATCCATTACGTAAGTTGTTAATAAATTCTAGAGGGAACTCAATCTGTAGCTTAGATGTGCCGGGATCCACAATTCTCGAGTCATTGCACGATGGTAAGCCTGTTGTTAGTGCGATCACCACACCTAGTTGGTTGGTGATTAAAGGAACCTTGCCATTATTGGCTAAAGTTGCTCTAGCATTCAAAGAGTCATTTCTCCCAAGTTGTCGTCCAACAGAGCGTGTGGTCACCATGCCATTATTACAGTTTTCAATATGCAATCCCCATAGACAATGCAATTGTCTTGCCCTTCGAAACACAATGCTTTCACGCTTCTACCCTTAGATCCATTGGCTCTTTAATCTTTGACTTAATCATTTGTTGCAGTGTCGATCTCTGTCCCTGTAAAAAATTACAAAGGCACCTAAGGGATCGCAAGGTTAGTACAAGGTCAGAGGCTGATTCTGAGCAACAATTAACTTCAATATAGAGTGATCAAATATGAGACTTCTCTGAGTCATGATTGTATAATCATTCCATGACATTTAGCCCCCTTTTATATAGTAAAATAGATTATGGTATGACTTGTCGAAGTAGGATTTGAGGTTGCAGAAGGATTCTTGGAGTTTTAGGAGAATGCTGTGTTAGTTAACGGTCCCATATATGCAGCGAAAACAACGAAAAATATACTATAGAGATCGTTTACATGAGCCAAGATCAAGGGTATAATTTTACAATTCATATTAAATAAAATCTGCAGAAAAATAAATCCGAGTTTAAAGAAAACAAACGCACATTGGAGGCTCCTCCAAATTTGTCGACGAATGTTTTGCTACCGATCCAAGCATAGGATCGAACCTGCATAGTCCACACGAAGACAATCTCAAAAAGAACCAAAGAGGGATTTGCTAGATCCTCTTTGGCTTCAAGATTAAGAAGAAAGCAAAACCAATTGAATTGATTTTAGGCAAAAGATGTTTCTGCCGTGGGAGTGTTTTTGGAGTTGCTGCTGTGTGTTTTAATTTCAAGAAGCAATCAATCAATTAATTAATTAATACACACACTTTTCTTTTTATAGTTAATCAATTTGCCCTAATTCCTAACGGAATAGGCTTGGGCTCCAACCCAAACGCCCCATGTTGCCAAACACTCCCAATTTGATATTTTATTTTTTTCCATCATTATCTCAATTAAAATCAATTAATATATATTTAAATATATATTAACATTTAACAATAATGATAATATATTTAAATATGTGCGAACACACATTTAAACATAATTTCACTTATTTAATTTTTCTAACAAATTAAATAAAGGCTACGACCTCAGCAAATTTAATTATACTGTGAAATTACCAAAATACCCTTTCGCCTTAAAAGACGAAAACACCCTTCTTTCTTCTTGGATCTTAAATTATCTTCTATGTGTGTGACCCATAGGCTCCTCATCATATCGGCAGTGTATAGTATCGCGATTAACACCAATTAATCGTCTCACTAATACACAAACCAAGATTGGTCCCTAGCAAGGCATCATGGCCACCCGATAGATTCGGATTCAGCAAAGTAGCTACCTGTCAATGATATGGTTACCGTGCAATTAGATCCTTTCATCATACGTTATCTCGACGAGACGAAGGCATAGAAATAGTGTCAACCTTTGGTTACTCTCGATATTATGTATTCAGTTTTTGGACCAATGACCTGTATTATAATTCGGATAGAGCAACAACTCAATCCCACTATGGTCACAGTTTTAGTCTCATTGCCATATACTGAATTGCGCCGTGAGATAACTTTCTCCCGTATCCGGGGGTGATGAATCCTCTGTTAATCCACCATAGTCTTGATACACTCCTTGATGCAGCCAATCACCACCGTATTGACAACTCTGAAAAGAACTACGTTAGGCTAGTGTAAAACTGCACCAATCGGTGCACAAGGCGCTCCGGTGATCTCAAGTCTAAGGATCACATACACCACCATTCGTTAGAGGATTTATTCCAGAGACACTAGGGTTACCATCCATATGGAATCCTCTGGTGGGGTCGGTCTAGTGAACTTGTTGTGGTGTAATCGCTTACAGCAATCACCCATGTGTCGCATCAGGTTGTCACCAAACAACCTTGACAAGTGATCGATCCACGCCTTTCGGCGAGGTCGTTCAACACTATGATAGCCTTACCGTATTATCTGTGTCCTGACTTCAAAATAATACTGGGGCTATAAACGTTTCTAGAATGGCCACGATATGTGCCCATAGGGTTCTGTAACGCCCCGCTTGAGGTACGTTGTTACTGTTTCCTCTTTCGCTCTTATTTTGAGTTGTTTTGGTGTTGTGTTGAAGCGTTTGCCCTAGAAATTGGTTGAAAACGAAGGATTTCTGTAGTGCTTAGCCAGCGGCCGAGAGGTTGAAGCCTCGGGGAAGGCTGCAGACGTGCGCGCCGCATGAGTTTCTTCGCCGCGGCGACAACCCGAATAAATTGTTGATTGAGTTTTAGATATTTTCTTCCTTAAGGGTAATTTGACCTTTCTACCCCTAATTAGCAGGAAAAGTGGGGAGTTAATTGTAAGGATTTTTCATAGAGAATGTGTTGACATGGGGGTGAGATTGTAATGAATCAAAGGATATGGATGGAATTCCCAAAGAAGAATAAGGGCAAAATGGGAATGCTTTGGGATGTATTTCATTAAAAGGAATTAGAATCAAAGAAACCCCTCATTCTCTTCTTCTCAAACGTGACTTCCCATCCTTACTCCTCTCAACTTCTTCTTCTTTTGATCAAGGTATTCCAAGGTGTTTTGAAGTGATTTGGGGTGGAGAAGTAACCTAAGGCTTCCTAAGGTAAGGATCTCTACTTAAGTTGTGTGATTTGGGGGTTTTAACCCATATTGAAATTTGAGGGTTTTCCTTGTTTTGGTTAAGATAAGAGGAAAAGTCAAGCTAAGCAAGTGAAAGGAAGGATTTGTGAAGCTTCTACATAGCAAGTAAGTAAAACCCAACCCAAGTTGAGATTTATGAATTTTTCTTGATTAGGGTTTTGATAGAAATGATGTATGTATGTGATATGCATGTATTATAGCATGTATGAAGGATTAAGTAGAGATTTCTATGCTTTGTGATTGTTTATACCTTGCAAATTTGAGAAATGGGTTGTTGGTTTGGCAAGGTAGTTGAGATGGAATTTAAGGGGTATTATGAAACCCTTTTTGGAAGTGTTTTGTTTGACAGGTTATTATGACTTTGTGAAGGGGTTTTTCCCCATTTTGGATGGTTAAGAAAAGTTTTAGATTCATGGCTATGATAGAGTTTTATAATGCACATGAGTTGTTTGATGAAATGCCTAATAGAGGTTTGAGTGTGAGTAATGAACCTTAATTCTTGCAACATTGCATGTTGGCATTTCATAAGTGCATTAGTAGTGATGAACCATCCATAGGCACTAATTGTGCATTGAAAAGTGACCTAAGAAAGTGTAAGGAAATGGTTTATACAATTACCCTATGAGTAGAGAGCTTAGTGGGTAAAATTACTCTAAGGGTAGAGAGCATTGAAAAATGCTACAATAGAGTGAATTAGAAGAGTAGTATAGTTGGGATGATGCTTTGTGATCATCACCCGACCGTTATGGGAATCGGATTGATGCTTGGTGATCATCATCCGAATAGCCCTTAGAGAAATGGGTCGACGCTTTGTGATCGTCACCCGATGAGTAGTAGAAATGGGTAGATGCTTTGTGACCACTACCCGATTAGTTAAGAGATATGTAGGTTGATGCTTTGTGATCATCATCCAATGGCTAGTAGAAGCGGGTTGATGCTTTGTGATCATCACCCGATAGTGACTAGAGATGGGTAAATGCTTGGTGATCGTTACCCAAATTTCATGAGGAACGGGTAGGTGCTAGGTGATCTCCACCCGATAGTTAGAAAGAACCGAGTTAGTGCTTT
Organism: Pistacia integerrima; assembly: GCA_026225825.1. Lineage (NCBI taxonomy): Eukaryota > Viridiplantae > Streptophyta > Magnoliopsida > Sapindales > Anacardiaceae > Pistacia > Pistacia integerrima. The sequence goes on from CM047749.1 coordinate 25,598,045, forward strand.
GTGATCCTCACTCGGTAGTCACTAAGAACGGGTTGGTACTGTGTGAATTCCACCCAATAGCCATAGAGAGTGAGATGGTGCTATGTGAACGCCATCCGGCCGTACCTCCGGTAAGATGAGGCCATGATGTTATAGAAACAGAAATAGAAACAGAATTAGAAAAGGAAAGAATTAAGAGTCACACACGGGGGAGGGGACAGAGCTTAGAGAGTTTTACTTACTGAGCATTATTTGTGCTCACCCCGTTATTTTCCTTTGTGGATGCAGGTTCTAGGTGATGTTGCGGTTGGAGAGGCGTCGGCACGCGAGGAGCAATAGCTACACTGTTCCCCTATTGTGTCTTTTGAAATGCACTTTTGTAAACAGTAACCTTTGTGTATAAAAGACATGTGAATTGTAATGAAAAGAAACAATTTGGGCCCAATTTTCTATTGTTATTATGCATGCATTGTACAGTTTTTAGAAAGACGTTACAGGTTCTCACTATCAAGATTTGAAACACTTGATACCCTCGTCACGGTTCTACCATTCTAAGAACATATATCAATACATATTGCAATAATAATGATTTACGCGATATAGAAAGAAATGTCTTTTATTGATTAATGAACATTATTACAAAAAGTCAATTCTACAATAATTGATTGGCTCTAGGGCATCTACTCCAACATGCTGATCTTCTTCCATTTTTGGACCATAACTAGTCCTTATTCATTCTCCAATTTAACTCACTTTCCTCTTTCCGATCGATTTTGTATTTAAATACAATTCTATTTCCTAATTTGGGGGAATATCCTTTAGATTGCTTAGTTAGTAGGCAAGCATATCAATTTAAGATTTTATTATTTAGCCCCTAAGGAAATTCGGATACTACAAATAATATTGTCAATGTTTTTTTATAGAAGAAAAATTAACACTTTTATAATGTATAATAAATAAATAAATTTAATGTTAATTTTATTATTTAACGTCTAGTTTATTACATTTCTTAATTATTTGTTTACAAAGCACCATATTCCATAACATATTGTTAGTTTAAGAATGACATGAGATAGATAAGGAAGCTAGCTACAATTCAAACAAGTGAACTAAATTATTATCTTCTGAAGAACTTGTGCAAAAAACTTGATTCAGATATGTTAAGTTTACTAACTATATTTTATGTAATCAAGACATCAATCTTGATGTAATTATGTATACATGTGATTGTAAAATACTCCTTTGCTAAAAACTTAAAAACAAACAAACAAAGAAGATAGAAGACAAATAATCTATTCATTATAATTATCTAAAAATCGCACTCCAACAATAGCAATATTTATGCACTTACACGGCTCTTATATATAACTGAAAATTGGACAAAACACAAATGTAGTAGAGCATACATTAACACCACAGGAATAATGCGCTTTTCCGATTGACGTTGTAAGACATCATATTTCCTGTAGTGTAAATTACGATATAGACACATAATATTTGGTATTCTGATATCAAATTAAGTACCCACGTGACGTTTCAGCTTGTAGCAGTAATAGTTCAATGATAATGTTTACCATCTAATTAATAATCATAATTATCTTTTTAACACTCTTAGACAAACTGACTATAAGTTCAAAAAACTAGAAAAATAGAAGTAGATCTCACACTAGAGAAGAAGCAAAAATTTAAGTTCAGTTTGTGAAAGTGTGAAGGCTAGTCTATGGACTGAAAATTCATAGCTGAAAAGGCACTAAAGTATCACATCTAAGGCAGTTAGCTTCACACAAATGAAGGAAATTCATACACACATCAAGCCAAATAGCTGTTTCTTTTGGAATTTCTTAATTAACATCCTAATTAATCATAAATTATATTACTGGATTTGATTTCCCTCTCCTCTCTAAATATAAGTAATCTTGCCAAACCACTGAAATTATTGTGTATTCTCAGTGCATGCAACAACCCAAGTACCACAAAGCTCTATCATGAATTTAGCCATCTATCAGAAGCAAGATACTCCTGAATACTTAATGCTCTTGAAATTATAGTAAAAAGTGGTCTTAGAAAGCCGCAACTCAACAAAGATGAGGCTTTAGACACACCTTTTTACTATACACAACCTGGGATTTTCTTGTTGTTTTAAGTTACTATAAAAATTAACAGATTTAGAAGATGGTACATCTTCAGAGTTGCATCACTGTAAAATTTGAGGAAGAAGATGACTGGAGTCACTAAACAAAAGAAAAGGAGAGGAAATACCTGATATTCTTCAATCAAATTTGCAGTAACTCCCAAGTATTTCAAATTATAGTTGGTAAAAACAGTGAATGAATTTGCAAGCAGATATTAAACAAGAAGAATCACCTTATTAAAGAATGGCCAAGTTTCCATATTTTGAGCCCTTAGAGTATCTATATTTATTGCCTAATACATTTTTCCATTTGGCTTAAGAATTTGGGCCTCTGTCATAGGAAAATCACATAAAAAAATAATAATAATTAAGTTGACTTGTATATTTAAGAGGAAATAGACAGTTGTCAAGACAAAACATATACGAAGAAATGATAAAAAGAGAAAAGAATATTAAATTAATATAACATTTCATGCAGAATACAATAGTATTCATATCAGAATATGTCACATTATGCATAGTGAATTTTTGTTGATTATTCCGCTTTATTCGATTAAAACCCTACACAATCAGCCATGGAAGAGTTGGATGAAGTCTAAATCCATCCTGATCACCTTGACAAGAAGACCCAAGTTGGCTCCCCGCTAAGACCTGAGATAAGAGAGCGACTCATTAACTTCCTCAAACAAAACCATGACTGCTTCGCATGGTCCCACTCGGACATGACGGAGATTAGCCTTGAAGTAATCATCCACACCATTTGCAAGTCGACCCAGACTATCCCCTAGTCAAGTAAAAAAGAAGGAAGTTTACCTCTAAGCAAAACCAAATCATCAATGAGTAGAAAAGCTACTAAGTTATGGGTTAGTCTAGGAGGTGCATTACCCTAATAGGCTCGCCACATGGTGATAGTCCACAAGAAGAATATGAAGTGGCGAGTATGCATAGACTTTACCGACTTAAACATAGCCTGCCCTAAGGACTCTTTATTTATCCCTAACATAGACATGTTGGTCAACGCCACTACTAGTCATGAGTTTATGGACGCCTTCACAGGCTATAACTAGATCTTCATACATTCGGACGACTAAGAGAAAACATCTTTCATCACAGAGAGAGGCATCTATGTTAGAGTAGGTGCCCTAGAGCCAATCTATTATTGTAATATTGACTCTGTGTAAGAATGTTTATAATCAATAAAAGGCATTTTTCTACATTGTGTAATTCATATTTATTATATGTTGTGATGTATGTCCTTAGAATGGTAGAACTATGATGAGGGTATCGAGTGTTTCAAATCTTGATAGGAGGACCTTATGATCACATATGGTGAACATTCTAGAAATGTTTGTAGCCCCAGTATTATTCTGACTAAGGACATAGATAATACAGTAAGGTTATCATAGTGTTGAACGACCCTATCAAAAGGCAGTGGCTGATCTCACTTATCAAGGTTGTTTGTTGACAACCTAGTGCAACACATGGGTGCTTGCCATAGGCAAATTCACCGGACATGTTAGTAAACGGTCCCATATACGCAACGGAAACAAAAAAACATAATGATAGGATCGTTTACATGAGCTAAGATTAAGGGTATAATTTTACAATTTATATTAAAGTAAAATCTGCAGAAAATAAACCTGTGTTTAGAAAACATACGCACGTTGGAGGCTTCTCCAAATTTATCAACGAATGTTTTGCTACCGATCCAAGTGTATGATCGAACCCACGTTGTCCACACGAAGACAATCACAAAAGAACCAAAGAGGGATTTGCTAGATCCTCTTTGGCTTTAAGATTGAGAAGAAAGGAAATCAAATTGAATTGATTTCTAAGCAAAAGTGTTTCTGTCGTGGGAGTGTTTATCAAAGGGGCTGCTGTGTTTTAATTTCAAAGAAAAATTCTGTCTAATTTAATTAACACACTTTTTCGTTTATAGTGAATCAAGTTGTCCTATTCCCATATGGAATAGGCTTGGGCTCCAACCCAGACACTCCCAATTTGATATTTTTATTTTCCATCATTATCTCAATTAAAATTAATTAATATATATATTTAAATATATATTAACATTTAACAATAATGATAATATATTTAAATATGTAAGAACACACATTTAAACGTAATTTCACTTATTTAATTTTTTCTAATAAATTAAATAAAGGCTACGACCTCAGCAAATTTAATTGCACTGTGAAATTACCAAAATACCCTTTCGCCTTAAAAGACGAAAACGCCTTTCTTTCTTCTTGGATCTTAAATTATCTTCTATGTGTGTGACCCATAGGCTCCTCATCATATCGGCAGTGTATAGTATCGCGATTAACACCAATTAATCGTCTCACTAATACACATACCAAGATTGGCCCCTAGCAAGGCATCATGGCCACCCGATAGATTCGGATTCAGCAAAGTAGCTACTTGTCAACGATATGGTTACCATGCAATTCGTTCCTTTCATCATACGTTATCTTGACGAGACAAAGGCATAGAAATAGTGTCAACCTTCAGTTACTCTCGATATTATGTATTCAGCTTCTAGACCAATGACCAGTATTATAAACTGGATAGAGTAACAACTCAATCCCACTGTGGCCACAGTTTTAATGTCATTGTCATATACTGAATTGCTTCATGAGATAACTTCTCTCGTACCCAGGAGTGATGAATCCTCTGTCAATCCACCATAGTCTTGATACACTCCTTGATGCAACCAATCACCACCGTATTGACAGCTCTAAAAAGAACTGCGTTAGGCTAGTGTCAAACTACATCAATCGATGCACAAGGCGCTCCGGTGATCTCAAGTCTAAGGATCACATGCACCACCCTTCGTTAGAGGATTTGTTCCATAGACACTGGGGTTACCATCCATATGGAATCCTCTGGTGGGTCAGTCCAGTGAACTTGCTTTGCGGTATAATCGCCACAAAGAAGCACCCATGTGTTGTACCAGGTTGTCACCAAACAACCTTGACAAGTGAGATCACTCACTGCCTTTTGATATGGTCGTTCAACACTATGATAGCCTTACCGTATTATCTGTGCCCTTACTTCAGAATAATACTAGGGCTACGGACGTTTCTAGAATGGCCACCATATGTGCTCATAGGGTTCTCACTATCAAGATTTGAAACACTTGATACCCTCGTCATAGTTCTACCATTCTAAGGAAATATATCAATATATATTGCAATAATAATGATTTACAGGATATAGAAAGAAATGCCTTTTATTGATTAATGAACATTATTACAAAGAGTCAATTCTACAATAATTGATTGGCGCTAGGGCATCTACTCTAACAGGACAAACCCACCAGAGGATTCCACATAGATGGTAACCTTAGTGTCTAAGGAATAAATCCTCTAATAGATGCTGGTACATGTGATCCTTAGACTTGAGATCACCAGAGCACCTTGTGCACCAATTGGTGTAGTTTTACACTAGCCTAACGTAGTTCTATTTAGGAATATCAGAACGGTAGTGGTTGGCTGCATTGAAAGTTGTATCAAGACTATGGTGGATTGACAAAGGGTTCATCACTCTCAAGTATAGAAATAATTATCTCACTGAGCAAACCGATAAATGGAAATGACACTAAATCTGTGGCCACAATGGGATTGAGTTGTAGCTCAATCCAATCTATTATGGCCATTAGTCTAATAACCAAATACAAAGAGATTAAGGATAACAAAGGTTGACTCTACTTCTGTACCTCAGCCTTGATGAGATAATGAATGATGAAAGGATTTGATTGCATGATAACCATATCGATGATAAGTAGTTGTTTCACTGAATCTGTATCTATCGGGTGGCCATGATGCCTTGCTGGAGGCCAATCTTAGTCTGTGTTTAGTGAGACAATTGATTGAGTGTCAATTGTGATACTACTCACTATCGATATGATGAGGAGCCTTTGGGTCACACACATAGAAGACAGATGAAGGATAAGTGAGAAGGGCAATTTCATCTTTTAAGATGAAAGGTATTTTGGTAATCTCACAATGTAATTAGATTTGATGAAGTCATTGCCTATATTTAATTTCGTATGGAAATTAAAATAAGTGAGATTGTGTATTTAACTGTTTGTGTGTGTGTGTGAATACAAAAATAAATATATGTATATTTAAATGTTATATTATTATTTAATATTAATATTTAAAATAATATTCATATTAATGAATATAATATAAATTCAAATTCAAAATTAAACTGCCAATATTAGAATTACCTTGTTTTTTGTAATGGAATACTGCTAATCTAATTATGGAATAAGTTCATGGCTACTCCATATTAGGTTAGGCTTTTAATTAGTGCACTATTTAAGTGCAACTAAAATTAAAAAAAAAAATTATTCATTCAATCAAAAAAAAAAAAAAAAACCCTAGCCGCCTTCTCTCTCTCTCTCTCTCTCTCTAAACCATGAGCCTCATTATTGGAGAAGAGAAATTATGCATTCTTGTTCCTTGAACCGATTGGTTAGCTAGCATATAAACTTATTGGTGATTGTCGTCCTATCTTCGTGTGGATACCGCTTGTGCATTCCTTCCTTGAAGTGAAAGCGAATGCAATCAAAATCAATTGAAGGAGCTTCCAAATGCTGGTATGTGATTATATTTATATTTTAATATAATTATATATATGAACGACGTAAATCTGGGTAAGGATTGTTGGGTTCAAGATTTATGGATCAACTAATTTTTGTTATTCTGCTACGTAAATCAATCCATAAACCAACAACTACTACTACAAAGTGATGTCATTCGGCCTCAAGAATGTTAGGGCCATCTATCAACAATTCATCAACAAGATGTTCGCCGAACAATTAGGGGAAACAATAGAAGTATACATCGACGACATGCTAGTAAAGTCCCTTATAGTCAAGCAACACCTTGATCACCTCAATCAAGCCTTCACAGTCCTGAGGAAGTATAACATGAAGCTCAACCTGGCAAAATACTCATTCGACATCTTCTCTAGTAGGTACCTTGGGTAAATGGTAACTCAGCACAGTATAGAAGCCAACCTTGGTCAGATTCAAGTTGCTTTGAATATACCTTCACCTTCATGCATCAAAGATGTCTAGAGCCTTGTTGGAAGAGTGGCTGTGCTAATCTGGTTCATCTCCAAGTCCGCTGACAAGGGCCATCACTTCTTCCCCACCCTAAGAAAAAACCAGTTTTTCGAAGTAACCGGTTCGATTCTAGTTTAAAAAAAATTTAAAAACCGGTTTGGTTAACGGTTTAAGACTAATTGCGAATTGGTTTAGGAAACCGATTTTCCCTAAATGTTAAAAGTTTTCCCCAACTGAAACCTGTTTAACTTAAAACCATTATTTCTCTAACAATGCCTAATTTCACATTTCAATTGATTTTGAATCTCCTCCGATGGAAACTACCACCGTCTACAACTCCAAAACCCACCACGTGACACCGCCGTCTATCGTCTCGACGCGACGATGTCTCCACTTACTCGCCTTCGCTGAAGCACCATTGTGACTATGTGACATTTTAAATCCTGTCCTCTCTGTCTGACCATCTCCACTCTCCAATTTCATTTTCGTCTTAGACTCCATTTTAAGTAGTAAGCATAACTTCTATTAGAGTGTTAGTCTATCGCGTGCTGATTGAATCATGTGCTGATTGAAAGAAAAATATAAAATGTGTTTTTAGTTTTGGAATTGGTAGTGCTTTTGGTACTGTTATAGTGCTTTTAAATTTCAAAAGTGCTTTTTTGTTAATTTTATGTTGGTGGGTTTCAAACCTTGAAAGTGCTCTTGAAGAAGTTATATAGAGAAGAAGTGTTTTTTTGTAAAGGCACCTGATTTTCATGAAATTAGCAAGAAAATAGAAAATGGAAACAGCGGCTCAAATAATTAAAGTTAGAGTAAATGACATGTTCCCACCTAAGGTTTAGTGAAATCTCAAGTTGATGCCCCTGGTTACATTTATTCCAGATTCCCACCCTTAAATTAACACTGTTTCGTTTATTTTAATAGTTAAAGGGTAAAACCATAAAAGCATAAAAATCACCAATTTTCACCCATTCAACCACCCTTTTTGGCCTGATTTGGTTGGATTCCGGCACCATCGAACACCCTAAACACTTCCATCTGAGTCCTCACATCACCCTTACCAAACCCCTTCTCTTTTCCACCCTGACGCACCCTCAAATCGCTGACCAATGGCCTTTGCACTTTCACGCAAACTCACTATTTCTCAAACAATTTTTTATCGTTCTTTCTAATTTTTAGAGTTGTTTGGGAGTGATTTTGCATTAGTTTTTTGTTGGAGTTTCCTCTTTTGGCTATTGATTGGAGTTATTTCTTGGTGGGTGTTCGTTGGGACAATCCAGCGTACACCTTGTGTGCACCAGCTGAACAAAGAAGAAAACAGTGTTGGAGGAAGGTGGGAAAGGCCAGAAAACACACAAACAAGTTCCCTGAGCTTCAAACTCTCACAACTAAAATCGATTTCACCAAAAAAACTCCAAAATTTGCTCCAATTACAACCCAAACACAATTATACCACAAGGGAACCCTAGGGTTGGCCAATGATGAACGATGAGCGAGCTTTGTTAGGTTTTTTCAGGCTTTTGTAGTAGAGAGGTTGGGGACCCTTTTGGTGGTGGTTGGTCGGATTTTGGAGGTTAAGTTTGATCGAAAATTGGCTTGAAAGTGGCAAAACGAAAAATTGCAAAATCCGGCTAATGGGGGAGTGATGGCGAGTAATGGAGGTATGGGTTGTAACGCCCACATGGAGGTACGTAATTTAATTTATGCTCTTATACCTTTAGTTGATTTTTTGTTAAAGTTATTTTGAGAAAATGTGAAGAAAGTGCCTTAAACTTGCATTAAGGGTAAAATGGTCTTTTCACTCAAAATTAGTTGAAAAAGTGGGGAGTGAAAAGAGATAGAATTTCATGGAGAATGCAATAAAATGAGGGCATTATGGTAATTGACTAAAAGACATAGATGGAATTTTAAAGAAAGTGCAAGCGCAAAATGGGAAGCTATATATAATTTTGTGTTATATCAAGGATTGAAGAGTGAAACCCTAGCCACTCTTCATCCATTTTCACGCCACTTTCACCTCCATATTCTCTCAATTTCTTCACTTCTTCTTCAAAGGAAATTCATAGATTTTGGGTATTTTTGAGTGGATTTTCAATCCTAAGCATTTTTAGGTAAGATCCTTGCACTAAGAAGTGAGTTTTAATTTTTAAAGTGTTGAATTTTGATGGTTTCTGTTCATAGGATTTAAGAGGAAGAGAGCTTGATCAAAGAAGATTCTTAAAGGATTGGATTGATCACATATAAGGTAAGTAAATCCTACCCTAAGTATGATTTAAGTTATGTTGTGTAGAGAATTCTTTTATGCATATATATGTGTTATATGTAGATTTGTTGATGGATTTGGTGTTGAATGATGATTATAACTTATCCATGACAAGTTGAGTTGGTGTATTTGATTTTTGATGAATGTTTGAATGAGATTTGGAAGAATTGGAGTGAAAATTTTGGAGTGTATATTTTGGGCAGATTTGTAGTTAAATATGGAGGGTTTTATTCCCAATTTTTGGTGGCTTAGAAAAGAGATAGAAGTGTAGCCAAATTAGAGTTGTTTTGTGCACATAAGTTGTTTGATGAAATTTCAAAGAGAAGTGTTTGTATGAGTGTGATTATGTGATATATTGAGATGAGTTTGTAGATGGTAGAGAATGACATGTTTGCATTCCATATTGCATAAGTGCATTTAAACATGTGAATTTAGAAAGAATTATAAGCATGAAACCATCTACATGCATACATATTCATAAGAGCATGAAAAACCACTAAAGAATGTTAAAGAGTAAATAGAAAGAAATGAGAATATTAAAGAAGTTCCAAATCTGAATTTTATTTATCCAAATCTGAATTTTATTTAAAGATGTGTAAAAAGATAAAAAGAAGAAAAGGTTGTTGCGATGGGGAACCGTGAGTGACAAGAAGAATTTTCCCCACATGCACGCCGCCTTTAGTGAGTGGCCTAAGAAGAAGAAAGAAGAATTGGTACAGTCCGTAAGAGTGCATGTGGATGAGGGTTGTACCCAAGAAAGAAGAATACACTCACATGGCCAAGGTTCCAAATCCATGCCTCAATCGAGTCCGATCGGCAAAAGAATAAGAAAAGAAAAGAAAAGAATAAGAAAGAAAAGAAAAGAAAAGAAAAGAATGAGAAAGAATAAGAAAGAATAGAAAGAAAAGAAAGAAAAACAGAATAAGAACATAAAACAGAATAAGAAAAATAGAAAAGAAAATGCATATTTTATACATTTGCATTATATATATGCATACTACCATGCCCATTATCTGAGTAGTGGGAAATTAGAATAGAGAAAGAACATAGAGAAAATTAGAGTAAGAGTAGAGAAAGAATAGAGAAAAATGGAGAAATGTGAAGTAAGGAAAGAAATTCAGAATTTAAGCAACGGAGAGAGAAGGGTAGCATAACGGGTTTACTTACTGAGCAATTAGTGCTCACCCTTGTTTTACAGGGCTATTGTAATCTATCTACAGATTCAAGTTCGACTTTTTGAATGATTTTTTGTTGCTGTTAGTTTGGGACAAAAAATCATGTTGAATGTGCTCATTGTTCTCCAGATGTGTAACTTCTTATTCTTTCTCGTTTGATGGATTTACTGAGGTATTTATGAGCAAATATTACTTTCTACAGATTTTTACAACTCAAGTGTTTGTTGGATCTTACCATGTCATCTTTCTTTGCAAAATTAAAAAAGCTCAGCCTTCAGTTAAAGTATTAGTACTGTTGTTACTAAGGAGGAAGCATATGCTACACAAGAAATTCAGAGCATATGCTACTAAAGAGGAAGCATTACATAATAGACCTGAAGAAATTAAAGATCCTGATGATTGGATATATCTTTGTGACCTTTTTTCTAGTGAAAAGTTTCAGGTAAGGTCAACATCACTTTTCATGTTAAAGCGCGAGAAAGGGTGGATTAATGAACAAGCAAGAGAGTTATATGTAAGTTCATCATCTTTGAATTATCGAAATAAGGTTGCTTCTGTTATATGTTATGTGTTATGATCAGAAGTAATGAAAAATAGTAGCTTTTTCCTAAACATAAATATGCTTCTGCTTTGTGTTATATGCTTCTGTTATGTGTTATACTGCACATTACTTTGGCACACCAAACACTGAAAAACTTGGAGAATCTTTTAAGACGAGATTGGAAAAACTATCTCCACAAGAAAGGCAACCCACTATTGCCTAATCCCCACGCCATCTCCAAAAATTCAGTTTCATTAATAGCAACAATGGCATTATATTTAGCACCTTTGCTGCAACTTTTGTTTTTCTTGCTTTATTCTCTAGGATTCCTTTAATTCAAGTTCATTAACTATTTAATTTTTGTTAACTTGTTTTTAAACTTATGTAAAAATTTAACTTTAAAATTTTAAACTGGGGAATTGAAGTTTAGATTGATAATCTGTGAGATACTTGCTTTTCTGCTCCATCAATTTGATTTTTGTTTGGTATTACAGTACATTCTGTGAACTTTGAGGAGTAGTCTTTCTTTTCTGTTGCTATTTCATAAGTTTTTGTTACATATTGTATACCCCGGAATAATTATAATTTATTTGTAATTATTTAGTTTCTTGCTTGACTTATTGATTATGCTTTGAATTGATGGTAAAATGATAGAGCTGCAAGATGAAACACAAGCAGGGGAAAGTGAAAAAACAGAAGTAGAAATATGTGAGGAAGTTCTGGGTAAAGCTTCCGGATATAACCAAAATTTTGCATTTTCACAGACTCAACATCATGACACTGTAGCAAAAGTAGAGTTAAGGTGCATAGTGCAACAACAACAAACTAAGATTAAACAGTTGGAGGAGCAGTTCATCTTATTTTATCAACAAAAACAGCAAATAAAAATGCTTGGAGAACAACATTTTCAAATGTTGGAGATGCTAAAGCAGATCACTATAGCAACTGCACATTTCCAACGAGCTAGAGCTCCAACTCGACTGCCATCGCCATCTGCAACTGATGAATCGTCTTCCTCATCTGCTACAACTATTTCATGAACCTTAACTAGTGACACTTGAGATGCTAACAATATTGATGGTTAGTTTTTTCGTTATACGGGCAGCAAATATTTTGACATGGGGGTAGGACCATCTTTTTGGACTTTTTAGGATTGCTTGCATATATCCTTTTAGATGGTGTACATGGAGTGGGCATTTTGTTTGTTAGTTATGCACGGATAGATAGCCACTGATGAAAATGTGGGGTGCATGCTTTATTTTTTGGTCATGCACAGAAAGAATAGTGCATTTTGGATTCTTATTGCTCATCATGCATAAAAATCCATGTATGAACTATATATATATATATATATGTGTGTGTGAAAATATGATATTTGATGTTAGTGATCAGATTTTTATGTTGTGTCAATTATTTTGTTGATGTTGAATGTATAAACTAGGTAATTTACGAAGAGCAAAAATAATGCTCTTTAATGTTAACCAATTAACTATTAAATTATTAGTTTTAGAAATAATATAGCAGCAAAGACTAATAAATAATATCTGACTAAAATAATTAGTTTTCAAAATTCATATACAATCGGTTATTATATTATTTAGATGCAAAAAATTAATTTTGATGACTAAACATTAGTTACAAAATGTAAGAAACCAAATTGGGTATATATATTTCCCCACTAAAAACAAAATGCTTTTGTCACTAATTATTTTCTCACAAAAAAACATATTCTGCAACTAATTTCATAGTAGCGAAAAGTAATTTATCATATTTGGATTCTACATTCAGCATCTAAAATGATTGGAATTAACCACTAAATTTTTGTCACCAAAAGATACATTCATCCACTAATAAAATAGTCGCAAAAAAGTTTTACGAATTTACCCGTACACCTTCAGCATCTAATTTTTGTGGCATTTGCGACAAATTATTAGTCACTACAAGGCACAATTTGCAACTAATTGATTAGTCGCGATACAATTTTACCAATTTACCCTTGCACATTTAGCGTCTAAGCGTGGGACTATTTCAACCAGCAATTAGCAACCAATTTGCTAGTCGCCAAAAAAATACTTTCCGCGTCTAACAACTTTTTAGACGCCCATACTTTCTGCGACAGCGATTTTGCAACTATGTATCGACTATGAAATTTAGACGCACAAGACATTTAGCGTCTAAATTTTACTATCAACGTCTAATTTTGCTAGACATGGAAAACCATTTTTCTTGTAGTGAAACTAAGCCTTTTTAAAAGGTGGTTCGACCGGAAAACAAACAAGGCCTACGTCTATTGACATATTATTCAGGAGTATGTGAAATCTAGGTTACAAAGAATGGTTTTTCCTTTTCCTTATGGAATAGAAGGAGTTTTTCTATTGTTCTTCTTTCTCTTGGAGTTGGGGCCTGAGTCGGGAAAAAATGGATTCCTCATCTCCTCCCTTTGGTCGTTTTTTCTTTTATATGGAGACTTAGGAGTGTCCTGTCAACAAGTGCATCAGCTGGGTTGTCATATGTCGTATGGCTACCGAAGACTCACATGCCCCTACGCAGTAGGGAATGATAATGTTCCCTCTGACTGTAGACACCTTTATAGGTTTCCTTTCAGGTTGGCTGCATGAAGGGCATGTGGAGTTTGCTCGGCCGTGTGCCATCAATCTAGCATGCAGCTTATATGTAGACTTGGCAAAAAGGGTCTGGACCCGCGAGTCGACCCTAAACCCGCATAAAAAATATAGGGTATGGGTCTTTAATATTAGACCCGTTTTTCTTCTACTTGTACCGGCCCAACCCTTTTTGCCAACGGGTCAAGCGGGTATACCCGCGGGTGCCCGTAGGCACCCGTTTGTTTTTCCCCTTTTCATTTTGTAGGGATACCCTAAATTCTAAATTGGGGTTTGGCCATGTTTTTGCCCCAAATCGCAAAATCCCTAACTCTCTCAAACTCATTGTCACCGCTTCTCCTGTCTTCGTTTCTCATCAGCACAAAAGGACTCTACAAATAAACCCAACAACAAAACAAAAACATAAATCACACAAATTCAAAAATCCAAAGGAAAAATTCAATCAACAAAAACAAAAACCCAAAAACCCAAAGGAAAAATTCAATCAAACTTGTCCAGGTAAAGTGTCGTCGTCGTTTTGCCCTAGTTTCCTCTTCTCTGACTCCGTTCTTTTACCTTCAGACATCTTCGATAGTTGTGTATAATCTGAGGTGTATTTTTGTAAGTCTCTTGTATTATATATGTGAAGAGAGAGGCGGAACTCGGAAGTTGATATTCGTGGCAGTGATGAGTCGTTATGTTGATTCGAGATTTGCTCAAATATCAGTTATCAGGAGCCTGCGATGAAGGATGCGTGCGGCCTGCAGGGCAGCAGGTGGCATATGGGACGTGGGGAGTGGAAGTGGAGGTGATTAAAGTCAGAGTTAGGTTTTGGTTGGGATGAAGACTGAAGAGTGGAGAATCTGCGGCAGAAGTTTCAAAAAGTAAACAATAAAAGAGGATACTCAGATCTATTCAATCTTTGCCTGTTTGCAGAGTCAATTCATTCTCAAACTGTTGCTTTTCTTCTATAAATTTTTTCTTTTTTCAGATTTTTTTATGTGGGTTTATTTGGTTGATGAGGAATGAAAGGACAATCAATAAAGTTTTTTAATCTTTTTCTTTGTTAGGTTCTGGGTTTCTGTTTGGCTGGTGAGAAAACGTGGGTTTCTTTTTTCTGTTTGGTTGGTGACAAATTTTGCTCAAAAATGAAGATTTTAGGAAGATTTGGGGGTGTAACTGCAAAAATCTAAAACTGGAGTGAACAGTACGGGCACCCGTAGGTCCACCCATACCCATATAGGTAGGGTGCAGGTCCAAACTATTGGACCCGTTTTAGGCCAGTACCCATGAGACCTGACCCGTACCCGGCCCACCCATCCGTTTTACCAGGTCTACTTATATGTGGTAAGGTGACTGGCTGAATGAAAAGATATTTTTGCAGGTGGGCCCCCTTTCCTGCCTCGCCAAATGTCGTGTTTGTGTATGTTTGCTGATTGTTTGCACTCTCCTTGGTTCGTCCTTTCCCCTGAGTTTGGTATCTACTTCGTGTAATATTCCTTCTAGCTAGTATGTTCTTTGGAAAAATATAAGTAAAACTCACTAACATGTTATAGAAAATATATATGTATATAAGAACGTAATAGTGGGCCCAAAATAAATTTGACTTTATATACAAATCTCTACATTAAATAACAAGATAACAAAAATAAGTACAAAGTAATCTAAGACAATGGTGTCATTCTCCTCCGCTACTTGACGTTCCTCCCGATAGCATCTCATCTATTACCTGCAAAAACAATGAAATCAACGGAGTGAGCACTAATTGCTCAGTAAGTAAACTAATAATACTTCTATTCTTTTTGCATTACTCAGATCCTAGATTTTCTTTCCTTACACCAAACTTCTCAATTCTTCTCTGCCCTTTCTAAGATTCTAGTTTCTCACTTACCGATATGTAAGCACAAATAGGGAAACTAACTCGGGATAGTAGAAATGGCATGATGCATATGCACAAATGCATAAACGTTTTCTATGCATTGCATTTTCTTTTCAGTTTTTCAGTTTTCTTTCTTTTTCTGCGTTTCTTTCTTTTTCTGTTTCTCTTCTTTCTTTCTTTTCTATTCTTTCTTTGCCGATCAGACTCGGTTGAGGCATGGATTCAAAACCCTGGCCGTGTGAGTGGGTATAGTCCTCATCTACATGCACTTCTAACGGACTGTACAAATTCTTCTTTCTTATTCTGAGGTCGCTTACTAAAGGCGGCGTGCATGTAGGTATGCTCTGCTAGATACAGTCCTCATCCACATGCACTTCTAATGAACTGTACAAATTCTTTTTTCTTATTCTGAGGCCGCTCACTAAAGCCGGCGTGCATGTGGGCTATTCTTCTTCTCGGTCACTCATGGGTTCCCCATCGCAATAACCTTCTCTTCTCTTATCTTTTTACATTTCTTTAAATAAATTTCAGATTTGAACTTCTTTAATTATATTCTTTAGAGGATGATTCTACAATTTATTTCTTTTCTTTCTTTCTCTTTATTCTTTAATGTTCTCATATATGTGTATGTGCATGGAAATATGCTCATTCTTTACTATTCTTTCTAAATGCAAATGTGAGAATGTGAGAATGCATTATGGCATATAAAGATATCATTAGGGAACTAGTATTCTCTACCAACAATATTCCCATACTTGAAATCAATCATAGATTATTAGACTAAAAATAAACAAATAAATTGGAAGCATTCTTGAGGTAGTCATACTGCACAGGTCATATTTAAAAAGGCATATCTCAAGTTACACACATTGGATTGCTATGATCTTAGTCTCATTTTAAAGCTTAGAGAAAGGGCTATAACTTTTATGTTTAGGTCTCAGCCCAGTTCGATAGGGAAGATGCCCAAAAATCACTCAGAAAGTTACGGATTTGACAGGGCAACCTTGGTAACATGCCTACTTTAAGGTTTTTCCATACCTATTTACCTCCACTTACTCTCTAACATTTCCTAACCATTCTCCCCTGTGAAAACATGTTAAAAGATCAATAATAGACAATCAAACTTCAATTCTTGCCTTTCTCTAACCCTTTCTTCATTAGGGTTTAGCCAACCCATGCATGCAATTTCTCTTTGGATTTTCATCAAACACTTCATATGCACATGCAACTACCATGTTGACTACACTTCCACAATTCTCTAATTCAACCAAATTGTAAGCCAAAAACTCAATAAATTTAGTATCAAACCTGGCCAAATTTCTCACTTCTCTATACTCCAACAATTTCATCACAAAATCTTCCACAACTTCACCAAATCATCACATAACCATACACTACTTCTCATGGCTAGAATTTATACATCAATAAACATCAAAAACAGCCCATGATTCTCTCATACCATCACATACAAATATGCAAAAATTCATTCAACACAAGTTTTGCTCAAATTAAGGTTTAAATTAGTTTACTTACCTTGAATATGTGAGATCACTTCCCTTTTGCTCAAAATCTCTTCCTCTTGGACCTAGATTATATAAAAACCATAAAAGTTTAAAAGTTTCAAGTTTAATCACACTCCTTTTGCTAGAATCTTACCTTAGAATGCTTTAGGATTGAAAATCTATGAAAATCCAAGCCAAATCCTATGATTTCCCTTTGAAATTTAGTGAAGAAAATTGAGAGAAAATGGGGAGAAGATGGCGTGAACAAGGGCTGCATTTTGGTTAGGGTTTCTTCAAAGGAAACCTTATATCAAATAATATAAGCATGTATTCCCATTTTGCCCTTGCACTTTCTATAAAATTTCATCTATATCCTTTAGTCAATTACTAAAGTACCCTCATTTTTATTATTTTCTTCACATTATTTTGCTTCCTTTCACTTACCACTTTTTCATCTAATTAGAAGTGAAAAGACTATTTTACCTCTAATAAACTTTTAAGGAATTTTCTTCACATTTGTCTAAGGTAACTTCAAAGAAATTCAACTAAGAGTATTAGGATATAAGTAAAATTACGTACCTTGATGTGGGTGTTACACTTCGAGGCAGAAGCTTATTCCAGGCTGTCTTAATTAGTCCCAACATGGAGATTTTTACCGCACAACAAACTCTTTGATGATTCGATCTTTTGAAGATTCGGATCATCCGGACATTTCATATGTAATGTAAACAAAGTGTAAATTGAAGCATTAAGAAAAACATATGAAATAAAGAAAAATTCTTTTATCATTAATTATGTAAATAATACATCATTTTAAATATACAAGATAATGTGCTCTGAAATCAATAACACGATTGGTTCTTAGGGCATACACTAATACTCCTAACCATTGCCAGATGATGTGTATAAAAGAGAGGCACCACTTCCGTTTTAGAGATCCTAGAAAAAATACACTCAAGCATAAGAAGTTATTTAGAGGTAGTATCAACTCGCCATTACAGGTTTTTCCCTTGTAATTATCTTGTGTACAATCCAAATATAAGCAATAAAATAACAGTGGATGTAGGCTTGGTTTTAACCTGCCGAACCACTTTAAAAGTCTCTTGTTTATACTTGTTGTGGATTTTCTATTCTATTCTAAGCAGATTATTTACAATCACGTGTACATCCTATCCAGTCCTACCGAGGTCGATTAGGTATCTCTGGTTGCTACGAATTTTCGTAACAATAACAACCTTGTAGGAACATTTCCCTTTCAAACTTACATAAAAAATTTCCAACTTCCTTCACCTTGCCTACAATGCGCCTTGAATGATCATGTTGTGTGCATGCCCACGTCTAGCAAAGCCACCACCAAGAGTATGTCATAAGTGTAGATGCAAAAAATCTACTGTCATGAAAATAGGGTGTGATCCCGTGAGGTTGAGGTCACTGACAATCCGTTAGACCTGCACACATGAAAGGGCAAGCGTGAAGCTTCCGGAAAACACCGAGGTGGTGTTTGCCGTAGGCACTCCGACGCTCAAGTCAGCAAGGCTGAAAGAGATTTAATAAGAGTTAAGGAGAAGAAGAATTACCAGGAGTCTTGTCGGAGGCTAGGACTACAGCGAAGGCGTCTGGTTCTTGGGAGCAGGAACTTAGGAGCAAATAGATGGTTTTGAGTAGTGTAGATTGACTCTCAGAGATTTTTTTTTAATGAGAGGGCAAGCCTCTATTTTTATAGTGAACCTAAGGGGTTGGAATCCTAGTAGGACATTGAGTCCTCTTTTGGGAGATAATCCCTATCATAAAAGAGATATGATTTCTTAACCTTATCAGATTAAATTTAATAGTTTAAATAAGAGTTTGAATCTTAGTAGGACACTAAGTCCTATTTTGGGACATAATCTCTATCATGAAAGAGATATGATTTTTTGACCTTATCAGATCAAGTTTAATAGTTTGAGTAAGATTTGAAATCTTAGTAGAAGAGGAAATAGAATGAGATTCTGATTTCCTATTTATACTGCATAGTGTGCAATTCGGGCTAAACCCGCTTTAGCTTAACTTATAGGATAGCCCGACTCATAGAGTGGGTAGGTCGCAAGGTGATTTTATGCATGGGCCCAATCGGGGATTGGGATGAGGCCTTGGGCCGTGACATGTTTATTTCGTTATTGGGCCCCGTCAAGCCCAAGACGATTTTTGGCCCTAACAGTTAGCCCCCAACTCTCTAAGTTAAAGAGTATTTAGCTTAGAGAGTAGATTTAATCGAATGAGTGCAGAGTGAGCGGATTAGTGATCGTTGTGTGGATTGGGTCGATGACTTGTCGATTTGAGGTGCAAGAACCCTTCAACCATCGCCGATCAATGTGTAGCTTTATGGGACGGGCGGGGAGGGGCCAATCGAAGGTGTAAATCCATGGATCGAGGTCGATCCGGTGTAACTGTGGATCGAAAGGTGCTCAATCCAAAGGTGTAAATCCATAGAAGGTGTAAATCCGTAGATCGAGCAGGGTCGATCCGAAGGTGTAAATCCGTGGATCGAAAGGTGGTCGATCCGGAAGGTGTAATCGGATGGCGGGAGGCCGGCCGATCTGAAGGTGTACGTACGTTTATTAGGCAGGCTGATTTGAAGGTGTCCATACGTTTATCGGCATGACCGATTTGAAGGTGTCCGTACGTTTATCGGGCAGGCCGATTTGAAGGTGTATGTACGTTTATCGGGCAAGGCCGATTTGAAGGCGTCCATATGTTTTATCGACGCTATGCGTTTTATCAGACCGATTTGAAGGTGTCTATACATTCATCGGGCAAGGCCGATTTGAAGGTATCCGTCCGTTTTATTGGGCAGGCCAATTTGAAGGTGTCCGTACGTTCATCGAGCAAGGCCGATTTGAAGGTGTCCGGACGCTTATGCAGGGCAGGCCGATTTGAAGGTGTCCGTACGCTCATCGGGCCAAGGCCGATTTGAAGGCTTTCAAGGTGTCCGTGACGCTTTGATGTAGCGTGGCCGAGGCTTTGCCGTGTATCGCTTATCTGGGCAGGCCGATTTGAAGGTGTCCGTCCGTTTTATCGGGCAGGCCGATTTGAAGGTGTCCGTACGTTTATCGGGCAGGCCGATTTGAAGGTGTCCGCAGCGATTTGAGTCTCAGACGGGCTAGGCCGATTTGAAGGTGTCCGTGCGCTTTATCGGGCGAGGCCGATTTGAAGGTGTCCGTCGCTTTATCGGGCAGGCCGATTTGAAGGTGTCCGTAGTGCTTATCGAGCTTTGAAGGTGTCCGTTTATCGGGCAGGCCGATTTGAAGGTGTATGCCAAGTAGAGCTTGTATGGAGCTTGCGGTCAAGTCCGCGTGACCGACTTGTAGTTGAAACCTTTTGATTGAAACTGGAGCAGTGACTTGCATGGCATGCATGTTTTAAGCAAATAGTCGAATTGAGAGTTAATATCCATGATGTGTATTTGTTATGGACTGAATAAAGAGTGAGCTAAATGGAAAAATGCGCCGCATGTATTTAAGTAATGGGCCGAATAGAGAAAGATTTAACCAAATAGAGTGGTAGTTAAAAGGAGATAATGACACATACCTTTCCCCTTCAAGTGCTGCCACTCAAGCTTGCTGGATCGAGTAGGGTAGGATAAACTGAGGTTGGAGCTTTGTTGCTTTTAATGCTTATGCGTGTGCCTCGGCAGCTACTACTTTGCTTGTTGGTCCGACCGTTGCTATTGTTTTATTAGTGTTGCTTCTGCTACCTCTGGCGCTGGTGCGTTTGTTTGAGTTGTTCGGAGCTATAGCATTTGTTGTTGCTCCTGTTTTGTATGCTGGTGTTGTAGCATATCCAAAAATGGCATAACATATGGTGATGATCTTGTACCAGATTGCTGAGGAGACTGCAACTACTTAAGTTGTAGCGTGTTTGTTCCCACTATCCTTTTGAAAATGAGTCGGATTGGAGATAAGGCTTGCTGACACTTGGCGTAAATGATTCTACATTCTTCCCACTCAGCTTGACTGAGCCATGTCTAGTGGGGACATCTATTGACTAATGCTCATGAGAGTATGCCTTTGTGACTACGTGACGTCTTGCACTTGGGGTTGTGTGAAAGTTGGAAAACTTTGCTAAGAGATGATCTAGATTTTGAGAACAATTGAGTGGGAAAACAAAGGGTCATGTTTTCCAATGTCCCTTGAATGGCTGCCACTTGTTCAGTTTTGAAAAAGTTTGCATTTATTATGGTGGTTGCCTTTTTGGGAGACTTTTCAAAGCTCTTTTTTTCTTGCCTCTTCGTTTTTCTCATTTTCTTTTTCCTGCACCTTTCCCTTTATACTCTAGTTGATAAAACATTTGGAAGGTGTCTTTGTTTAGGAAAATTCTTCCTAGTTTTTCATTGGTTTCTTCTCACGGCTTCCACAATAAAGCTCTTCTTTCCTTTTGATTTCTTGTTTGTCTCTCCATTCTCTTCTGTTCTGCTCTAGTTTGTAGAGAAATTTAGGCTAGTTTGAGTAAGGTTTCATAGGGCTTTTTGCTAAGAAGAATTGGTTTTTGGTTTTTTTTTTTTTTTCAAGTTTTTCGGATTTATTGAGCTCTGGAGAAGGATCGTTGAGGTTTGGGTTTTAAAGTGGTGGCAAATCTCTGTGAAGTTGAATTGGGATCGGGATTAAGACTGGTTGAGTTTTAGTTACCTCCCAAAAAGAAATTAAACATATACAAAAGTAGGCAGTATTCCAACTAATGCATAAACAAATTATGAACACAGGAGATGTGTTTTGATGCTTCAAGTTATCACATTTCATGCTTAATAGACATAATATGATATGTGAATGATTCATAGATACTTTCAATGGATTTAAAATGAAGAGAAGTAACGAAAAATTTTCTTATTGTGATGAGATTTTCGGGTTAACGATGCCAGTCGGGGGGAGTTTTGTGTCTCCTCTCATGTTGCAAGTCATCGTTGGCAGATGATTGTCAGGGCCCCACGGTGGGTGCCAAACTGTAGATGCAAAAAATCTACTGTCATGAAAATAGGGTGTGATCCCGTGAGGTTGAGGTCACTGACAATCCGTTAGACCTGCACACATGAAAGGGCAAGCGTGAAGCTTCCGGAAAACACCGAGGTGGTGTTTGCCGTAGGCACTCCGACGCTCAAGTCAGCAAGGCTGAAAGAGATTTAATAAGAGTTAAGGAGAAGAAGAATTACCAGGAGTCTTGTCGGAGGCTAGGACTACAGCGGAGGCGTCTGGTTCTTGGGAGCAGGAACTTAGGAGCAAATAGATGGTTTTGAGTAGTGTAGATTGACTGTCGGAGATTTTTTTTTAATGAGAGGGCAAGCCTCTATTTTTATAGTGAACCTAAGGGGTTGGAATCCTAGTAGGACATTGAGTCCTCTTTTGGGAGATAATCCCTATCATAAAAGAGATATGATTTCTTAACCTTATCAGATTAAATTTAATAGTTTGAATCTTAGTAGGACACTAAGTCCTATTTTGGGAGATAATCTCTATCATGAAAGAGATATGATTTTTTGACCTTATCAGATCAAGTTTAATAGTTTGAGTAAGATTTGAAATCTTAGTAGAAGAGGAAATAGAATGAGATTCTGATTTCCTATTTATACTCTGTTGCAGGCTAATGGACTGAAACCCAGTTTAGCTTAACTTATAGGATAGCCCGACTCATAGAGTGGGTAGGTCGCAAGGTGATTTTATGCATGGGCCCAATCGGGATTGGGATGAGGCCTTGGGCCGTGACATGTTTATTTCGTTATTGGGCCCCGTCAAGCCCAAGACGATTTTTGGCCCTAACAATAAGTAATAATATCAGGATTCATTTCTTTAAATAAGTCCTACAGGTTTACCTTGACCACAATAATCGCTAATCATATTTGTTAATTGATTACGTCTATTGTAAACCCTAAACACCAACGCCTTCAATTGTTGGTAAACACAATAATTAATAATATCTTATTTATTTTGTTTTTGCATGATTATTGAATTGGATAATTTATAAAAACATATCAGTATTTAGGGTGTAATGTAAAATTATAAAACTTATGGAATTTTAAAAAAACAAATTTAGGGATGGCATTTGCTCCGCCACAGCATAGACTCCAACCTCCATCCCAACCCAAACATTGCAATATTCTGACAATTTCCACCAATAGATAAATATCATGACTGAACCCACGTCTTTTTAAACTCTTCAGAGAATGATACTGCAATATGGGGTTCTTTTCTCAGACAATGAAACGTCTTAACAACTAAATTGACAAAAATTATAACGAAACATTACAATACAATTATAAGTTTAATTGAAAGCATACAAGTGATTTAATTCAATCATAGAACAAACGATTTAATGGTTCCGTCTCTATTATAAGTACTCAGTCATTTGGCACCAAGAGTTTGCAAGTGCTAAAAGATATTGTTTACCGTCAAAAACAGTATGAGTAAACCTATTGTAACACAAATTATTGACCTAAAATAAGACACAAATTAATTACCATCCATCTATATCTAATATAATGGTTCGTATAAACTTTGACTAAGATTAAAAATTAATTATAAAAAAAAGGGTACTGAATATAGATAAAAATCAATCATATAAATTTAAAATATAAAAAAAATAAGAGAAAAATAAAATTATAGAATTATAGGGTCTGAAATTTGCTCTAACTCTTGTAATGTGTTTATCTATGATTAAACAACAAGAATTGAAAGGATTTGATGAAATTTTATATTGAAAAAGATAAAATTCCAAGAAGAAACACTATCATAGAATTAAGAGTGTATTTAGCCTTTATTTCTTATCATAGGATTTGACTTTTAAATAGTTTGATGATAAAACTATTTTAATGGGTTTTAAAAGATGATAAAATATTTGTTTAAAAAGAAATTATGCATTTGTAGTAAGATGAATTTTCTATTTAAGAATATCAATGAAAAAATTAGTAATCTAATAAAAATCAATTAATTAACAGTGCCTTAATTTATAATTTCTTTTTCTAGGGGTGAGTACGGGTAGCGGGTAGAACCGAAACCTGCGGGTAGAATAGGAATCGAAACCTGAACCTACCCAGAACCGATACTATGTGGGTAGGTTCCGGTTCCATTTCCATTTTATTGAAACCGATACTATTTGGTTCCGGTTCTTACATGTGGAGGAACCAAAACCTAAGAAAAGAACCTGAAGCGGGTATCCAGTTTGGAGTTGATTATTTTGAGATAGTGTTAAATCTGCTACTTCTTTGTTTGCTTTAGTTGTTCTCTCATTCTTCTTTTTCTTAATTCAATAATTGTTTGTGTTTTGGTTTTGATTGAGAAATTTTATGTGAATTGTGATGAATTGATTGAATTCAAGTATTGCCTAGAGATTAGAGGATTTATGAGTCACATTGGACACAAATGAATGAGTAATCAAAAGTTGAAAACTAATAAATGTAGGTTTTCTTAATTTGTTAGGAGTGTATTTGAAACTTTAACAGTATTTTTATCATTTTTTAAACTAATAGGGGGATAATTTATTTTTTACAGGGTACTCGGGCAAAGAACCTAAACCTGTATTTCAGGTTTTGGTTTCTTGAATTTAAGAACTGGAACTAAGATGTTCTGGTTCCGATTTTTTTTTTTTGAAAACCTACACTATACGATTTTGATTCTAGTTTTTCCAAAAAAAGTAAGGTACTCGAAACTGCTCACCCGTATCCTTTTCTGTACAAATACTTAACAAAAGGTTTTATTTCAGGCCTTATTCTAGAATGGGTCCTAGGCCTAAGGCAATTGCTCACTCGCGTAGGCTTCAGCCGACTCTGCGTCTGCTATCGACCATAAAAAGGTGACAAAATGACACGTATGATATCTCTATTACGACAGGTCATTTCTGTCTAGTAACTATATATGAAAATTCTAAATAATTTATAAGATATAATAGAAAATTACTATTGCATGCATATACGGAACCTGAGTATATATGTATAAATTCATATTATTTTATTTATAAAAACATAGTTTGATTTTAATAAATGAATTTAATTTTGAAATTAGTCCAAAATCATAAATGATATACCATCTTTTCTCATTTTTCCACATTTCTTACAGTGTGCTTTTATTGTTAGTTGGTGGGGATGATAAAATCATGAATGATCTTTTAGAGTTGTAAGTGTTTAGTCAAAAGGAAAATGAGAACGTCAGGGAGCATTGACTTCTATTTTCAACAATGTCTACCTTGTATAAGTGTCCAAGATTCCATTGTCAAACTTTATACCAATGTTTCGAAACCCAAACCGGAAGGTGACTCGATCAAGTGATCGATTTCCGGTCTAAGCGTTCCAACTGATCTGACCGACGGGTCAGACCGATGATGTTATCAAATATATATATGTTTCCTCACATGTCATTTCTTCTTTTCTCCATCTTTTTTTTCCTCTCTTTCTTTCCGTCCTCTCTTTCTTCTTTATAATATATATTTTCAAAATGTCACCTCATTTTCTCTTTCTTCTTCTCACCCATCAGCTCATCTTTTCTTTCTTCTTCTCTGCTTTATCTTTTTTTTACCCTCTCTTTCCCGCGGTCTCTTCTCTTTCTTCTTTACTTCCTCCATATTTTCCTCTTTTCTCACCTCCTTTTCTCTTTCTTCTTCTCATATTTCAGATCTTCTTCTTCATCTTATTTTTTTTCTCTCTTTCTCTTCGTCCTCTTCTCTTTCTTCTTCTTCAGATCTTTTCCTTTTATCTTTTTTTTTTTTTTTTTTCACTTTCTAAGGTCGAATCTAACTGAAGATGAATAAAGGTGAAAGAGAAGATGAATGAAGTTGGATTGGAAGCCGGAAAAAGACGAAGAAACAAATGAAAATTAAAGAAACGAAGGCTGAAGCAAAAAAGGCAGTGATTTTACCTTTTAAAACAATCACATATGTTGGATTGGATTTTCATCTGATCCGGATGGATCGGTGGTCTGACACTATTCTTCTGATCCAATAACGGTAAAAAACGGTTTAAATGAAAATATCAATTTTTAACTCTTAATGAACCGGAATTATTGATAAAACCCGATTAGACCGTCCAGTCCAGTCCGGGCTTCAGAACATTGTTTTATACACCTCCCTTGCCAATTCAACTTCTCTTTAAAACTCTTTCTATTGGGCTTCACATGGTTGAACTTTACCTAAAATTAACCAATTTCCTAACCATGGACTAGGATCACTCAATCTTGCTTCTACCATTTGCTTTAATTCCAATTTCCATCAACTGTGACAATAACACAATCCGAATATTAAAAACCAAAGTTTACTTGGTCTTTTCCACCCCTACCTTATGTGTTGTTGGTGCAAGTAACTAACTCCATTTAAGTATCCTTTTGAACTTTAAAAAACAATTTTATTTATGCTCAGCCACCCCACAGTTTAAATACTAGCTGTTCCTACAAAGTGAATAGGAAGCTGCAAGCGTAGCGAAGAAGCATGGGTGAAGAAAACAAATTTCTTCTTTCAGTTGACTTCTTGCGAGAAGATAAACGTATCCAAACTTTTCAAAAACCCCTTTGATTATCAAACATTCCTTGAATTATATGATAATTATGGAGCTTTTAAATAATTTCCAAAACCTTAGATGTGTTTAAGATTAAACAAGGGGTCTGTGAAATAATATTTAAGATTAAATATTACAACTCTTAAATATAACATACAACAATAACAAAAGATAGGTTGGAGTTTTTTGAAGTTGGTCTTGAGCCCATTAAAAGGTTATTAAAACAAGGCCCAATAAATACCTCTTATTTCTAAAACTTTGTTATTTCTGGACGTGAACTAAAGAATATTACTTCCTAACAAATGTCAAATGTAAATGTATGAAGCACACATCAATGAAATTACACCAACAAGAAATGAGCATTGTAGAGAGCAACGAATTTAATAACAGCCACAAGCGTTACAGAACTGTCTTGCCCCAATTAAGCCATCCTATTCATGCTCACCACTCAAACGACCATGAAATTCTTCCTTCTTCCCTGATTATCATGTAATGTGGCTCAAAACAACAAAAAAATTGGGGAGTTGAAAAACCCAAGACAGTGCAAGGTTGACAATGGTTGGCTCAAGAGAAATTCCCATTTTAGATTTTCTTTTAGTAGAACTACCAACTATAGCTTTGATCTAATATAGTAACTGTAAACTAAATCTACTAAAAACCACCTATCAGAGTACCATTTTTCAGATTTTAATTTTATTTAAAACTTATGCAAGTTGAGATCACTCAACCCAACAATATTGGTTCTCATTCTTTCATCCGACACAGATGACTTTAATAAACCCTACCTAACCCGACAATTTTCAGGTCAAAGCAAGATCAGGTGAATGTAATTATATTCCCTAACGAATATACAAACATGCCTAAACAAATCATGCAAAAGTTGACTTCTAAGATAATTATATCGAACATCATTGGTTAAAGTTAGTCCTCAATCACGCCTTCATGGTTTCCAGACTTAAGACGATCACAGTCGCAGTAAAAGCCAATAAGTTCAAATGAGAAAGGCTTCATCACACCGCCTAAGAGTGGGCTTCAATTTCTGCTGGTTAACTCTGCTAGAGGACCCCCCCAGTCTTTCAACAAAAATCCAAGAATGAATGCTCTGGCCACCTTGTTTCAGCGTTTGATTTGACAATTATTGCAAAGAACCACACCATATAGATCTTCAAAATATATTAGGCAAAATGCTAGAGATCAGATAACAGAATCCATGACCATAACATTATCATCAACATTCAACCTCATTTGTCCCAAAAAAACAAAAAAAAAAAAAAGGTATGGTAATTCCTAAGTAAAGAGTACTAGGACAAAAAAGATAACCATGCTTAACTACTCAATTTCAAAGATGATATTCTACCAGACTTGGGCCTATTGTATGTTGAAATTTAAAATTACTATGCAAGAAGAGATCAAATAAAATACAATGAGAAAATTGCAGAACACTGGACAAGAGGAGACTGAATTAAAACGAAGATTTCATGATTCAAGACAAAATATAAATATATGCAAAGGAAAAAATATATTTATAATCCAATGACAATCCCACATGAAAATGCAAGAACGGTGAAAATTTATCATCAAATGCAATTTTGACAAATATTATCTTCCAGATATGTGAACAGGTTAAACTAACTCAGAATGCCAGATCTATGATGTAGAATGCAAAATATTGCAGCACAACTTTGCCATAAAGAAGAGCAACAAGAAACACATCTTTCTAAGGTAATGGCAAGCTCCATAAAGATCAAAAACCTAGATTTTTTAAGATGAACAAAGCATTCAAAATAAATGATGGCCGATTCTGATCAAAGAATCAACTTCATGTGTTGAAATTAAATACAAACAGATGGATTGATTTATAGGAATATGCAATGCGTGACCACATAAATCAAACAGTAGAATGCATGTCAAAGAAAGATCATTTGAATCGCAAACCAGCAGGACAGCTGACCAATTGCTAGTATCAATCAAAACCCCGACCCCTGCAAGATGGGCAGCAACAGCCCGCTACATGTGGTTATTCGTTAGTACTTCAAAGTTACCCACATTCTCACGTATGTCACAAACAGAATAGGAATCAGCTACCACTTCACAGCTACAGCTACAGTCACGGACCAATGAGCTACAACTCACTACATCAAGCAACATAAGTTATAAACTTCAATGGCTAGAGTTAAATGTCCTTAAATTTCATGGAAATACCCCAAATAAATAATTTAAATAGAGCATTTTACCCTGTCTGATTATTGTGGCTGCAAATTCAGACCAGCATACCATAGGTCCGTCTCATATGCAGCATCAGCCACAGGTTAAAACACGTTCAACTTGTGTGCACCCTTTTTTTATCATCACAGCAAGTACTATGTGTTTCAGGGCCAATACTTTCAAATCAGCAAAGACCAGAGGATAATCAGGTCAAAAGTTAGAAACCTGAATCATTCAACGGTTTAAAAACCAAGACTTGACTGTGGATCTTACCAATTATCAGATCATTCAAAGAAAATAAGTTTATCATATTTTGTTCGTGCAATCAGCATATTGACATAACCAGCATCACAATCAACGATCATCCATCTACGATTTAAAACAGCATCAACCGCTACTTACAAACAGCATCAACTGCTACAATAGCCATACCAACATTCTGTCCATCAAAGCCCCCAGTCACTCTCTTCCCGAACATAACTATAAAACCCAATAAATGGTTCAGGAATTAAGATCAATCAGAGCTCCTACAATTTGACTACAAAAAACAAAATAGAACCACACATTCAATGAGATAATCCCTTGCTGGGACTCAGATCAATAAGAGCATTAAAAAATTAAATCTAAACCAGAATGGATGGAAAAAAAAAATTGGAAAATGAACCCACAAAAATAAACCTAAAATACAAAATTTTTGATTGATAAGCAAATAACAACCTACAGACTTGGAAGTCCAGAAAACCAAACAACCACAACTAAGAAACAGATGCATGAGGTTCAACAGAGACATTGCTGAACACAAAAGAAACCAGTCCTACCAATACCATCAAATAAATATTCGGATCAGAAATTGCATGGTGACTAAATGCTGAACATTGGCATCGTCAATCAAGTACATTACTCGAGTTGTCTCCATGAATTCCCATGTAGGCCACCAAATCAATCCTACAAAATACAAATTCAGAAGAAACATGTTTAAAAATCAATTTCAGGATGCAGCATAAAGGTAAACATCAGGTGTGATAAACTCACATCAACATCTGAATTTCTTGGAGATGGGCTTTGGGAATCAGCACGACGACCTCGCGGTGAAGGACTCCGAGGAGTTGTAGATCGTTCATCACGACTGCATCTATCCGGGCTCTCACCCCTAGGAGACATCTTGCGAGGACTAGGACTACGCTGAGGAGGGGATGCACTATGAAAAGAACATATAGCATAAAGAAAATATTTTAATTAGAAGTCCAAGTACTAACACATAGAAAACTAAGTTAATATAATGATACAGATTGATCTGCATAGTGCAAGAACCTGTCAATCGATCGACTAGCACTCCGGCGATCATCATCATATCGACCCCTGCCTCGGCCTCTATAGTAGTCAGGACTGGCACTCCGGCTTCTACTTCTGCGACGATAATCTCTGTCCCTCCCACGATATTTATCACGATCATACCTATCCAAGCTTCTACTGCGACTTCTCCTCCTGTAATCCCTATCTCTATAATCATCCCGATACCTGAAGATGTTTAGCATTAATTCATACTGGATAAAAAAGGTCGATGCATATATTATACACACAAATACAAGGGATATCCCAATCTAATGGCTTCCACTCTACCGTTATTTAAACCTGAAAAAGTAAAAGCTTAAAACTTGGCAAAACTAAAAATCTTTTAACAAGTATCATTATTGTTATTGTTATTATTAATTTGGGTCCAGTTTGCAGGATTTCAAGGATTCGCTTTTAGACATCCTCACATATATAAATGTCAATGCATCAACTTCTTATCCTTGCATAACCAAGGAATTCAAATGAGATGTTAATTAATCTGACTGAAGAGGTAACCTTAACTACTACCCCCACCCTTCTCATCCTGATGATTTCTCAATACTGTTTCCTCCCCATCAGTGAGGACCATGACTGAAAAAGCATTCACATATAAGACACATTAATAAGCTCCATACAGATATTAGTTTTTCAAATGAGATCATTAGGTAAAAATAGATATGGTAAATTTTAAATAAGATAACATGCTTATAATCTGACATCATTCATCGAACTAAATTTCAAATCAGTTGGTGCACCAAAGAAGGTAAAATTCGAAAAAGACAAACTCTTACAAAATCAGTTTCAGTGATGGAGCACAGAATCATACAGTATACAAACTACAAAATGTTCCACCTGAGAAACTACCAAATGCTTCCAAGAACAAGAAAACCATCAAACATTCTTGATCATCAACTACAGTATCATATAAAAGCAATGAAAAACATGGAACTGAGACTCACATGTGATTACTAATGAGGATCTGAAAAAAAAGAAAGGGATGCTTACCTCCTTCGAGGACTGCGACTTCTTGACCTGTATCGCGTTTTTGGAAATGATTCACTAATCCTTCCTTTATGGCTGAAATAGAAAGTTAATTGAATTGATAAGTGACTGGAGTACAAACTATATTCTGACCAGCAGGCAGAACAATTTGGTTACAGAATCGCATTCCTACCTATAGTGATCAGTAAAACCCTCACACAATTCAAACTAGAAAACCAAGAAGTTCAAACTCTCTGTCTATAATGTATCTTCTATTACGATAACTGCCAGGTCATGAAGCTTATCCAGGAATGTTTTTTATTTACATTCATGACTTTTAGAACGTGCTGCTAAATTATGTTCTCAGTTAGGTGAAGAAAGTATGACCACTTTACCAATAGTTGAGACCCAGTCTGGTGAAATTTCCAAGCATTGCATAATATGTTACAATAAAATAGATTTAAAAATTAGGCATGCCAATTGCATAAATAAAATGGAAAACACTGAAAATGGTCCTAATTACAAATATCAAACAATATGGCTCGTAGTATTTACATATCTTCAAACAATATAATACAAACATGAGCACGAATGCAATCTTATAAACCATCATCTAAAGTAACAAATGAAAAAAATGGTATATTTATTAATCACTATCAGCACTTACATCCTCTCAGCATTTGGGCCATATTTTGCAAACTGAACTGTTATCTCTCGTCCATCAACAACCCGTCCTAAAAATATCAAAGAGTACGCTTCAATTTGACAGCCAAATGAATCATTCACATATAAAAGGAATAATTTATCAGGAAAAACAAACACAGTTACCATCCAGCCTCTCCACTGCCTTCTGCGCCTCATCTGCATACTTGTACCGCACAAATGCAAAACCACGCGAATCACCCGTCCTTCACAATACCGAATAACAATATTATATAGAGTCAGTTGTGTAACCAGCAAAACGTATTAAACGCGTTGATAATAAGTAAACAACCCGCAAAATTCAGCCAGCTATCAAATAGTAACTACAGTCTATCAAGATTATCAAAGTAAATTAAACGAACATCAGACTTCATAAAAAAATATAGATAGAAACTGGTAAGGGCCAAATGAAAATCCATTACCGTCGATCTCTTGGGATGAAAATATCAACAACCTTCCCGTACTTATCAAAAAGCGGAAACAGATCATCAGCGGTGGTACCTGACAACAATCAAAATTAAAAAAAAAAAAAAAAAAATTAATTAATTATATGAAAACAAATTAGTTACAGAGTGAAGAGCAAACGAGCAACAGAGAGAGAAATTACGGAAGGTGATGTTAAGGACGAGGAGAGAGTAGGTATCGGTGATGTCTGGAGGGCCTGACCTCCCGAAGTGAGACATCTTTCTTCTCCGATTCGATTGACTAGGAGATTAGAGTTAGGGTTTGATAGGATGGTTTATCTGGAGCAAATGATGTCGGGGAATTCTTGAAAAATCTGAGGCAGTCTGGACTCTCGCATTTTATACACGTGGATTTTTGCTCCTTTATTATTCTTTTTTTATTTTTTTCCTGGGGGTGCACACCAACCGAACCGAGCCGAATAGTAGCTGGCTCGAGCTCGGCTTAACTAAGTTCGAGCTCAGGCTCATGAGCTTGAACTCAGCTCGTTTAACAAAATGGTTGGCTCGAGATCGGCTTGACTCGAATACTTATGAGCTGAGCCGGATTCGAGCCAAGCTCGGTTAAACCACAGTGCATGCAAAATGGCTTCTCTCGTCTGTTAACTCCGGCTAAATATCAAACACTTGGATTACAAATCAACAAAGCAAAAGAAATCCAACTTCAATTTAATCAACTTCACCAAAATCCCAGAATTCAAACTGGGAAAATGAGTCAGCCACTTGATCCCAAAGAAACCTTCATCCAAAAAACAACATTCCAAGCAAAACGCTAAATACAAGCAAAAATTAAGCATATAGAATTAAGTGGGAAACAAAAAACATCTATATGAGTACTATCTTCTTCTGTCAAATCATATCAACAACAAGACCAGCAACTTCTCTTCTCTTGCATCCACCTGACCCACGAAGCTTCTCTTCTCTTGCATCAACAACAAGACCATGCAACCAAAGATAGTGCAATTCCATTTGGCTACCAAATAAAAAAAATCGCATAAGAGAATGTGATATTATCAACAGGTTCTTATGTCATAATAAGAGTTCATACAGATTAAAAAGAAATGTTACTCAGAATGAATGCAAAGTGAGTACAACTTTTGACTTTTCCCAGTTTGGCACAGCAGCAAACCAAGAAATATAGAACCATTAATTTTTCATAATTATATGCAAAAGACACTCACCATTAACTTTCTTTCCCCATTTAAATTCCCCCACTCAATCCATCTATTCACTCACCGGACTCCAACTCATTTCCAAGAAACAACAAACACAAATGAGAAAATAAATAAATAAATAATTGCAGGGTGAGGAGTCGAACAGGTATGGTGGGATTTATGTAGAAAGGCGTCGGGAGCTGAAGATAAAAGTGGTGGATGGCAGTAGCTTAGCAGTAGCAGTGGTGTTTAACAGCATACCTAAAGACACAACACAAGTGGTCCTGAGGGGAAATCTAACTAAGGTTGCTTATGTTAGCACCAGTAATGTCTACTCCTTTGGCTCTTGAGAACGTGCACTCTTGCGAGGTTTGTGATTTTAATTAAATAGTTTCATTAATTTATATATAATTAATGAGTAACTAATCCTAAAATCAAATAATTGAAAATTTATGTTAACTAATGGATCAATATTAATACTAACGAATTTCTCATAAAAAAATATAACTTTACTATCAGTAACCTGTCAAGATTTCACTAAAACTTCATAGGATCGGCAACTAAAACTGCTCATTTGTCTTCTCTTTCTAAACAACAAAAAAGAAAACAAATTGTTTTAGTTTGAATCATATTAATAAATGACCAAATAAATACATAATTTTAATATATTGGACTATGGAAGTATGAAATTTACTTTGTAACTTTTCTTGACTCCATAGAGATTGCAACACCAATCACTACCACAAAGTAGCACTTGCACGATATCAATAGACAACGATGATCGATAAGTGTCAATAACTCGACTTTCCAGCACTGAAAGTTGCCTCTAAAGCGATTGGGGTGATTAGAATGGCAAGTATTTCACGAGCCATCGTAGATAAAATACGATAGTTCATTAGATTTGTCTTCCACCACTCTAACGCAGCAAAGGAGGTATCATCTTCATTCCATAACAAACACCCCTCTTCTAAATACTGATTTAACTCAGATTTCTCATGTTGCACCGTTTGAGTTGTTGTGACGCCCACATTGAGGTACGTAACTTAACTTATGCCTTTATACCCTTAGTTGATTTTTATTAAAGTTATTTTGAGAAAATGTGAAGAAAATACCTTAAAATTTCATTAGGGGTAAAATGGTCTTTTCACTCAAAATTAGTTGAAAAAGTGGGAAGTGAAAAGAGATAGAATTTCATGGAGAATGCAATAAAATGAGGGCATTATGGTAATTGACTAAGGGACATAGATGCAATTTTAAAGAAAGTGCAAGGGTAAAATGAGAACCTATATATAATATTATGTTATATCAAGGATTGAAGAGTGAAACCCTAGCCACTCTTCATCCATTTTCACGTCACTTTCACCTTCATATTCTCTCAATTTCTTCAATTCTTCCTCAAGGGAAATTCATAGATTTTGGATACTTTTTAGTGAATTTTCAATCCCAAATATTCTTAGGTAAGATCCTCGCACCAAGAAGTGAGTTTTAATTTTTAAAGTGTTGAATCTTGATGATTTATGTTCATAGGATTTAAGAGAAAGAGAGTTGGATCAAAGAATATTTTTAAAGTGTTGGATTGCTCACATATAAGGTAAGTAAATCCTACCCTAAGTATGATTTAAGTAATATTGTGTAAAGAATTTCTTTTATGCATATATATGTTTTATATGAAGAATTGTTAATGGATTTGGTGTTGAATGATGATTATAACTTATCCATGAGAAGTTGTGTTGGTGCATTTGATGTTTGATGAATGTTTGGATGAAGTTTGATGAATGTTTGAATGAAGTTTGGAAGAATTGGAGTGTATATTTTGGACAGGTTTGGCATTAAATATGGAGGGTTTTATTCCCAATTTTTGGTGGCTTAGAAAAGAGATAGAAGTGTAGCAAAATTAGAGTTGTTTTGTGCACATAAGTTGTTTGATGAAATGTCAAAGAGAAATGCATGTATGAGTATGATTATGTGTTATATTGAGATGAGTTTGTAGATGGTAGAGAATGAAATGTTTGCATTCCATACTGCATAATGCATTTAAACATGTGAATTCAGAAAGAATTATAAGCATGAAACCATCTACATGCATACATACTCATAAGAGCATGAAAAAGCACTAAATAATGTTAAAGAGTAAATGGAAAGAAATGAGAATATTAAAGATGTTCAAATGTGAATTTTATTTAAAGAAGTGTAAAAAGATAAAAATAAGAAAAGATTGTTGCGATAGGAAACCCATGAGTGACAAGAAGAATTTTCCCCACATTCACGCCGCCTTTAGTGAGCAACCTAAGAATAAGAAAGAAAAATTGGTACAGTCCGTAAGAGTGCATGTGGATAAGGGTTGTACCCAAGAAAGAAGAATACACTCACATGGCCAAGGTTCTAAATTCATGCCTCAACCGAGTCCGATCGACAAAAGAATAAGAAAGAAAAGAAAAGAAAAGAATAAGAATAAGAAAAGAAAAGAAAGGAATAAGAAAGAAAAGAAAAAAATAAGAAAGGAAAAAATAAGAAAGGAAAGAAAAGAAAGAAATACATAGAAAAGAAACAGAAAACGGAATAAGAAAAATAGAAAAGAAAATGAATATTTTATATATTTGTGCATTTGCTTTATATATATGCATAATACCATGCCCATTATCTGAGTAGTGGGAAATTAGAATAAGGAAAGAACAGAGTAAGAATATAGAAAGAATAAAGAAGAATGGGGAAGTGTGAAGTAGGAAAGAAATTCAGAATTTAAGCAACGAAGAGAGAAGGGTAGCATAGCGGGTTTACTTACTAAGCAATTAGTGCTCACCCCGTTGTTTTCAATGTTTTTGCAGGAAACAGGTGAGATGTGGTCACTTGGAACATCACGCAGCGGAAGGGTTGGGCAAAACTGTCGAGTTACTATTTTGAGACTTTATTTTATTATGTAAAGTTTTGTGTATAAAGAAAATTAAATATGGGTCCATAATTTTATACTCGTTTATATGTATATATTCTCTTATATATATTTAGTAAGTTTTACTATTATTTTACAAGTATACTAGCTAGAAATAGAGTCATTACAGTTGTTCTGACAAACTGACTGAATCGTGAACTAGTACGTTTAGGGCGTTATACATTCACCCGTTGAACCTTATTGATTTCTACAGGTGTTTCAATGCTGGAAGATTGATTTTCCGCCACATATTCCTTATAAATCTCATACAAGGCAGCTCACACTTCATCAATTTTGTCTTGTGCTTCTTCATTAGGAAACAATTATGGGTATGCAAATTGCAGCAACCTCATTTTCATCCTCGAATCCAATACAGCTGTAATTGCCATTAAGAAACTGCATTCCCCCCAATACTTCTAGAACCTTTCTTTCATCTTTCCCACCATTGACCAAATGAAATCATCATCATCAGAACACTTTTCATCTAACAACTCTTTTATGTCATAAATTTCTTGCAAAAATAAGTTAGAAGTGGGGTACTCACTCTTCGATATGACATTAGTTGCAAAGTTGAAAGCTTCCAAAATCTCACACACTTTCTCAAGTTTTTCCTAATCTTCATCTATTGAGGAACAAGTAAAGTTATTATCCAATTAAACTAACATTGGAAACACCTCTCTGTATTGAATTACAAGTGCCAACATCTCATAAGTAGAATTCCACCTCGTTTTGCAATCAAGTATGAGTTTCCATTGTGTCAACTACAACATCTAAACAACCTCTGAAAACATAACTACTCTTGTCTCTGATTGCTTGACATACAAAATATAGTCATGTACGTCTTGAATGATGGGCTTAATTAATTTGGGAAAGCCCATCCTGAACCATAAAATTTAATATGTGCGTCGCACACCGCACGTGAAACAACTTCCCACCACACATTAGCTTCTTGTTTCTTCTTAAATTCTCCCTCAAAATCTCGATTGTCATGCCATTACTTGAAGCATTGTCAACCGAGATATTAAACACCTTGTTGTCAAGTCCCCATTCCATTAGACACGTATGAATAGCAACAACAATCTCAACATGATGAGTGCTTGAAAGTGCACTCATACTTTGTGATTTTAAGGGTATGTTGTGTGGGAATTAGATTTAATTTGCTAATTTTACTTAATTTCAGTACTTCTTTTGTTTTCTAGAATCATGAGTATGTTTTATGAGTTTTCAGGTACTTAGGTGCTGAAAAATGAGAATTTTGAGCATTGAAGAGTAAAGAACCAGAATCATACAGGAATGAACATTTAGAGAATAGGAGCTCAATCAAAAAAGTTATGAATATTTGAAAATTGTTCGCGGCGGAGGATTTTTGTGTCATGGCGTGAGTGAACATGCTGCACTAAAATGGGTGTACCTTTAGCTACACAACTCTGATTGATCTGATTTAGGTGGCGTTTGAAAGCTAAGAGATAGGTCTATAACTTTAATATATTTTTCATGATCAGTTCAACTTGGAAGATGGTTAAACATTGATCCTAAAGTTACGTCAATGCATAGAAGACAAGCAGATGCGGGTTCTGGAACATGCCTCAGTATTGCTATGATAACTTGAGCTAAAGACCTCAGATTTGGATGATTCTTGGACCATTGGAAATATGATTCAAATAGATACAATTAATATGTTTATGGATTCGTCAGATTCATAAGTTTTCATGCTAAAAAGTGGAAGTCTTTCGGCACACAATAAATTTGTGAAAATTGAAACTTCGCGAAGCTACCATAAATTCCTCAGCATGAATTGGGAATTATTCTACATATTATTGTAAAAATTTGGAAGTCTAGTTTACCTAGAATTTATGGTTCATTATTCTAAGATTTCTAGAGGAAGATATTCTTGTTTGTACCAAAGGGTTAGCACAAGAATCCTAATTTTACAAGGACTCAACTTAAGATTAATCTAAATTTTATTCTCCTATTTTGTATGTGATTTTTCCCATCACTTTCCCATAACCCTAGCACTATAAAAGGATGTCTTTAGGTACTTTTTAGAAGAGACTTCAACTTTGAGAGAAGCAAGGAGAGGAGATCTTACCTAGGGTTTTCATCTTTTCTCTTGTACTTCATGTTTTTGAAGGGTTTGAGGTTTGATTTCCTTATGATCATGTGTAACTAAATACTTTTATAGGGATCTGATGTAACCTAAGATGAAGGTTTTATGCTTTGATTAATTTTATTGTTCTATTGATTCAATATATTTCTAGTTTCATCCATTGCACTTAATTCGATCTTGATGTTTTGTATGAAATAAGTATGGTAAACATCATATACTAACTTTGAAATACAAAACAATTGAGTGTTTGAGACAAGGCAAGGTAAACATCATATGCAAACCTTGAATAGCTCTTTTGAATGATTGGATTGTGGCTAGATACTATTTGGTTTATATTTTGAGTACTTCTTGTTCTTAATGGGTTCTTTATTGTTAGGCTTTACTAAAAATCTTAGTGAGTTTAATGGTTAAGAATACTTGGTTAAACCTGAACATCAAACGGTAACATCATAATGATGGAAGACTGAACCCTAGGAATTGGATTGAGATGGCAATACATTAGTTATTAACGGAGAATCAGATTGCTATGGTGAAATCGAATACCTAGGTTTTTCTTGCATTGGTTTTCAGTTAATTTTTAATTGTGTTATTTAATTCAGTTGGTTAAGAATTTATTTTGCTTCCTTAGTAATTAATTTAATTTCTCTTTTTTAAAAATTTTGTTTATTTTATTTGTTTAATTAAGGCATAGTATATTATGATTAATTGAATGCTTACAAATCTCTGTGGGATTGACCCTTACTTTTGCACAATACTGTGATATCGATTCGTGCACTTGCGAGGAATTAAAATTGTTCATCAAACACTAGGTCAAGAAGGAGGTATATGAACAAAATTGAGCACATGCTTCTGCAACTTCCAATCATTGTCGCTAAAATGTCCGATGAGAACTATTTACTCAAGCTTCTGATTAGAAGAATTCCATAGATCATTTACCAAACTAATCTTGTTAATACCCTTAAGCAAATTAACCAACTTCTTCTTTTGTATCTCATACATATTCACACAATGTTGTTTCAAAGCAGTACGCGTTATCTTCCATTGTGGCATACCACATCTTTGCATCATGCTAAAACCCTCCTCCTCCACAATTGTAAATGAATGCTCATGCATGAGCACCCAATTAGTAGCTAGTTCCCACATCTTGCTCATATCAAACTTGAGATCTAAAAAAGCAACTGCAGATTGCATTGAGACTTCATCCGTTGAACTGGCTGGCTGGAAAAACAACTGTGTTTGTCTCTGAGTAGCTATTCGCTTCAAACATGGTTTCAAATGTCTTGCAAACTGAGTTGTGCTCTTGGTCTCCATTATTCCAAGCTTTACCTTAAAATGAATCCACTCTCCCTTTGTAGAACCATTCGGTAGAACTACCTCTTTAAATACATTCTAAACCATTGATGTCTTTGGTCTCTTTTTCCTCTGAAAATGATTAACTTGCTCCTCGTCAGTACGAGGGGTTGAAGCACCAGCATCAATAATATTATGAGAAGTAGGTGTGGTTGTGGGTGTGGCCTCGTCATTAGTCCAGGTTTCAAATATATCATCTATTGGTTGCATTCATGAAGTGGAAGGGTGTGTTCAATTAGAGGTGAATGACGGCTGCATTGGAATTAACAAATCCCTCTAAAAAGAATATAAAGTGAAAAACATTAAGCCAAAAACCACTCATATCAAGGAATTAAAGCAACTGCAACAAAATGCAAACAGGTGATAATTGTACAGAAATAGAGTTCTAGAGGATGTTCACATTTATTAACAAGACAATTCAAGTTCCACAGGACATCAAAACTTAGAAAAAAATATTCATTTACTTGAAAATTTAATCAAGCAGATGCAACTACCACTGTAAGCTGATGATGACATATCTTTTACATTTAAAATTCGTCCACTCCCTCACAAACAAGAGGCTAATGACTTATCAGTCTCTCCCCTGTAACAATCCAGTTTTGCTGTAGCAACCAAGTTTCTCAAAATGAAACTTAAGAATAGACCTTAACCCAGTTGAAGATAATATCGATGACAATCATATAATAATTTCAGATCATAGTGGACAAAAATCAATCACATAGTCAAGGGTATAAAGGAGAAAAAAAAAAGTTTCCTAACTACACAAATAAACAAACCAAGTTTACATCCAATGTATTACATTGTTCGTATAACAAGTAAAGGATTAAAACACTATCAGACGAGAAGGAATATCAGAAGGCTCACAATAGGAAATTCAGGAAACAGAGTAAAAGAAACATAAGCTCAATGAATTTGAGTTTCAATGAATCTGAGAAGCTCAATATCAGAAGGCTCACAGCATGAAATTCAGGAAACAGAGTAAAAGAAACGAAAACATAAAATCGCACAAACAGAGTAATTAAGAAACGGAAGCTAACCTGGGAATCTGAGTTTGTTGCAGCTTGGTCGTCGGTTTCAAACTTGCAGCAGCTTCGATTGAAGGGTAAATGAAGGCTGGACAACGGTGGCGTCTCAGACTTTGCGGTGTGAAGAACCCAAGCTCAATGAAGGGTGGATGGCAGTAGCTAAACAACGGTGGCATCTCAGACTTTGTGGTGTGAAAGAGTGAAGACGACGGTGGCGTCTCAGACTTTGCGGTGTGAAGAAGTGAAGACGATGGTGGCGGGGGTGAAATAAGTTTGAAGGGTGCTATGTTTGTTATAGGGATTTTGCGACAGATTGTCTTTGTTTT
Source organism: Pistacia integerrima (assembly GCA_026225825.1). NCBI lineage: Eukaryota > Viridiplantae > Streptophyta > Magnoliopsida > Sapindales > Anacardiaceae > Pistacia > Pistacia integerrima. The sequence goes on from CM047749.1 coordinate 25,639,266, forward strand.
AGGGTAAATGTAGTCTTACGCGAGCTCTGACGATCAATAGAGTCACGAGCTTCACCGACTCGAATGACGATGCGAGCAATTTGAAGATCATGAGCAGATCGAGTCGAGCCCAAAAATGCTCGATTACTTCCCGAGCTTGAAGGTAAGCTCAAACTCGCGAACTACTTGTCTTCTGATGAGTCGAGCCTGAGTAGCTCACGGACTACTTGGTTCGAATGCACCCCGAGGTTTATCCAACTTTAAGTTTAATCAAATAATACAATTTTTCTAAAATTTCAGAATTAATATAAATCCCCCGGTTGTTAGTGTACTGTCAGAATTTATGCTATGATAGACTAGTTAATATTTACTTAACTACTTCTCACTTGTTTATTATAACACTAGAAACTTAACAGTAAGAATTTTTCAGTTGTTACTATAATTTTGGGGAAATTTTTGTTAAATAATTATACTGAAAAGAGGGATTATTGTTATTAACCTTTTGCTGGGTATGTACTTAGAATATAGTTCTTGTAAATAAAATTTATTAGAGCAGATTTTATCATAGTAGAGCATTTTACAAAAAAAATTGTTATGTTTTTTATAAGAAAAATGTAAAAGATCTTTCTAGTCTTAATATACAAGAAATAGAAAATTAAAATTATAAAATAGTACTAAGGATATTTTTTACTTTTAATATTTTGAATAAGCTAAGGAAGAGTTTATATTCAAAATTTGGGTATTTTGTTGTAGATACAAAATAAATTATTTCAAATTCAATAATTACTTTTGAAATGCAACTAAACAAATCTGAAAAAAAAATTCAAAAGTGGGATATTATTAGTTACGGTCATTGTTTTAAAAACCAGACCGGAGGACAAACCGTTTTGATGGTCGGGTCACGGTTCAACCAGTTCAACCGGTTAGACCGCTTATTGAACCGGTGACATCATCACACATCATGATGACGTCAGCATATTTTAAAAAAAACAATTTTTTTTTAGATTTCTATTTTTCAATAAGACAATAACAACTTAATTACTGTCCAACATGATTCAAAGTTCAAATTCAACAACAATCTTAACATAATTTAAGTATTTAACAACAATTCAAAGTCCAAATCCAAACATTATGTTGTATTTACATATCAAATGACAAAATACATAACAATTAATAACAAAACATTTGATGCAAGTGTTTTTTCTTTGATCCGTCTCTATGTTGATTGAGCTTCACAACTAGCATCAAAATTCATCATCATTATCATAACCATCACCACCATCTACATAAATTTCAGTAAAAAATAGAAATCATAAGTTAAAACTTGTAATTTAATTTAAATAGATGACTTCTGTGTTGGTAAAGCCAAAGAGCAAAGATGCAATCATTAAAATTAATATATGCTTGCTGAGTTAGCTTTATAGTTGGCTTATGGTTTTAAATGAAATTAAATATTTATCTAAAGTTTTTTAGTATAATGAGAGTTGTTACAATATCTTTTAAGTTACGGGTACGTAATAACTCGTTAACATGAACACTTTCTTATTGAAATCAAAATATTTCTAACTTCTAAAAAATGTTTAAAGCTTCTGAGCATAAAACTTTCTATATTTCCATTATTCTCATATTTATTTCCTTTCTTTTATTGTCTAATTGTAAAATTGAAATCGTAAAGAAATCAAATCAATAATTTTTGTAATTATATCTTTATTAAGTTATAATTTTGTATAGTAATAAATTAGTTTGACCTTATAATGTACAAAGGTTTTACTATAAAATAAATAACACACCCTTAAAAAGAAATGTAAAAGCACTTTACATTAACATCATCATTGATTTTAGCTTCTACTAACATCAGTAGTATTATCAGTATATACATTAACATCATCTAGGCAGTTCAACTGATCTAAATCCCTATATTACCATCCAGAGCAATTCGAAAATCCATCAAAATTACATAGCATGAGTTACTCGGATGATATACTAGAAACACAAAAGATGAGCAAACTGAAGAGTTCATAACCCAAAAACATTAAAAAGAAAACAAAAACAGAGGTAGCTTTTAGTATCAGAATGGCTTCAAATTAAGTCCCAGATAAATCAAGAAGCCTCACTGCATGAAGTATATTAACCACTCTTATTGGCCAAGAAAACACTGGTTAAAACATTGCGGCATTCCATTGAGGCCTTCAGCAGCTTCAGACCCTAACAATAGGAGATCAAATTAATATATCACTAACTATAACACATCAAACTTCAACCGTCTTAATCCCTAAGAATCCTTCCATCATTATCTCCTCCATTTCTCTTCAATATAAAACACATCAAACTTTCCCATGCATGCATGAATGAACCCCCACATCGATATGTAATTTAACAAAAATGTTTTTCAAATGTTTGATATCAATGGAGATGGGAAAATAACAAAAATGATATGACACAATTAACCTGTCAATCCAACACATAAATCAATCCAACACAAACAAGATTCAAAGAAATCAAAAACCAAGAATTACGCACTCAATTTGCCGAAACAGAGCAATGCTTTAACCCAAGCCTAATCACTCAATAACTCTCTATAACCCAAGAAATCAGAGACCTATCCTAGCCTCAAGAATGAAACGCAACCCTCTCACAAATCTGCCCAGATTACAACGAGAAAGACTCCAACAAAAAGCCCCAAATCAATTGCTCATTCAACACAAAAGAACCCTAACAATTTCAGACGAAAAAACCCGATAGCTGTACACCTTCTAGCTATGGTTTGCCTTTAGATTGAAAAAGTTAAAGGGTGTTAACTTAAATGTAAGGGAGCGAGGAATGGCGTACCTGGATCGAGGAATGGAGTTATCGTCAACAAATGAAGCTATCGCCGTCGATTTCCAGCGAGGAACGGAGCTGCCGTCGTCGATTTCCGACGAAGGAGGAAGACGTCGTCGATTTCAGAGAGTTCAACAGTGATTTGGGTGGGATTTCGAGAGAATGTATGATGCAGAGAAATCAAACCGTTACAATTTTCGCAAAGAACAGAGAGTTTGCTTAGAAATTTTCGTGAGGAAAACGGAGAAAGAGAAGAACTGGAGATTGAAGATTGAAGAAGACGAGAAAGGGGCATGAGAATGACTGCATCGCGTTTAGGATTTAGGTTGTTAATATGGACCGGTTTTTCTGCCGGTCCGGTTGGACCGGCGGTTTAGTAATATTATCCGGTTTTTAACCGGTTTAAAATGGTTTAATTCTTATAATGGTTTTGAGAGTGAACCGAACCGGACACGTGACCGGTTCACGGTCCAACCGGTTGGACCGATCGGTCCGGTCCGGTTTTTAAAACAGTGGTTACGGTATACAATTTTCAAACTTTTACAATAAGAAGACATAAGTTACAAATGCTTTAATTAAGCGACAATAAAGAATTGCATAGGATTAGATTTAACTTTATATAAGGATAAAAACGAAACTAAACAAATTTAAATTATTTTTTTAACAAAATAAATAGTAAAAATTAAGGATTGTCAAACTTAAAAACTAAAAACAATAACAATTAAAATAAACTAAAAAAAAGATTTAAATAATTTTTTTTTTTACAAAATAAATAATAAAAATTAGAAAATATCAAAATAAAAAATAAAAAACTAAAACTAAATAAAAACTAAACTAAAAAAAGATATTATTATTTTCCTATAATTAGTTTTAGTTTTTAATTTATTAAAGAATTAATGACATTAAGCCCCCTAACGTAAGATATAATAACCAAATTTCCCCTATGGTTTTCGAAATAACAGAAATTTCCCTCCCGTTAATGAATTGATAGTGAATTGTTAAAATTTATAGTGTTATGAGTTAGTGAATATTACCAAATTGCTCTTTTAGTGTTTATTTTAACACTTAAAACTTACCAGTAAGAAGATTTATGGTATTTTAGAAACCTTAGGAGGACTTTATATTATATCATATTTTAGGGGGATTAATGTTATTAACTCTTTCTTCAATTTTGTTCTAGTTTTAAATTAAGTTGTTGACTTTTTTTTGTTTTTTGTTTTTTCAATTTCCTTTTAAAGATTTGGTTTTGGTCTTCTTATAGTTTCTTAAGACTTTTAAAATTTAGATTTAAAGAACTAAATTCATGTCAAAAAAAAAAAAAAAAAAATTAGGGTATGTAAATTATTTTGTCATTTTTTGTTGAAGTTAATGACAAATAACCATTAGTTGTTCCCATTGTAAAAGTTAAAGACTTTATTGAAGGGTTTGTAACTTTTGTCTTCCTACAGTAAAAGTCTAAAAACTTTATATCTTAATTGATAGTATCCATTTCAAAAGTATTTATAGTTTTAAAGAAGGTCTTTTGGCTAAGCCCAAAACGAAGAGGCTCTAAGTCAGGAAATAATTAAAGCCGAAACCTAATTAATTCCAACTTTTTATTTGAAATTTGAAAAATATATCTATAGAGGGTGAAATTTGTCTTTTAAATTATATAAAGGAATATTACGAATAAAAAAAAAAATACTCATTACAAAAAATACGAACAAGACACAAATAGAGAGAGTGAGATGAAGGACTGCAAAAGATGATGGGCAAAGTAATACTCTAGGAGAAAAGCACCGAACCATATTTTGAATCTAGAACCGTTGTACGTCAGCAATTTGTCAAATTGTGCTTGTATCTCCATCATAAACAATGTATTGTCGTCTCTTATAAATATCATATTGTGGAATATTACGTATATAAAAAATGCGGAATTTAATCACTTACCCCCGCCATACTATTCAAGTGTTGTAGAAAGTTAAACGTGGATTACAATAAACCAAGGTTTAGATGATTTGTGAGAGCATGTTTAAGAGATGTCTTCTAATCTATGCCTCCGGAATTTTGTATTGTGTAATCTCACTTTGATGGAAAAGATGATATACTTATAATGGCTAGGCTAGGTACCAAGATAACTTCTATCAATTGCCTTTAACCTCCCATCAAGGATTAATTTAAGCAATTAAATAACTCCTTCTTAAACGATCTTCATCTGCTTAATTGTGACATGTGGCCACATCAAGTCTTACATTCTTCCACTGTCGCAATTTGAAAATTACTGCATAGGTGATTAATCCGAATATGGCCATAATATGAGTTATAGCAAATATTACTTACATAAAAACTCAATACATGAATGATGACGGTCATATCCTTTAAATCGAATACTCCCTTCCATCTATTACAGTGCATGATATTTTATATAAGTACTTTATAAGTTCCTTAAATTTATGAACGAACTTCCTATAAGTCATTCGTGGTCCACTTTATTTTTTTGACATTTAACTTTATATGCACCAAAAAATATAATAGATAAACTGTATATGTCAAAAATATTTGAATAAGGTCATAGATACACACATAAAAGTTAAACTTATACATCAAATGAACTAACTAGCTCCATGCGATCCACATGATCCTTAAATACTTTAATCGACAATCCTTTGGTCATGGGATCAGCGACCATTAATTCTGTACCGATGTGTTAGATATCCACCTTTTGCTCTTTAATATGACCTATAACTGAAAGATATTTTATATCTATATGTTTGCTATGACTACTACTTTTGTTATTCTTTGAGAAGAAAACAGTAGCCGATATATCACAATAAATCTTTAATGGCCTTGCAATGGAGTCAATAACTTTTAAACCAGATATAAAGTTTCTCAACCATAAAGCTTGTGATGTAGCCTCATAACAGCAATGAATTCTGCTTCCATTATGGATGTTGCAATTATACTATGTTTAGTGCTAGACTTCTTAGAATCTTTACATCCACCAAAATTAGAGTTTGTATACCTAAACAACTCCAAATGATCAAAGTGTCTGTATGTAAGCATATAATCCTTGATTCCTTGTAGATAATGCAAAACTTTCTTGGCAACTTTCCAGTGTTGAAGGCCTGGGTTACTTTGATATCTACCCAACATTCCTACTACATATCCTATGTTAGGCTTGGTACAAACCTGAGCATATATGAGTTTCCCCACAGCTGAAGCATAAGGTATTTTATTCATTGTCTTAAACTCCAATGAGTTCTTTGGACATTATTCCAAATTGAATTTATTTCCTTTAACAATAGGAGTGTTAGAGTAGGTGCACTAAAGCCAACGTTTTAGCCAACGTTTTAGCTCTTGTAAACTTATTTCAAATAAATGAATAAAAAGGCATCGTTTATTTATGAGCATATATACTATAACATCTATTTACTTGGCGTAAATAAAATAGTATATGTCTTTAGAAAGGTTGAAACTAGTGACGAGGGAATTAAGTGTTATAAATTTGAGTTGTGAGAACCCTGTGAGCACAAATGGTGGCCCTTCTTAAACTGTCCATAGTCATAGTATAAATCTGACCAAGGACAGATTATACGGAGAGACTATCATCGCGTTGAATGACCCTATTGAAAGATAGTGACATATCTCACATGTCAAGGTTGCGGGCATCAACCTGGTGTAACACATAGGTGCTTGCTTGTGCAAGTACATTAGACTGACCCATTAAAGGATTCCACAAAAGATGGTAAACTTAGTGTCTGTGGAATATATCCTCTTACGGATAGTGATGCATGTGGTCTTTTGACTTGAGATCACCAGAGCGCCATGTGTAAATATCGATGTGATTTGACACTAGCCTAACATCGTCTTTTTTAGGGATTACCAAAACGGTGGTGATTGGTTACATCGAGAAGTACACTATGGCTATGGTAGATCAACAAAGGATTCATCACTCTTGGTTATAGGAGATCTTATCTCGGCGAGATATTTGGTTAAAGAACTACGACCTCAAATCCGTGGCCATGTCAAGGTAGTTTTTGAGGTAGACACTATTTTTGTACCTCAAACCTTGATGAGATAAAAGATGATGAAATGGATTGAGTTGCACGGTAACCATACCGTAGACAAGGTAAGCCTAAATCGCTAATTCTTTACTTATCAGGGGATCATGATGCCTTGCTAGATGCCAATCTTGATTGGTGTACGAAAACACTAATTGCTTGATGCTTAATTAGTTATCTGGACACTGCTAGCAAAGTGAAGAGCCTTCGGGTCACACATATAAAAGGTAGTTAAGTGAGAAATGGAAATGGAAGGACAATCTTGTCCTTGGGCCGAAAAGGGTATTTCGATAATTTGGGAGTCTAGGGCCATTTTCGTCATTATGGGCGAAATGGGCACTTTGGTAATTTTGCTAAGGGGTTAACGCCATTATCCAATTTATTGGGAGAATTTTTAGCAAAATTGGAATCATATTAATTTTAATTAATATGGAGAATATATATTTAATTTAATTAAATATATATTAAATATGATAAATATATATAAACATATATGGATTAAATAAATAGTAATATTTATTTAATTAGAATATGTATTTGTATAGGAATTAAATAAATAGGAATATTTATTTAATTAGGATTCATATTTGAGGGGAATATTTTTAAGAGATATTCTAATCTCTTATATCAAGGATTGCAATCCAATTCACATAGGAATTAAAAGGATTGTAATCCAATCCAAATAGGAATTAATTAGGATTTACAATCCTTATTGGTCCCTTATTTGGGATTGCCTATATAAGGGGTCATTGGGTTTTGATTTGATAGAGCAATTCTCATAAAGTTAATTTTGCAAATTGAATAGCAAAATTAACTCTCCCATCCACGTCAAACCCTAGCCACCTTGTGAGTTTTTCTCACACTAATTTTTGCCACCTTCACTTAAGCCCTCCGATTGATCTAGTAGTCAATCCTATGGTGATCCCGAGCCTGCCTTCGTGTGGATACCGATAGACTCGATCCTATGTTTGATCGATGGTGAAGTAACTGTGAACAGTACCAATGAACAGTACCCTCGTGAATAGTGTTGATGAATAGTACCTATGAATAGTGCCATGAACTGTTAGAGTAAGTGCCCTAGAGCCAATCAATTATTGTAGAATTGACTCTTTGTAATTGATGAGAATGCAAAATGTCATATTTACTCTCCTTAATGTCTAGTCTTTTATACTTATTTGCTGCCTAAATATACTCATTATTATTCTATTTTGATTTAGGATGCAAATGGAGGCGTTAATTGCAAAATGGAATTAATTAAGTGAATTCGGATAGTTTCAACGTCGTTTCGTAATCTGGGCATAACTCTCTCATCCAAGCTCTGATTGAGATGATTCAAAATGCTGTGGAACACTAAGAAAGAGATCTACAACTTTCATGTTTTGAGTTTGGAGAGATACTTGCTGAATCAAGGTTGTAATCGAGCTTGAAGTTGACGCATCTGCATTGGACGTTCTGGAACATTCTGCCTTGTCATGCAATTCAAATAGGCAGATTTTTGTTGGAAGATTTGAAGACCTATTGCACGAAAATTACAGCTGGACACACCATTTTCCTATTTTGTATTAAGACTTTATTTTATTTCCAATTAATTAGATTAGGATAAATGTTATTTTAGGATAGTAGAATATTTTTTAGGAGATTTAGTGGAATTCAAATACTTGAATTGGATATGTTTAAAAGGAGAGAGGGATCAGATTGAGGACACACACCACGCCTTTCTCTTCTCTTCTCTGGAATTTTCTTTCTTTTTGGAGTTTTTATTTATGGCCATGAGTGGCTGATTTTTTGTAACTTGGTCGAAGTAAACGGAGACCTCGGAATCAACCAACTGTGAGATCTAATCTATTTTATTTTAGTGTTCAATTTTCGTGTTTGAGTATTGAATGTTATTCTGTGCATATCTTCATGATTGATGCATTTAATTACTAGGAGGCCTACTAGTGGATTATTTGTTGCAATCTACTGCTAAGTTTGATATCAAATCCATAATTGTTTGATCCCTCTAACTTGTGAAGCAATTAGGGTTAATAATTTGCTGCGTCAGGAATTAGTAATCTTAAGAAGAACACTCAACTAAATTAAATACAACCGCTTGAGTTTGTGTTGTTTAGCTTCATCGATTTCTCTAATTCTTAAGGCTGCCACTAGATTAAATCTTGAGCGCTTGTCTAGGGTTGTTTAGTGGTAAGATTAATTAAGATCGCTTGTTTTTTAATTAATTACAATTAAGGAGAGATAGGAAAATAGTTCCAACGGTGAATATTCAGTTATGAATTGATTTACTTTTGCATCAATGATCAGTTATAAGATTCCGATGGTGGATGTTGACGGAGACCAAGTTTCGTTATTTTGACTGATTTTTTATTTGAATTGTTTTTGTTTTTCTTGAGATTGTTTTCTGTTTTTACTCAAAACCCCCCAGCCTTGTTCACATAATCGAAAATTTGGCTAGACACTCTTCGTGGGATCGACCATTGCTTACCCTATTTACAGTTCAGTAGTTAGGTTAGGAAGGTTTTTAATCTTGGGTGCCTACGACAGCACACCAGTAATAATGTTCATTGATCAATAAAAGGCGTTTTATTCTATATATAGCGTAAATCATCATTGTATATATTGATATATGTCCTTAGAATGGTAGAACCGTGACGAGGGTATCAAGTGTTTCAAATCTTGATAGTGAGAACCCTATGAGCACATATGGTGGCCATTCTAGAAACGTCCGTAGCCCTAGTATTATTCTAAAGTAGGGGCACAGATAATACGGTAAGGCTATCATAGTGTTGAATGACCCTGTCGAAAGGCAGTGATTGATATAACTTGTCAAGGTTGTTTGGTGACAACCTGGTGCAACACATGGGTGCTTGCTATAGGCAAGTTCACTGGACTGATCCACCAGAGGATTCCATATGAATGGTAACCCCAGTGTCTATGGAACAAATCCTCTAACAAATGGTGGTGCATGTGATCCTTAGACTTGAGATTACCGGAGCGCCTTGTGCACCGATTGGTGTAGTTTGACACTAGCCTAATACAGTTCTATTCAGAGTTGTCAATACGATGGTGATTGGCTACATTAAGGAGTGTATCAAGACTATGGTGGATAGATAGAGGATTCATCACTCCTAGGTACGGGAGAAGTTATCTCATGGTGCAATTCAGTAAATGGCAATGACACTAAAACTGTGGACACAGTAGGGTTGAGTTGTTGCTCTATCCAGTTTATTATTCGGGTCATTAGTCCAGTAACTGAATACATACATATCGAGAGTAACCGAGGTTAACACTATTTCTATGCCTCGGTCTCGTCGAGGTAACGGATGATGAAAGGATTGGATTGTACGGTAACCATAACGTTGATAATTGAAACACTCTAGCCCCTTGAAACACTCTCACGCCAGTTTTTGCTTTTTGCAAAAATCAATTACACTTTGATTTCTTCTTGGTTCTTAAAGGCTAGAGAGGATCTAGCAAATCCCTCTCTAGTTCCTTGAGGTTATCTTCGTGTGGACTACATCGGTTCGATCCTACACTTGGGTCGGTAGCGAAATACATTCAGAGACAAGTTGGAGGAGCCTCCAAACAAGCGTATGATTTCTTAAACTCTAAACTAAAATCTGCAGATTCTTATTTAAAATATAAACTGTAAATTTGTACCCTGATCTTGGTTCTAAGGAACGATCCATTGTTGTAAATGTTTTTTGTTTTTCCGCTGCCATGTATGATCGTTTCCTAACATGAATAGTACTGAAAGTTCTAATCTAGAGGAGCCGCCAACGGAAGGTATATCACCTAACCTTGTATGGTTGTTTTAATTTATGTTGATTAATTTAGTCGAAATCATGATCTTGGGTAAGGGAATTGTGCCATGGCAAGAATAAATTTTTTGTTATTCCGCGCTTGCCACGACACAGTTCCTACAAGTGGTATCAGAGCTTCGATTCGGCTATTAATTGCATGTATGTGATTGGGTGCTAGATTGGCATGTGTAGGTTTTAAATTTTAATTTTAAACCTACTATTTTTGGATTTAATAGTGTTGACAAGTTTTTGAAGATTGGTGGGATTAAGGTTTACAAAAACCCAAAAATTTGGTTGCTTTTTTTTTAGGCTGCGCATTGCCATGTGTAGTCAGCTGCCTATAAACTCACAGGTGTGTATGGTCTACACTGCACCCTACCCCTTCTCGCTGCGCATTGCCATGTGTAGCTGCTGTCTATGGCTGCATGTTAGTGCACGCATCCCCTACTCCATGGCTATGCACAGCCATGCACAACCACTCAAACAGGGTTGTGCATGGGTCTTTACAGCCCCGGGGTAACCTACCCCTTCAGTTTTCTGCTTGTGCATGCAACGGCCCTCTCTCCTGCTACGCGTTGGCGTGCACGGCTTGTTGGAGTAGGTGCCCTAGAGCCAATCAATTATTGTGGAATTGACTCTTTGTAATAATATTTATTAATCAATAAAAGGCAATTTTCTTTTATATCATGTAAATCATAATTGTGTGTATTGATATATGTCCTTAGGATGGTAGAACCGTGATGAGGGTATCAAGTGTTTCAAATCTTGATAGTGAGAACCCTATGATCACATATGGTGGCCATTCTAGAAATGTCCGTAGCCCCAGTATTATTCTGACAAAGGACGCAAATAATACGGTAAGGCTATCATAGTGTTGAACGACCCTATCAAAAGATAGTGGCTGATCTCACTTGTCAAGGTTGTTTGTCGACAACCTAGTGTGACACATGGGTGCCTACTGTAGGCCAGTTCATTGGACAGACCCACCAGAGGATTCCATATGGATGGTAACCCCAGTGTCTATAGAATAAATCCTTTAACGAATGGTGGTGCATGTGATCCTTAGACTTGAGATTACCGGAGCACTTTGTGCACCAATTGGTGTAGTTTGACACTAGCCCAACGTAGTTCTATTCAGAGCTATCAATACGGTAGTGATTGACTGCATCAAGGAATGTATCAAGACTATGGTAGATCGACAAAGGATTCATCACTCTCGGGTACGAGAGAAGTTATCTCACGACACAATTTAGTGAATAGCAATGACACTAAAGCTGTGGCCACAGTGGGATTGAGTTGTTACTTAATCCAATTTATTATTTCGGTCATTGGTCCAGTAACTGAATACAAAGATAATTGAGATTGATACTATTTCTGTACCTCAGCCTCAATGAGATAACAGTTGATGAAAGGATTTGATTGCATGGTAACCATATCGTTGATAGGTAGCTATTTCGCTGAATCTGAATCTATTGGGTGGCCATGGTGCCTTGCTAGGGGCCAATCTTGGTTTGTAAGTAGTGAGACGATTAATTGGTGTTAATCGCGATACTACTCACTCCCGACATGATAAGGAGCCTACGGGTCACACACTCAAAAGATAATTTAAGAATAGTTATTGTGAAAGGGGCATTTTCGTTTTTTAGGACGAAAGGTTATTTTGGTAATCTCATAGTGCAATTAAATTTGCTGAGGTTGTTGCCTGTATTTAATTTTAATATTACAATTAAAATTAGTGGGATTATATTCAAATATATGTGCGCATATATTTAAATGGATTATTATGTTTAATAAATGTTAATATATTTTTTATATATTAATTGATTTTAAATATAATAATAATTAATTAAATTTAAAATACCATTAATGGGGTGTTTGGTTGCAAGGGTGGATTAGGGTTAGAGCCCATAGTTATTCTTAAGTGGAATAGAGTTTTTAATTGTTGCACTATATAAGTGCAACTTAAAATTAAAAACATACAACATTCATTCATTCAATAAAATAAAACCCCAGCCACCCTCTTCTCTCCCTCTCACGTTTTTGACATTGGTGGAGAGAAAATCTTTTTCTCTTCTTGGATTCTTGAAGCCATCAAGTGGATCTAGCAAATCCCTTAATGGTTTTACAGATTATCTTCATGCGAACGACATGAGTGCGATTCTACTTTGAATCGGGAGCAAAATCAAATCAGAGACAAAGTGAAGGAGCCTCCAAACGTGCGTAAGTATTCTGAATCCTTGTATGGATTTGTTTTGATTTCATACAGATTTTTGTTTACACTGTTTTCGTTACAACATGTAAAGACGTTATAATCTTTGCCCAGATTTTGGGCTTGGAGTAATGACAGATTCGGTTTTAAAATTATGATTTTTTCTTGTTTTTCCGCTGCACGAATTTGTTCATTTACTTACAGGGTTGTCCCTCCTACTACACGTTGCCGCGTGCGGTTGCTCCTGGTTGAACATTGTTGACCAGGCTACCCCAAGGAGCCTTTGGTCGCGCCTTTATGCATGGCTAGCCCTTTCTCTCGGGGGTGTACGCCTCACAGTGCTCTGCCCCTTGGCTCACGGCACTTGCCACGCGCGTAAGCGTGCGACACTTTTCCCTAACGCTACGCGCTTGCACACGTAGCAATGCCTTGCCTCGACAAGACAAGGCTAGGCATTAACGTGCCCAACAGCCTGGGACTTATAGGCCTCGCACTATGTGCTTGGGCCTAGTGGGAGTGACCCATTTTGGGCTACTAGGGTTTAATGGTTGTTGCCATCAAAGAAGATAAACCCCTCGATCTTTCATGTGGGAATTAGAGGGTTGAAAAGGAATTATCCTGTTGCTGCGGGATAAGGGTATTTTAGGGAATGGAGAAAAATGTTTTGAACTTTTACGCTTAGACATCAATAAAAGAATAAGTTGTCATTATTCTAGACTGTTTAGTCATTTTTTAAACTAGATAGGGTCTAAACTATAGTTTTACAAAGTTTAGGGACCAATAGAAACTCTGTAAAATTAAAAGGGGTAAAGTGAAATTTACTCGACAATTTGAATATGGTAGATTTGAATTTATGCATTATATGATTGGTGTCTATTATGCATGGTGTTTGGTACTTGGCCATATACCTTAGGTTATATTATTTTGGATTTGTCTGCTTTAAATAGTGTTTGCGTGTCTTGCCTTGCCTCCCATTCTTCAATGTAAATTCTCTTCTCATCTAAATCCCCTCGAATGTAACTCAAGGATTCTTTGAATTTATATGTAAAGTAGAATAGGCTTTGAACATGAGGCGAAGGCATGACGAATCCCGAAGATGTTTTATTCTTTGTAATAGAATAGTAAACCTAGGGTGACCTATCAATTTCCTCTAAGCTCGAGGAAATTGGTGTTAGAATGGCCATGTACCAACACAGTTTATAGAGTATCTTACTTCTAGAAGCATGCTAAGGTTTAATGCCAAACGATAAAGCATTAAATAAGATGGTGAGAACATTAAAGAATGAAACCCTCATAAAAGATATTAAGTCAAAAATAAATCGAGCCTTCCATCACATGAGATTAATCAAACTATCGTTCGTTGTGGTCTCACTTGCCCTCGTAAGGAGCCACGTCTACCTTTGGGAGGTTAATCATCATTGCAGTTTTTCCTTAATGATGATGGGTTATGACTTAACTAGTCGTACTTTGCTAGATTCACCTCTGCAAGTTGATAAGTACAACTAGAGGCATGGTAGAGTACTGCATATTTAAAATGCATGAGTGGGCATGCAGTGTCCAAACGCACCGATCTGAAAGTTACACTTGAGGCCAATCGTTGGTGCCATTGAATTGTGTAATTGGTTTGTCTGCTATACTTACATTGGAGTTTAATAAGTTGGTACTATTAAATGGTGTAAGCTAGAGCTTGTGGCCTATCTACTCATCCTACTTTGGTCTACTTGCTCTCGTGAGAGGTCAAATTAGGAATGATGGGATTTCAGCCCACTAGGAAGACCAACAAGCCTTCCCGAGTTTAATAGTGAGGGCTATTAATTTGAGTAAAAATAGTAGAAGCATATTAATTGATAAAAGGCCTTGTTAATTAGTAAAAGATTATTAACTCTGTTTAAAATTTGTACTTGTAGAAATTCATTTAATGGGTTGATGCCCATAGCGATCGATCATCAAAAGGAAAAAAATTGTATGGTAGTAAATCTACATACATGTATTGATATCTTCGGATTATACTAGGAGTTTGAAAGAAAATTATACCATTGGGAAGGCTCTGCCTCAAGAGCAAGGTGATGACATCACCTAGGAACAACAAGATGGATAAGGGTACCAAAGTTAATCCTTATGTACCCAACATGATTGGGTATATCGAGAGATTTGAGACTTTGGGTTCTAGTTTGGACAATGGCTTGGTAGTCGACTTAGTCTTTACCAGATTCTTAGTTCATATATAACATGAGCATGAATGAGAGGTCTTTCTTTGAGCTTCTTTAAAGACTATAGAGCAAAAGGTTGAAGCCATTAGTGATAGTAGCTGTTAACACTTATTGAGCGGTAGGCAAGAGTAAGGGTGAGGCTAACACCAAACCCAAGCTCAAATCCAAACATGAGGATACTCTTAAGTCTGTGAGCAAAAATGGAAAGGTTGTTTGCTTCCATTGTGGCAAGCCTGGCCATTGGAAGAAACATTGCAAGGCCTTTTTAGTAAGCAAGCAAGAAGAAGAAGCCTGCATCTTCTTCTAAAGATATGTACATGATTGAAATCAATGTATCTCTTGCTACATTTTGGGTTATTAACACAGGATGTGGTTCTCATATTTGCACTTTTGTGCAAGGATTATGACAGATAGATTACACGGTCGAGGAGAGGTGGACCTATGAGTTGGGAATGGAGCACGTGTTGTTACATTAGCTGTAGGGAATTATTATTTAAGTTTGCCTTTGGGCCTTGAACTAGAACTTTTAAATTGTTTTTATGTACCTTCAATTTCAAAGAATAATATTTCTGTGTTTGCTCTGGACAACGTTGGATATCAATTTATGATAACTAATGGATTGCTATCAATTAGTTTGAATGGTATTCAATATGGAATTGCAAGATTACACAAAGGTTTGTATGTTCTAGAATTTAATAATAATGGGATTTTCAATCTGGAAAATAAGTAAGCCAAGGTTGATGGCTTTAATCAAAGTTACCTATGGCATTGTAGGCTTGGTCATGTGAACCAAACTCGTATAGCAAAACTCCATAAGGACGGAGTTTTGGACCCATTTGACTTCAAGTATTATGAGGTATGCAAGTCATGCCTAGTAGGCAAAATGACCAAGTCACCTTTTACTAGGAACAGTGAAAGGGCAAAGGAACTGTTAGGCATCATCCATAGTGATGTATGTGGACTGCTAACAATACAAGCCAAAGGTGGATATTCTTACTTCATCACATTTACTGATAACCTCAGTAGATTTGGATATATCTACTTAATAAGACCTAAGTTTGAATCCTTTGACAAGTTCAAGGAATTCAAGAACAAAGAACAAAATCTACTGGGCAAGAATATCAAGATTCTTCGATCCGACAATGGAGGAGAATACTTAAGCTCAGAGTTTGATGCATACCTACAAGAATGTGGGATTATATCTCAACTCACACCTCCTTATACACCTCAGCATAATGGAGTGTCTGAAAGAAGGAATCGAACCTTATTGGATATGGTTCGATCTATAATGAGTTTCATAGATTTACCCACATCGCTCTAGGGCTATGCCCTAGAGGCTGCGACATATACACTGAATCATGTATCGTCGAAATCAGTGGATAAGACACCATATGAAATATGGAATGGGCGAAAATCCGTTTTGTCTCATCTAAGAATTTGGGGTTGTGATGCTTATGTCAAGAAATTGACTTTGAACAAGCTTGCCTCAGAGTTAGAGAAATGTATCTTTGTGGGGTATCCTAAACAGACAAGAGGATACTATTTCTACAATCCAGCTAAGTAGAAAATTTCGTTGCTCTAATTGGAGTCTTCTTATAGAAGGATTTCCTTATAAGAAAAGATGGTGTAAGAAAGGTAGAACTTGATGAAGTTCTAGAACCACAAGATGCATCAAAAGACGGACAAGATGATGTGCCATCAGAGATGGTTGAGCATCATGAGGAGATCGCTCCATAGAGAGTGGAACAAAGCGAACCTCCAACACAAGAGCCACATAGGTCTGGGAGAAATACGTCGTGAGCCCAAGAGGATGGTTTTCTCATGACTCAAAATGGTGACGTATTAATCTATCTAGACGATGAGCCCGGAACCTATAATGACACTTTGTCAAATCCAGATTCCGCAAAATGGTTTGAAGCCATGAAACCTAAAATAGACTCAATGTACCAGAACCAAGTATGGGATTTGGTGGATTCACCCGAAGGGGTCAAACCCATGAGGTGTAAATGGGTCTTCAAGAAGAAGACTAACATGGATGGGAATGTTCAACCTATAAAGTATGGCTGCTAGCAAAATGTTTCAAACAAAAGCATGGGATTGATTATGATGAAACCTTATCTCCAGTAGCAATGCTAAAGTCCATTAGGATTATACTAGCTATTATTACATACCATAACTATGAAATTTGGCAGATGGATGTCAAAACCGCTTTCCTAAATGAAAATCTTGAAGAGGACATCTACATGATGCAACTCGATGATTTCATTCTTGATGGACGAGCAAGGAAGGTATACAAGTTAAAGAGATCCATTTATGGACTCAAGCAAGCATCAAGGAGTTGGAACATTTGTTTTGCTGACTCTGTAAAGGAATTTAGGTTTATACAAAATGAAGACGAGCATTGTGTATACAAGAAAATTAGTGGGAGCGCAGTGGCATTCCTAGTGTTGTATGTCAATGACATATTGATCATTAAGAATGATATACCGAACTTGCAAATGGTAAAGACTTGGTTATCCAAGTGCTTCTCCATGAAGGACTTAGGGGAAGCAACCTACATCCTCGATATAAAGATCTATCGTAATAGATCTTGTAGGTTGCTAGGCCTAAGTCAAAGTACATACGTACATTAACAAAGTATTGAAAAGATTTAGTGTGGAAGATTCAAAGAAAGGTTATCTTCCAATGTCACATGGCGTGTATCTCTTTAAAGTTATGTGTCCTAAAACACAGGAGGATAGAGATAGGATTGGGGGTATTCTTTATGGTTCGGCAGTAGGATCCATAATGTACGCCATGTTATGTACTAGGATTGATGTCTCATATGCCTTGAGCATTTTGATAATCCTAGGGTTATACTATTTTCTTTATACTTTTTTTGGATACTTCTTATCAAGTTTTGTGCCTAAATTATTTCTTAATATTGTATATTTTACGTTTCAGGCCAAAAGGTGCAGTTGGAGCAAAACCGAGCAAAAATGAGTTTCTGGACCTAGAATCAAGCGAGATTCAGAGATCGGGAGAATTCTGATGATGTTGGAAGCACAGTTGGAGTTTGTTCCTATTGGGGATCACAAATATCAAAGATTCAAGCAAAGAAGAAAGTAAAGGGCAATTCCATAAATTCAGCAAAGATCAACAAGAGTTCGCCGTGGCAAGGTTCTCTCTTCACCGTGGCAAGTTAGCCTTTGGGCTGATAGGTTAGCGAAATTCAAATCAATGCCACGATGAGAATTTTTCTTGCCGTGGCGAAATCTGCAAATTTTTGTTTTTGTAAAACACTACGTTTTTCTTTTATTTGTATTAGTTCCTAGGGTTTTGGCCAACTATTTAAGAGAGACTTAGCTCATTTTGAGAGGGGGTCGACATTCTTAAGAAATGAGAAGGGGAGATTTGAGATTTGAAGAATTTGGGTCTCCAAATTAAGGAAGATTTTGTTTCTCTTTCAATTTTAGCATGTTGAACTCTTTATTTATAGATTATGTTATGTTTTTCTTTACTTTAAGTATAAACTGGCTCACTTTTGGGTTAGGGTTTTGATGTAACTTGGATTACAATGGTTTAGTCTATAAATTGATGTTGTTTTTTAGTTATATTGCTTGGATTATGTGTTTATTCTTGTACTTAATGCAATTGGATGTTGGGTTTTTGATTCAATTGAATGTTGAGCATGATGAGACTGAGAAGTGATTCATGTATTAGTTTCTTAGAGTAAATACTGTAGATTAAATGAACGCTAGAGGTAGGTTCAACGATCTATGAGATCTCTTTAGGATTCCACTTAATGGACTTTGGACTGTTAATCTTCATTTTGTTGGGTGCGGAAGCTTAATGGGCATAAGTAAGAGAATATACCTGAGAAGGTATATTCTATAGATTAGGGAATCCGATTTATAATCCTTGCATGTGAACTTGAAAGTAACATAAATTGTAGATTAAATTAGAGTATCCTAGTGAAGTCGAAACCCTAACCTCTCTTGCCTTGAATTGATATTGTGTTAAATTGTTTACTTTTAATTTCAGTTGTTTAATTTTGTGCTTTAGATTTTATGTAACGCCCACATCAAGGTACGTAGTTTTATTTATGCCCTAATACCCTTAATTGAATTTGTTAAAGTTTTCTTGAACAAGTGTGAAGAAAATTCCTTAAACCTTCATTAGGGGTAAAATGGTCTTTTCACTCATAATTAGTTGAAAAAGTGGGGAGTGAAAAGAAGTAGAATAACATGGAGAAGTTAATAAAAATGAGGGCATTATGGTAATTGACTAAGGGACATAGATGAAATTTTATAGAAAGTGCAAGGGTAAAATGGGAACTATAAGTAATATTTTGTTATATTAAGAGTTCAAGAATGAAACCCTAGCCATTTTTCCCCTTCCATTCACGCCACTTTCCACCCAAGTTCTCTCAAATTTCTTCAATCATTTTTCAAAGGAAATTCATAGATCTTGGTTCACTTTTACTGGAATTTCAATCCCAAGCATCCTTAGGTAAGATCCTTGCACTAAGATATGAGAGTTAATTTTTAAAGTGTTGAATTCTTATGATTTCTGTTCATAGGGTTTAAGAGAAAGGGAGTTGGATCAAGGAAAACTACTAACCCTAGTCATGATTGGAGTAATATTGTGTAGAGAACTTCTTTTATGCATGTATGTGCTTATATATGAAGAATTGTTGATGGAATGGATGTTGAATGATTGTTAGAATTTATCCATAAGAAGTCGTGTTTGTGTACTTGATGTTTGATGAGAGTTTGGATGAATTATGGAAGAATTGGAGTAGAATTTATGGAGTGTGAATCCTGGACAGGTTTGACATTAATCTTGGTGTGTTTTATTCCAAATTTTGGTGGCTTAGAAGAGAGGTAGAAGTGTAGCCAAATTAGAGTTGATGTGTGCATATAAATTGTTTGATGAAATGTCAAAGAGAAGTGCATGTATGAGTATGATTATTTGTTATCTTAAGATGAGTTTATAGATGGTGGAGAATGACATGTTAACATTCCATACTGCATTCTTGCATCCAAACATGTGAATTTAGAAAGAATAATAAGCATGAGCCCATCTACAGGCATACATACTCATAAGAGCATTAAAGAGCAATAATGAATATTAAAGTTAAAGAACAAATAGAAAGAAATGAGAAATATTAAAAAAGTTCAAATCTGAATTTTTATTTAAAGAAGTGTAAATAGATAAAAGAAGAGAAGGTTGTTGCGATGGGGAGCCTATGAGTGACATAGCCTCGCATGCACGCCGCCTTTAGTGAGCGGCCTTAGAATCAAAAAGAAGAATTGTACAGTCTGTTAGAAGTGCATGTGGATGAGGACTGTATCCAGAATTAGAGAATACACTCACACGGCCAGGGTTCCAAATCCATGCCTCAACCGAGTCCGATCGGCAAGGAAAGAAAGAATAGAAAGAAAGAAAGGAAGCATAGAAAGAAATACAGAGAAAAGAAACATAAAACAGAATAAGAAAAATAGAAAAACAGAAAAAAAAATGCACATCCTATGCATTTGTGCATTAGCATCATACCAATGCATGATACCATGCCTACTATCATGAGTAATGAGAAATTAGAAATAGAGAAAGAATAGAGAAAGAACAGAGAAAGAACAAAGAAGAATAGCGAAGTGTGATGTAAGGAAAGAAATTCAAAATATGAGCAACGGAGATAGAAGGGTAGCATAGCGGGTTTACTTACTGAGCAATTAGTGCTCACCCCATTGTTTTCAATGTTTTTGCAGGTAGTAGGTGAGATGTGGTCACTTGGAATGTCAAGAAGCGGAAGGGTTTGGCAACATTGTCGAGTTGTTGTTTTGTGACTATATTATATTATGTAAAGATTTGTATATAAAGAAAAATTAGATACGACCCATTATTTTATACTCATCTACATGTATATTTTCTTATATATATCTAGTGAGTTTTACTATTATTTTACGAGTATACTAGCTAGAGAGAGAAAGTATTACATTTTAGCTTTACTTTCTCCCGCAAATCCGAACATTTTTTGTGTTCTTCAATTAGTTATAGAATTAGAAAAATCGGTACTTAACACTCAATCCTCTTTGGAATGATACTCAATTCATCACTTTATTACTTTTTGCGACTAGTGCACTTGCTACATATGCATATTTGTCAAATCACGCATCAAGTTTTTGGCATCGTTGTCGGGGATTGATTTTGTGTTAATATTGAAGTTTTCTAGTTTTCACTAAATTGGAGTTTAATTTTTAGTTTTAATTGTTTCTAGCTTAATTTTTCTTTTTGCTTGCTTATGATCTCACGCTTTTTTTCTTTCCTGTGTAGTTTATGCGAAAAGCAAGAAATCATCCAGTGGTTCTATTGATCCAGAGATTGAAAGAACCGCGAGAAGACTCATCAGAGAGAGAATAGAACGAGAGGCAAGAGTCATTAAGATGGCTGAAAACAGACTTTGAGGGAATTTTCACTTCCACAAGTTGATGGGTGTAGTCTAAGCATTACGGGACCGCCTGTTGAGGTGAATAATTTCGAGATAAAGCCAACTATAATCCAGATGATTCAGCAATCAGTACAGTTTGGGGGTGATCCAAAAGAAGATCCGAATATGCATATAGCCATTTTCCTGGAAATCAGTGACACATTCAAGCACAACAGGGTGACAAATGATGCTATTAGATTGCGCCTGTTTCCATTCTCATTGAGAGATAAGGCAAAAGAATGGCTAATGTCATTGCTTGCTGGAACCATAGCAACATGGAATGATCTAGCACAAAAGTTCTTGCACAAGTACTTTCCACCAGCTCTTTCAACAAAAATGAGAAAACATGACCTCATTTATACAAGGCGACCATGAATCATTATATGAAGCATGACAGAGATTCAAGGAAATGTTGAGGAAGTGTCCACATCACTATTTGCCTGTTTGGATGCAAGTCCAAACATTCTATTCAGGTTTGCTACCAAATGTTGGAACAATGGTAAACACAGCAGCTGGAGGAGCTTTATAGAACAAGACACCAGTGGAAGCCCAAGAGTTACTTGATGTCTTAGCAAGTAACAACTACCAAAGACCAGATGCCAGAATAGTGCCAAAGAAGTCCATGGCTATTTATGAAGTTGATGCTTACACAACCATTTTAGCCCAACTTGCCGCACTTCAGAAACAAATAGAAGGTATGCATGTTAATTCCACTCAAACACCTCAAGTAACATGTGATTTTTGTGTAGGTAACCATGTGAGCATTGACTACCAAGTGAGGAACACCTTTACTTCACCCTCCTTATCTTCAGAAAAATTCAACTATTTGGCTAGGAATCAGAGACAACAGAACAATCCTTTCTCCAACACTTACAATCTTGGTTGGAGAAATCACCCAAACTTGTCTTGGGGCAATCAAAACAATCAGTTGAATCAAAGGACGGTGCCAAACCATCAATCAGAGGTGAACCATCAACCATGTGAGAAAAGAATGTTGAAATTGGAGGATATGTTCAAGGGAAGTTCATGTAAGAGACCACAAGTTTTATGAATGAGACGAGGAAAATTTTAGAAACCAAGGAGTGTCTATTCAAAACTTGGAGGTACAAAAGGGTCAAATAGCCGAAAAGTTGAATGAGCGACCTCAAGGTTCCCTACCAAGTAACATAGTGATAAATCCATGTGAACAAGCAAATGCTATAACTTTAAGAAGTGGAATAGTGTTGGAAGGGGTTGAATAAAAAGGGAAGGATGAGAACCTACTAGAGAAGAAGGAAGAATCTGAGGAAGAAGTCGATGAAGAGATCATTGTTGAAGAGAAGCCAACAAGTCCTAGAAAAGAAGAACCAAAGAAGGAAAAGATTCCGAAGCAAAAGAAGGAAAAATTTCCATTTCCTGAGATACCACCAGAGTTGGCACATCACACTCCTCTAGTTCCTTTCCCTTAGAGGCTTAGAAAGCAAAATCAAGATAAGCAGTTTATGAAATTCCTTGATGTATTTAAAAAACTGCAAATTAACATTCCTTTTACAGATGCCTTGTAGTTGATGTCAAGTTATGCTAAGTTTCTGAAAAAGATCCTTTCAAACAAAATGAAGTTGGAAGAGGAAGAAAAGGTGATGCATATAAAGGAGTGCAGTGCCATTCTGCAAAAGAACCACCAAAACTCAAAGATCCAGGGAGTTTCACTATCCCTTGTGTTATAAGAGATATTACATTTGATAAAGTTTTATGTGATTTGGGTGCTAGCATTGACCTAATGCCTTTTTCTGTTTTCAAGAAACTAGGGATTCGTGAGGTGAAGTCCATAACCATATCCTTGCAACTCGTAAATCGATCCATCAAGCATCCATAAGGCCTTATTGAAGATGCACTGGTTAAAGTGGATAAGTTTCTCTTCCCTGCTGACTTTGTTGTGTTGGATATGGAAGAAGACAAGGAAATACCGCTCATTTTGGGAAAACCATTCCTTGCCACAGGAAGGACTTTGATTGATGTCCAAAAAGGAAAGTTAATCCTAAGGGTCAAAGATGAAACGGTGACTTTTAATGTCTTCGAAGATATGAAATTTCCATCAAAGGTTGATTCATGTTTTAGTGTGGATTTGGTGGACAAATTTGTAGCAAATACCATTGAAGAGATCACTCATCAACTACTTCTAGAAGTTTGCATTGCCCAATCCAAAACAACCTAGGTAGACGAGCAAAAGAAGAATGAGTGTGCTAGGTACTTGGAAGCACTCCCACCTATAAACACAAGCCAAGATCCAGAATTTGAAGATTTTGACATAGAAAAAGAGAAGGAAAAGGCAAGAACGGAAGAACCACCAAAGCTTGAATTGAAGCCTTTACCATCTCACCTTAAATATGTGTATCTTGATGAAACAGAATCTTTTTCGGTAATCATCAATGTGAAGTTGAGTAAAGTGGAGGAAGAGAGATTGATTCGGTGTTAAGAGAGCATAAATCGGCCATTGGGTGGACCATTTTTTACATTAAATGCATTTCTCCATCCTTTTGTATGCACAAGATACTTATGGAAGATGATGCCAAGCCTAGAGTGCAACCACAACAAAGATTAAATCCTTTTATGAAGGAAGTGGTGAGAAAATAAGTGGTAAAACTCTTAGATGCAGGAATCATCTACCTTATTTTAGATAGCCCTTGGGTAAGCCCGGTGCAAGTGGTTCCAAAGAAAGGACGTATCACAGTAATGAAGAGTGGAAGCAATGAATTGATACCGACTAGGATAGTTACGGGTTGGATGGTGTGCATCGACTATAGGAAGCTAAACGAAGGAATAAGGAAGGATCATTTTCCAGCAAGTCCATTGAATCAATATAGGAAGCTAAACGAAGGAATAAGGAAGGATCATTTTCCACTTCCATTCATTGATCAAATGTTGGAAAGGCTAGCGGGACATGCGTATTATTGTTTCCTAGATGGATATAATCAAATCCCTAGTGCTTTTGAAGATTAAGAAAAGACAACATTCATATGTCCTTATGGTACCTTTGCTTACAGAAGGATGCCTTTTGGGTTGTGTAATGCACTGGCCACATTTCAGCGATGCATGATGTCGATATTCAGTGACATGGTGGAGCGATTTATAAAAGTCTTTATGGATGACTTCTCTGTTTTCGGTTCTTCTTTTGATAATTGCCTTTCTCACATTTCTCTTATTTTACAGCGATGTCAAGATACAAATCCGGTGCTCAATTGGGAGAAGTGTCACTTCATGGTTCAAGAAGGCATAGTGCTCGGTCATCGGATCTCAAGGGAAGGCATTGAAGTGGATCGAGCCAAAACGAAAGTGATTGATAAGTTGCCACCACCTACAAATGTCAAGGCTATCTGGAGTTTCCTGGGGCATGCGGGGTTCTATAGAAGATTCATAAAGGATTTCTCCAAAATCTCTAAACCTCTTTGCAATTTGTTGATTAAAGATGCATCTTTGATTTCGATGATGAATGCATGCATGCTTTTCAAACTCTTAAGAAATTATTAGTGTCTGCACCCATTATTGTAGTTCCCAATTAGGAACTCCCATTTGAATTGATGTGTGATGCTAGTGATTTTGCATTAAGAGTGGTTTTAGGACAAAGAAAGAACAAGGTTTTGCATGTAATTCAGTATGTCAGTAAGACACTAACCAATGCACAGTTGAATTACACCACTACTGAAAAAGAGCTTTTACCTGTTGTTTTTGCATTTGACAAATTTTGATATTATTTGCTAGGTGCTAAGGTGATTGTCTACTAGGACATTCAACACTCAAGCACACTCAAACACCTATTGGCAAAGTAAGAAGCAAGATCAAGGCTAATCAGATGGATCCTGTTAGAGTAGATGCCCTAGAGCCAATCAATTATTGTAGAATTGACTCTTTGTAATAATGTTCATTAATCAATAATGAAAGGCATTTTATTCTATATCGCGTAAATCATTATTATTGCAATATGTATTGATATATGTCCTTAGAATGGTAGAACCGTGACGAGGGTATCAAGTGTTTCAAATCTTGATAGTGAGAACCCTATGAGCACATATGGTGGCCATTCACAAGCGTCCATGTGATGTGATTACCAAGTAAGGGCGACTAGATAATACGGTAAGGCTATCATAGTGTTGAAGCGACCTGTCGAAAGGCGGTGGTGATCTCACTTGTCAAGGTTGTTTGGTGACAACTGGTGCAACACATGGGTGCTTGTTGTAGGCGGATATACCGCGGCAAGTTCACCGGGTGACCCACCCGAGAGGATTCCATATGGATGGTAACCCCGGTGTCTATGGAACAAATCCTCTAACGAATGGTGGTGCATGTGATCCTTAGACTTGAGATCACCGGAGCGCCTTGTGCACCGGTGTCTGATTTGACACTAGCCTAACGCAGATTCTATTCAGTGTCGATACGGTGGTGATTGGCTATATCAAGGTGTATCAAGACTATGGTGGATTGACAGGATTCGTCACTCCCGGGTGCAGGGAGAAGTTATCTCATGGCGCAATTCGGTATATGACAATGACACTAAAAGCGTGGCCCACGGTGGGATTGAGTTGTTGCTCTATCCATTATTATATACGGGTCATTGGTCGAAGCTGAATATACAATATCGAGTAACCGAAGGTTGACACTATTTCTATGCCTTCGTCTCGTCGAGATAACGTTATGATGAAAGGATCGGGTATACGGTAACCATATCGTTGACAGGTAGCTACTTTCTTTGAATCCGAATCTATCGGGTGGCCATGATGCCTTGCTAAGGGCCAATCTTGGAGTACGTGTATAAGTGAGGACGATTAATTGGTGTTAATCGCGATACTATACACTACCGGTATGATGAGGAGCCTATGGGTCACATACATAGAAGATAATTTAAGACTCAGGAAGAAAGAAGGGCGTTTTCGTCTTTTTGGGTGAAAGGGTATTTTGGTAATTTCACGGTGCAATTAAATTTCTTTGAGGTCGTAGCCTTTATTTAATTTGTTAGAAAAAAATTAAATAAGTGAAATTCCGTTTAAATATATGTTCGCATATATTTAAATAAATTATCATTATTGTTAAATGTTAATATATATATTAAATATATATTAATTGATTTTAATTGAAATAATGATGAATTAAATTAAAATATCTAATTGGGAGTGTTTGGCAAATTTGGGGTGTTTGGGTTGGAGCTCAAGCCCATTCCATATGGGAATAGGGCAACTAAAATAACAACTATAAAAGAAAAGGTTTTAGTTGAAAAATGTAAGTGTGTGTTATTTTATTCATTCTTTAATTTTGAAAAGAAAAACCTCCAGCCAAAAACTCTCCCACGCCACTTTTACTGTTCCATTGAAAAACAAACACTTTTGTTTTCTTCTTGATTTCTTAAGGCCAAGGAGGATCTAGCAAATCCCTCATTGGTTCTTATTGATTGTCTTCGTGTGGACCTCTACAGTTCGATCCTATACTTGGATCGGTAGCAAACACGTTCAGGGACAATATTGGTGGAGCCTCCAACGTGGGTATGAATCTAAACCTTTGGATTTATTTTTCTGCAGATTCTTATAAAATATAAATTGTAATTTTCTATGCCCTGATTTTTGGGTTCTAAGGAACGATCCATGGTTGTAATGTTTTTTATTTTCCGCTGCGCAACCGGGTCTTTTCCTAACAGTGGTATCAGAGCCTAGGGTACTAGATTTACAGTTATTGAATGGTTGATTACATGTGTTTGTTGATAACATGCTGCCTTGATGAATCTGCCATGAAAAACCCAGATTTTGTTAAATCTGAAAAATCTGTAATCCCACTGTTGAATGAATAATTAAAATGATAAACTGGTTTAATAATGTGTTGATGAATGTTATATTGGTTGGTTAATATCCTGGTTGAGCGTATGTGCGTTTGATTTGATTTGGATTCGTGTTTATACACAAAAAGCGCAAAAAAGCGTGCATGCAATTGGGGATTTCCGGGAGTCTCGCCGCGAAGTGCCTCTGTGAAGTCTCACGCGGCGAAGATAAAACCTTCGCCGTGGCTGCAAGTACGTGGCCGTAGACCTAATGTAAATCCTCGTCGCGGCGAAGATAAAACCTTCGCCGCGGCGAAGTATGCAGCAGGGAAGTGCATACTGTAAATCCTCGCCGCGGCGAAGATAAAACCTTCGCCGCGGCGAAGGCTATAGCTTTCCCAATTCTGTATTTTTCTGCAAAGGGACTAATCTGTAGTTTTTAATAACCTATAAAGCCAATGTACATTCTGCACATTTAAGAGTGTAATTAATTAATTAACCCACCCAATTCAAAAATTGATTGTTTTTGAAATGTATGTTTTGTACTTGTTTGTATATTGCATGGTGCCTGGTACATGAGCCTTAGACCTAAGGGTGAATGTTTTAAATTATTTTGGGTATGTATGGCTGTAATATTTTAAATAGGGCCTGCATGTCCTGTCTTCTCTCTTCTTCTTGATGTACATTCTTTTCTCATCTCATTCCCCTTGAATGTAAATCGAGGTTTCTAAATTCGTTGATGTAAAATTAGTTTAATATTAATTTTATTGTAAATTTAGAATGATGTTTTTGTAATGCACTTGGAGTCGGAGCAAAGGACGTGGCAACCATACTTGAAGACTCAAGATGTTTATTACAGGGACCCTAGGTGACCCACTGATTCCTCTAGGCTCGAGGAGATCGGTTTTAGTTGGGCCATGTACCGGCACATTATAATATTTTGCTTAGAATGCATGCTAAGGTTGAATGTTGAATAACATGCCAAACAACGTCATTCTAACAAAGATAATAATCTGATGAGACATTAAATAACAAACCCCTCAACTAAGTATATTAAGTCACGAATACCTTCCATCACCATGGTTTTAATCAAACCACTGTTCGTCGAAACCTTGTTCGCCAAAGCGAAGGGTACACTTCTACCAGTGGGAGGTTAAAATTCATTGGAGTTTTCCTTAATGGTGATGGGTCGACTTAAAATGACGGTTTTGCTTGTTCGCCAAAGCGAAGGTTGATAAACGCGTCATAGGCGAAGTAGAGCAGTACACATATTATGTGTACGTGGTGACATGTAGTGTCCACTCTACGGATACTGAGAATCACACTTGAGGACAATGGTTAGAGCCATTGAATTGTGTGATTGGCTTGTTGGCTTTTTCACATTTGAGGTTGATAGTGGGAGCTATCAATTGGTGTGGATTAAGTTTGTTGGCCTACCTAATCAACTCATTTTGGCTTGTTCGCCAAAGCAAAGGTTTGAAATGGGCAGGATGGGATCTCGGTCCACTAGGAAAGCCAACGGGCTTTCCCGAGTTAATAGTGAGGGCTATTGGCTTGAGTAAAATAGTGGGAGCATCGTTTAATAAAAGACCATATTAAATAATAATGAACTTTATAATAACTTTATCTTTTCTACAATTGTAGATTCATCGAAAATGAGCATTATGAACCTACGACCGATAATCGAAAAAGAAAACAGGGTTGGATGGATCCAATTTCTCAGGGCGGTATCGTAATCTTGGATTATACTTAAGTCGAAAAGAAATTGTATATCCTTGAAAAGCCATACATGGTGAGCCTGATCCCGATGCCACTTTCGGGAAGTTAAGGATACTTATCAAAAGTTCCGTGATGATGCTGATAGCGTACAATGCTTGATGTTAGCATCGATGACACCTATGCTTTGCAAAAGCAGCATGAGAATATGGATGCTTCTTCCATAATTCTACACCTCAAGGAGCTTTACGAAACAAATGCTCGACATGAGAGGTACAAGATGTCGAAAGCCAAAC
The DNA here is from genome assembly GCA_026225825.1 of Pistacia integerrima. NCBI lineage: Eukaryota > Viridiplantae > Streptophyta > Magnoliopsida > Sapindales > Anacardiaceae > Pistacia > Pistacia integerrima. The sequence continues at coordinate 25,668,584 of CM047749.1, forward strand.
TTTGGGAGTCGTCACTGAGGGTGCCCAAGTTGGTCCTCATGTGCTCAAGATGATCGAGCACATAGAGAGGCTTGAGACTTTGGGATGTGGCTTGGATACAGAATTACAAATGGATTTAATTCTACAATCCTTGCCTGACTCATATGCTCCGTTCATAATGAATTTCAATATGAACACGATGGAGAAAACCCTGTCAGAACTTCTGAACATGCTGAGGACTGCAGAGCATGACTTGAAAAAGTCCAAGCTGCTTTATTCGGTTCTTGCCCGCATAAAGCAAAGGGTAACGGCAAGGGTAAGGCTAAGGCCAAACCCGAGCCCAAGCCTAAAGGACAGGTTGCTCTTGGTCCTGAGAGTGGCATAGGAAAGGGCAAGTTAGTCTGCTTCTTTTGTGGCAAGCCTGACCACTGGAGGAAACACTGCAAGGCTTTCCTCGCAAGCAAGAAGAAGTTAGAGGCTACGACTTTAGGTACTTTCATGATTGAGATTAACTTCTCTCCCTCAACATCTTGGGTCATGGACACAGGATGTGGTACTCACATTTGTCTTGATGTGCGGGGGCTAAGGCGAGTAGAGTGCTCGCCAAGGGAGAGGTGGACCTACGAGTTGGAAATGGAGCACATGTGGCTGCATTAGGGCGTAGGGACTTATTGTTTATCTTTGCCTACGGGTTTATTGTTGGAACTACATAAGCTTGTTATCACGTACCTTCTATTTCCGAAATAAATATTATTTCGGTATCCGTTTTGGATAATATGGGGTATCATTTTGAGATATCTAATGGATTGTTGTCCTTTACTTTGAATGGTATTCTATTTGGAACTGCAAGGTTATATAATGGATTATATGTTCTTGATTTAAACAATAAAGATATTCTCACTATTGAAACCAAGAAAGCTAAACATAGCGATCAAAACCAAACATATCTCTGGCATTGTAGATTGTGTCATGTTAATAAGACTCGCATTGCAAAACTTCAAAGGGATGGAGTTTTGGCCCTTTTTGACTTCCAGTCATTTGAGGTATGCGAGTCATGCCTTTTAGGCAAGATGACCAAGTCTCCTTTCACAGACAAAGTGAAAGGGCTCTTGCTGTTAGGCATCATCCATAGTGATGTATGTGGTCCACTAGTTGAAGCCGAGGTGGATATTCATACTTTATCACATTTACTGATGATTTCAGTAGATATAGTTATGTCTACCTTATGAGACATAAATTTGAAGCCTTTGATAAATTCAAGGAATTCAGGAATGAAGTACAGAATATGTTGGGCAAAAGTATTAAAGCTCTTCGGTCGGATCGAGGAGGTGAATACCTAAGCTCGGGGTTTTCTAGTACTGAAGGAATGTGGGATAGTATCACAACTCACCCTCCTTATACACCCCAACACAATGGAGTGTCGAAAGGAGGAATAGGACCTTACTTGACATGGTTAGGTCCATGATGAGTTTTAGTGATTTACCTGCATCGTTCTGGGGTTATGCCCTAGAGACTGCGACTCACGTTTTAAACCATGTGCCGTCAAAGTCTATAGATAAGACTCCATATGAGCTATGGAGTGGGCGAAAGCCCAACTTGTCTTATCTAAGGATTTGGGGTTGCGAAGCTTATGTTAAGAAATTGACTTGAACAAGTGGGCCCAAAATCCTGTAAATGTATATTTGTGGGGTCTCCAAAGGAGACCAAAGGATACCATTTCTACCACCCAGAAGAGCGCAAAATCTTTGTTGCTCGATCTGGTGTCTTCCTAGAAAATGAACATTTTCTAAGAAGTACTAGTGGGAGAAAAGTAGAACTTCGATGAAGTTCTAGAACCCACAAGATATACTAGACGAAGGAGAGGGATGATGTACCACGGGGAAGTGGTTGAGCATCATGAGGAGGTTACTCCACAAATTGTGGATCAAAGTGAACCACCTCAGGTAGCACAGGAGCTACGTAGATCTGGGAGAGTATGCCATGAGCCCGAGAGATACGGTCATCTCGTGACTCAACATGGTGACGTACTAGTCTACCAAGACGATGAACCCAGAACCTACGAAGACGCTATATCGGATCCAGATTCGTTAAATGGCTTGAAGCCATGAAATCTGAGATGGACTCCATGTACCAGAACCAAGTGTGGTCTCTGGTGGAACCACTTGAAGGGATAAAACCCATAGGGTGTAAATGGGTCTTCAAGAAGAAGACTGACATGGATGGCAACGTGCATACTTACAAAGCACAGCTGGTTACCAAAGGTTTCAAACAAATTCATGGCATTGACTATGAAGAAACCTTTTCGCCGGTTGCCATGATTAAATCCATTCGGATTATGCTTGCAATTGCTGCATATCATGACTATGAGATTTGGCAAATGGATGTCAAAACTGCTTTCCTGAACGGAAACCTTGAGGAGGATGTGTATATGACACAACCTGATGGTTTCGTTCTTGATAGTCAAGCTAATAAGGTATGCAAGTTGTAGAGATCCATTTATGGACTCAAGCAAGCTTCAAGGAGCTGGAACATTCGTTTTGATGAGGTCGTAAAAGAATTCGGTTTTATCAAAAACGAAGATGAGCCCTGTGTTTACAAGAAAGTGAGTGGGAGCGCAGTAGCATTCCTAGTGTTGTATGTCGATGACATACTTCTGATCGGGAATGATATACCGAACTTGTAGTCAGTAAAAACTTGGTTATCCAAGTGCTTCTCCATGAAAGACTTAGGGGAAGCAGCCTACATCCTTGGTATAAAGATCTATCGTGATAGATCGCGTAAGTTGCTTGGCCTAAGTCAGAGTGCATATATTGACAAAGTATTGAAACGATTCAGTATGGAAGAATCTAAGAAAAGATTTCTTCCAATGTCACATGGTGTTTATCTATCTAAGGAATTGTGTCCTAAAACACAAGATGAGAGAGATAGGATGAAGAGGATCCTATATGCATCAGCAATTGGATCCATCATGTATGCCATGCTATGTACTCGGATTGATGTCTCATGTGCTTTGAGCACTTGTAGTAGATATCAATCAGATCCAGGTGAGTGTCATTGGATGACTGTCAAGAATATTCTTAAGTACTTGAAGAGGACTAAGGATATGTTCTTGGTTTATGGAGGGGAAGATGAGCTCAGTAAGAGGATACGGTGATGCTAGTTTCCAAGCAGGACAAAGACGATTATCGATCGCAATCGGGGTTTGTATTTTGTCTCAATGGCGGTGCGGTGGAGGTGGAAGAGCTCTAAGCAAAGCAAGCATGAGACTCTACAATGGAGGTGAGTATATTGCATTATCGATGCGGCCAAGGAGGCGGATCGGATTAAGAAGTTCGTCACAGAACTTAGTGTGGTTCCTACGATTATTGATCCTATAGATATCTATTGTGACAACAATGGAGCAATTGCTCAAGCTAGGGAACCACGGTCTCATCAGAAGTCCAGACACATACTTAGACGATTCCATCTCATCAGAGAGATAGTTGAGAGGAAAGACGTGCAGATTAGTAAAGTGCATGCGCGACAATCTCGCGAGATCCACGACAAAGCCTCTGTCGCAGCAGAAGCATGAAAGGCACTTGAAATTATTTGGTATTAAATACATGAATGATTGGCTATAGTGCAAGTGGGAGATTGTTAGAGTAGATGCCCTAGAGCCAATCAATTATTGTAGAATTGACTCTTTGTAATAATGTTCATTAATCAATAATGAAAGGCATTTTAATTCTATATCGCGTAAATCATTATTATTGCAATATGTATTGATATATGTCCTTAGAATGGTAGAACCATGACGAGGGTATCAAGTGTTTCAAATCTTGATAGTGAGAACCCTATGAGCACATATGGTAGCCATTCTAGAAACGTTCGTAGCCCCAGTATTATTCTAAAGTAAGGGCACAGATAATACGGTAAGGCTATCATAGTGTTGAACGACCCTGTCGAAAGGTAGTGACTGATCTCACTTGTCAAGGTTGTTTAGTGACAACTTGGCACAACACATGGGTGCTTGTTGTAGGCGGATATACCGCAGCAAGTTCACTGGACTGACCCACCAGAGGATTCCATATGGATGGTAACCCTAGTGTCTATGGAACAAATCCTCTAACGAATAGTGGTGCATGTGATCCTTAGACTTGAGATCACGGAGCGCCTTGTGCCATTGCCAGTGGTACGGATTTGACACTAGCCCAGCGGTTCTTCGAGAGCTGCGCGATCACGGTGGTGATTGGCTATATCAAGGAGTGTATCAAGACTATGGTGGATTGACAGAGGATTTGTCACTCCCGGGTACGGGAGAAGTTATCTCATGGCGCAATTCAGTATATGGCAATGACACTAAAACTGTGGCCACAGTGGGATTGAGTTGTTGCTCTATCCAGATTATAATACGGGTCATTGGTCCGAAGGCCGAATATACAATATCGAGAGTAACCGAAGGTTGACACTATTTCTATGCCTTCGTCTCGTCGAGATAACGTATGATGAAAGGATCGAATTGTACAGTAACCATTATTGTTGACAGGTAGCTACTTTGCTGAATCCGAATCTATCGGGTGGCCATGATGCCTTGTTAGGGGCCAATCTTGGTCTGTGTATAAGTGAGACGATTAATTGGTGTTAATCGCGATACTATACACTACCGGTATGATGAGGAGCCTATGGGTCACACACATAGAAGATAATTTAAGACTCAAGAAGAAAGAAGGGCGTTTTCGTCTTTTTGGGCGAAAGGGTATTTTGGTAATTTCACAGTGCAATTAAATTTGCTGAGGTCGGAGCCTTTATTTAATTTGTTAGAAAAAATTAAATAAGTGAAATTCCGTTTAAATATATGTTCGCATATATTTAAATAAATTATCATTATTGTTAAATGTTAATATATATATTAAATATATATTAATTGATTTTAATTGAAATAATGATGAATTAAATTAAAATATCTAATTGGGAGTGTTTGGCAAATTTGGGGTGTTTGGGTTGGAGCTCAAGCCCATTCCATATGGGAATAGGGCAACTAAAATAACAACTATAAAAGAAAAGGTTTTAGTTGAAAAATATAAGTGTGTGTTATTTTATTCATTCTTTAATTTTGAAAAGAAAAACCTCCAGCCAAAAACTCTCCCACGCCACTTTTATTGTTCCATTGAAAAACAAACACTTTTGTTTTCTTCTTGATTTCTTAAGGCCAAGGAGGATCTAGCAAATCCCTCATTGGTTCTTGTTGGTTGTCTTCGTGTGGACCTCTACGGTTTGATCCTATACTTGGATCGGTAGCAAACACGTTCAGAGATAATATTGGTGGAGCCTCCAACGCGGGTATGAATCTAAACCTTTGGATTTATTTTTCTGCAGATTCTTATAAAATATAAACTATAATTTTCTATGCCCTGATTTTTGGGTTCTAAGGAACGATCCATGGTTGTAATTTTTTTTATTTTCCGTTGCGCAACTGGGTCGTTTCCTAATAGATCCTACTCCTCCAAGCGTTTGATTTGGAAATCTGAAACAAGAAAGGGTTGGAAAATGTGATAGCAGATTATTTATCAAGAATTGAGCAACCAGCACAGGGAAGTGAAGAGGAAACTCAAATCAAGGAGACATTCCCGGGTGAGAAATTGATAAGAGTTGAAGAAGCACCTTGGTATGCAGATATTGCAAATTACTTATCATCAAGAGTGTTTCCAAACGGCATGACTTTCCAGCAAAAGAAGAAAGTTTTCTCTGACTTGAAATTCTACTTTTGGGAAGAACTATTTTTGTATAAACATTGTACAGATAAAATGATACAGATGTGTGTCCCAAAAGAAGAAATGGAGAGTATTTTAAGGCATTGCCATGAGAAGGAAGTCGGTGGTTACTTTGGAGGAAATAGAACAGTAGCTAAAGTCTTTCAATCTGGGTTTTATTGGCCAACTCTGTTCAAGGACGCTTTCTGGTTTGTTTAGGAATGTGACCAATATCAACAGAGTGGAAATATTTCAAGGAGGGATGAGATGTCGTTGAGTAACATCTTGGTTGTTGAACTTTTTTACGTGTGAGGGATTGACTTCATGGGTCATTTCCCAAGTTCATATGGAAATTTGTATATCTTAGTAGCCATTGACTATGTTTCGAAATAGGTTGAAGCAGTTGCATTACCCTTTAACAATGCCAAGGTAGTGGTGAACTTTGTGAGAAAAAACATTTTCTCGACATTTGGAGTACCACAGGCAATCATTAGTGATAGAGAAACCCATTTTTGCAATAGGCAGTTTGAATCTCTTTTGGGAAAATATGGAGTGACACATAAGGTTGCTACACCATACCATCCTTAGACCAGTGAACAAGTGGAACTTTCAAACAGGGAACTGAAAAAGATTCTAGAAAAGATGGTTAATGCATCTAGGAAGGATTGGTCACAAAAGTTAGATAATGCATTGTGGGCATACCGAATTGCATTCAAGACTCCAATTGGCATGTCTCTGTTCCATCTGGTTTATGGGAAAGCATGTCACTTGCCGATGGAGCTAAAGCATAGAGCATATTGGGCAGTCAAGATGCTAAACATGGATTTACAAGCTGTCGGGGAAGAAAGGATGCTTCAATTGAATGAACTAGATGAGTTTCATCATGATGCTTATGAAAATGCCCGGATATACAAGGAAAAAACCAAGATGTGGCATGATAAGCACATAGCAAAGAAAAACTTTGAAGTGGGCCAAAAAGTGTTATTGTACAATTCTAGACTCAGGCTCTTTCCCGGAAAACTTAAATCTAGATGGTCCGGACCTTTCATAGTTACACAAGTCTACCCGTATGTAGCCGTTGAGATCTTTCATGAGGAAAATGGTACATTTAAGGTGAATGGGCAGCGATTGAAGCCGTACATTGATGGAGCGCTGAGTTGCAAGTCATTGCCCATCAAACTCGACATCCCAAAATGAGATCCCAAGAGAGAGTCGAGCTTCCGACATAAACAAACACTTCTTGGGAGGCAACCCAAGCGTTTTCATTTTTAGTTGTTTTACATTTTGTTTATGTATTATTTTACTTAGGGAGTAGTTAAATTTTGTTTTCTTTTGTGTTTCAGGTGAAAGATTGAAATTTGGCATGAAGCAAAATTTTTCCAGACTTTGCCGCAATAAGGAGCCCATTTCGCCGCGGCGAAAACCATTTTCTATATAAACTCGCCTTATCTCTCCCATTTTTCACAAGAACTCAAAAAGCCTCCAAGAACCAAAATTTTCCATCTTCAAATCTTGACCTTTTCCAGTTAATTTTCTCGTACCACTCCACTTCATCACTCCCATAAACACCAAATCCCTTAACTTTTTCAAGGATTTTGCAAAGTATTGAAGAAATTTTTGAAACCCTAAGTTTTCCAAAATTTGGGGATCTTGCGAGTTGGGCAGAAATTGGTGAAATTGAAGGTGAATTCGTTGTGGGTGTGGTAAGATTTCAAGTTCTCTAGCCTTGAATTAGATCAATTTCGGTTTTTAATGCTTTAAGTTTGAGAAATTGATTGAATTGCTTGAGTTGTGGATTTTGATGCGAATTGTGGAGTGATTTTGATTTGGGAAGTGTTGATTTTGATTTGTTTTGTGTTGAGGAAGTTGGGTTTATGATATTGAAGTTGTTTGAGTGCATTTGGAAGACTAGAAATTTTGGGGTTTGAGTGTGAATTTTGAATTGTTAAAGGGTGAATTTAAGATTCAATTATTAGGTTGTGAGAAGTGTACATTAATGTTTGATTTGGGAGTTGAATTACTAAATTTTAGTGGTAGATTGTAGTGAATTGTGTTGAGAGAAAATGCCACTCAAATCCGCTCCGAAGGGTAAGGGCAAGCAAGTTGATAATAGTTTGTAAATGTTAAGGCTAAACAACGTCATGAAGTAGCTATTTAGAGAAAGGATAAAGGTTTTATTGCTGAGAGAGGAATGACCAGTATCTTTGCCGAAGATTGGGCAATTGGAAGAACTTGGGAAACCTTTTTAGAGGAACCTAAGCATCTAGCCGTAGAACCCATTGTTTGTGAGTTTTATGCGAATTTCCCTGAGTGTGATCCCGGGCACGTGTATGTGAGGGGTGTCAAAGTTCCATTTAGTGCCAAGGTCATCAATGAATTTTATGAAATTAGTCCAATAGAACATGATGATTACCTGGAGTTCAAAGTTAAGGACATTAATTTTGAGGAGATAATCAGAGTTATAGCAAAGCCGAGTACCTCTTGGGTGATCACTAAAAAAGGAAGAAGAAAGTTAAAAGGGATTGACTTGATAGCTATGGCTATAATTTGGCAATATTTCATTTGTACGAGGCTAATTCCAGAGACACACTATAGTTCAGTGGATGCAAAGAGAGCCATTTTGCTTTTTGCCATTGCAATTGGAAAACGATGGATATGGGTGAAATTATAATGGAGAATATGAGGCATGCGACCAAACCAGTGAGAGCTAGTTATGCCTTCCCACATCTCATCACAGAGATTTGTATGAAAGCTGGAGTTCAGAAGGCAGATGATGAACCAATTTGTTATCCTACCCCAATCCTCGACCAAGCCTATTACTAGAGGCTCAAAGATAGACCTACCGTTGGAAGAGCTAGTTCAAGCTCAAAAAGACCAAGACCCACAACCACTGCACCTACACGCTCACCCACACCAAATGAGTTGTTGCAACAAATCCTAATAGAGATGAACATAATGGAAAGATGCCAAGATTGGATTGCTGATCAAACCCGAATGATGTACGAGATGTAGTACAAGTGTAACACCAGTTTATGCATTGATGTATCCAACTTCGAATGGCAAGATTGGCAAGAAGAGGAAGATCAACTTCATGATGATGCCATGGATGAAGATGATGATGACGAGGAGGGAGAGGATGATGATAAGTGAAGCTTGAAACACATTTTGTTTTGTTTTGTTTTGTTTTATTTTCTTTTGTATAGTGGAACTCAATATTTTCTTGTTTTTACGTTTATTTTGTTTTTGCATTCTTAGGTTTTAGGTTTAGTCTGCTAAGGTTTGAAATTGAAATGTAATTTTTCCATAATCTGTGAGATTTTTTAACATATTTTGGACCCTTGAGTTTATGTGTTTTGACAGATCTCGTTGATGAAGAAAAACGATGAAGGGATGTCTAGAATTGCGCTCACTTCGATCTTCATAGATTAATCAGAGGAGTATCTCACACCTTAAGCTTTTTTTTCTACTCTTATGTTCATTGTTGATTGACATTGAGGACAATGTCAATTTTTGTTTGGGGGTAGAGAAAAATTTGAAATTTTTGTTTTGTTTGAGTTTTTGTGTGAGCTTATTTTAGCTTTTGTGTGTTTTTGTCTTAAGTTTTTGTGTGTAGATTTTATTTGCGTTTTGCCTAGACGGTTTGCATAAGTCCATGATGAGATTTGGATTGTTGGGATATTATTTATAGAAAATGTGAAGCATTGCTTCAAGTTAGGTTGGTTGACTAGATTGCTCTAGAGGTTTATTGAGTGGTTCAACTACCATTTTCACTCTTTCGGCATGCTTAGATTCATTTTATGTGGTTAGGCAAAGTCTTGGTAATGTTGGTAGACTCTATAACCTAGTTGAGAGGTGCTTGAGGTGAAATTCTAGGATTAGACATTGTTGAGGAAATGATTTAGGCAATTTTTCGGAACGTTTAAGCCTTTCTAGCCAACCCATGAATGAATTGTCCCCAGTCACCTGTTTCAGCCTATTGATACTATTGCCTTATTCTTCTTGTACAACAAGAAAAATGTCCAATTCCTTCACCCTAAACACTTTATCATACCCTTTAGGAGAACTTCGGACCTCGTGTATAACATAAAAGAGTTGAGGGGTGTGTGAAGAAGTGATGGATTAAAAGTTCAAGTTGGGGGTTGTAAGAAAGGGCAATAAAAAGGGGGCAAGTAACCCCAATTGTTTTTGAGTTCCAAAAAAAAAAAAAAAAATCTCTGTATATAGTTGTAATTAAAATTTCTGATTTCCTTATGCATTTCCAGCACAAAAATAAGAAATGCATAAGTTTGGGGGTTGTGAAAAAGATTGTAGAAGTTGGTTCGAAAATGAGAAAGAATGGGTTTTGTCGATGTTGCTCTTTGTGTTTGCATGAGGAAAATCGAGTTCTCTTGCTTTTTTTTTCCTATCCCTTCTTTTGAGCCACTCACCCAAGCTTAACGTTACAAGCCAACAAAGACCTTTTGATCCTTAGTGATGTCTAGTCCACATTAGTGGAGAGTAGTTCGATGCTTAGGCTTATGGAATCTACCACCATTTGATAAACTTTACATTTCTGCATAAAATAATCCAAGAAGTCAAAAGGTGGATTGAAGTGGGGATAACCTACTCAGGGACCGATAGAGAAAGATAGTCAATTCAATTTATGACTTGGAGTGTTAAGCATTTCTTGTAATAATGTATCAACAATTTTCGAGACTTGCATTTGCAATTAATTCTAGGCATTTCTTTTGTTTTTGATTTTATTTTTCCTTTGCTTTCTCAGTTGTTTTTGTTGTTTTTCTTTAGTTTCATTTTGTGTCTGATGCTCGAGGATGAGCATACCTTAAGTTTGGGGGTATTTGATAATCCTAGGATTATACTGTTTTCTTTATGCTTTTTGTTGGATTTCAGATACTTCTTATTAAGTTTTGTGCCTGAATTATTTCTTAATTTTGTATATTTTATGTTTCAGGCCAAAACGTGCAGTTGGAGCAAAACCAAGCAAAAATGAGTTTTTGGACCCAGAATCAAGCAAAATTAAGAGATCGGGGGAATTTTGATCCTAATTGGAAGCATCGTTGGACTTTGTTCCTATTGGGGATCACGAAGGTCGAAGATTCAAGCAAAGAAGCAAGCGGAGGGCAGTTCCATAAATTCAGCAAAGATCAGCAAGAGTTCGCCGTGGCAAGGTTCTCTCTTCACCGTGGCAAGCTAGCCTCTGGACTGATGGGTCAGCGAAATTCGAATTGATGCTGTGGCGAGAATTTTCTTGCCGTGGCAAAATCTGCAAATTTTTGTTTTTGTAAAACGCTTCGTTTTTTCTTTTATTTGTCTTAGTTCCTAGGGTTTTGGTTGACTATTTAAGAAAGACTTAGCTCATTTTGAGAAAGGGGTCGATATTCTTTGTAACACCCACATCAAGGTAAGTCATTTTATTTATGCCCTAATACCCTTAGTTAGATTTCTTTGAAGTTACCTTAGACAAATATGAAGAAAACTCCTTAAAACTTCATTAGGGGTAAAATAGTCTTTTCACTCATAACTAGATGAAAAAGTGGGGAGTGAAAGGAAGCAAAATAATGTGAAGAAGATAATAAAAAGGAGGGTATTTTGGTAATTGACTAAATGATATAGATGAGATTTCATAGAAAGTGCAAGGGCAAAATGGGAATACATGGATATATTATTAGATATAAGGTTTCTGTAATGATTCTCTCTCTAGCTTGTATACTCATAAAATAAACAGTAAAACTCACTAAATATATATATTACGAAAATATATATGTAGATGAATATAAAATAATGGGCCCAATTTTTCTTTATATATACAAAACTATACATAGTGTAAATAAATTTCTCAAGAAGCTCGACAGTGTTGCCTGACCCTTCCGCATCTTGACATTCCAAGTGACCACATCTCATCTACTACCTGAAAAAACATTGAAAACAACGGGATGAGCACTAATTGCTCAGTAAGTAAACCCGCTATGCTACCCTTCTATCTTCGTCGCTCATATTTTGAATTCTTTCCTTACATCACACTTTTCTCTTCTTCTCGGTTCTTTCTTTGTTCTTTCTCTATTCTTTCTTTATTTCTAGCTCTCTTTGCTCTTTCTTTCTAATTCTCTCTATTATTTCTTTCTTCTACTTTCTCACTCCTCATGCTAGAAATCATGGTATCATGCATAGGAATGATGCGAATGCACAAATGCATACTTTTCTTTCTTTCTTTCTTTCTTTCTATTCTTTCTTTTCTCTTCTTTCTTTTCTTTTCTGTTCTTTTCTTTCTTATTATTTTCTTTCTATTCTTATTCTTTCTTTCTTATTCTTTCTTTCTTATTCTTTCTTTTCTCTTCTTTCTTTTCTTTTCTTTCTTTTCTTTTTCTTTCTTTCTTATTCTTTGTCGATCGGTCTCGGTTGAGGCATGGATTCGGAACCCTGGCCATGTGAGTGAGTACAGTCTTCATCTACATGCACTCTTACGGACTGTACAAATTCTTCTTCTTCTTGGCCGCTCACTAAAGGCGGCGTGCATGTAGGTATTCTTTTAGGTATAGCCCTCATCCATATGCACTCTTACGGATTGTACCAATTCTTCTTCTTATTCTTAGGCCGCTCAATGAAGGCGGCGTGCATGTGGGGATATTCTTCTTAGCAATCACGGGTTCGCCATCGCAACAACCTTTCTTTTCTTATCTTTTTATATTTCTTTAAGAAAAATTTCAGATTTGAATTATTCTTTATTTATATTTCTTTAGATAATACTTCTACCTTTAATTTCTTTTCTCTATTTCTCTTTATTCTTTAATATTCTCATACATGTGTATGTGCATGGAAATACGCTCATGCTTTGCTATTCTTTCTAAATGCAAATGTGAGAATGTGAGAATGAATTATGGCATATAAAAGTATCATTAGAGAACTAGTATTTTCTACCAACAACATTCCCATACTTGAAATCAATCATAAATTATTAGACTAAAAAATAAACTAATAAATTGGAAGCACTTTTGAGGTAGTCATACTGCACAGGTCATATTCAAGAAGGCATATCTCGAGTTATACACATTGGATTGCTATGATCTTAGTCTCATTTTAAAGCTTAGAGAAAGGGATAAAACTTTTATGTTTAGGTCTCAACCCAGTTCGATCGGTAAGATGCCCAAAAACTACTTAGAAAGTCACGGATGTGACAGGGCAACCATGGTAACATGTTTTCTCTTAGGATTTTCATCAAACAACTTATATGCACACACAAACTCTAAATTGGCTACACTTCTACATCTTTCTTCAGCCACCAAAATTGCGAGCAAAACTCCCTAAAATCAACACTAAACCTGGCTAGGAAAATACATTCCATAAAATTCTACTCAAACTCTTTCTAAATTCAACCAAACTTCCATTAATCACCATACAACAAATTCCACTTCTCATGGCTGAATTCTAATCATCATAAATCATCAATCTCATCAACAATTCTCAAAATCATAAGCACACACATACATGTAAAAGTTCTCTACTCAATTGATTTCTCAAATCATAACTTGAATTGGATTTACTTACCTTAGATGTAAGCAATCAAACACTTTAGTAGTCTTCTTTGATCCAACTCTCTTTCTCTTAAATCCTATGAACCTAAATCATAAGAATTCAACACTTTAAAAATTAAAACTCATATCTTAGTGCAAGAATCTTACCTTTGGATGCTTAGGATTGAAAATCCCAGTAAAAATAACCCAAAATCTATGAATTTCCTTGGACATCTAGTGAAGAAATTTGAGAGAATTTGAGTAGAGAATGGCATGAATGGAGGGGTAGAGTGGCTAGGGTTTCTCCTCTTGAACTCTTATTACATAATAATATATATATAGTTTCCCATTTTGCCCTTGCTCTTTCTATGAAATTCAATCTATGTCCCTTAGTCAATTACAATAATGTCCTCATTTTTATTGCATTCTCCATGAAATTCTCTCTCTTTTCACTCCCCACTTTTTCAACTAATTATGAGTGAAAAGACCATTTTACCCCTAATGGAATTTTAGGGAATTTTCTTCACACTTGTTCAATATAACTTTAACAAAATTCAACTAAGGGTATTAGGGAATACGTAAAGCTACGTACCTCAATCTGGGTATTACAGTTTCATTAGAAGAAACCCTAACCATATTTCAGCCCTTGTACACGCCACCCTCACCCTTTTTTCTCTCAAATTTTTTCACTAAATTTCAAAGGGAAATCATAGGATTTGGCTAGGATTTTTATAGATTTTCAATCTAAAGCATCCAAATGTAAGATTCTAGCACAAGGAGTGTGATTAAACTTTAAAGTTTTAAATTCTTATGGTTTTTATATGATCTAGGTCTAAGAGGAAGGGGCTTTTAGCAAATGGAGGTTATATCACACATTCAAGGTAAGTAAACCCTATTTTAGCCTTGATTTGAGCAAGATTTGTGTAGAATGATTCTTGCATATTTGTATGTGTTTGTATGTGAGAATTGTTGGTTGTTTTTTATGTTGAATGATGTGTAATTTCCAGCCATGAGAAGTAGTACTTGAGTATGTGATGAATTGGTGGAATTATGGAAGAATTAGTGATGGAATTTTGAGAGTGGAGAGAATTGTTGAAAACGGCCAGGTTTGATGCTATAGTTGGTGAGTTTTTGCTTAAATTTTGGTGGATTTAGAGAGATGTGGAAGTGTAGCGAACTTAGTAGTTGTATGTGCATATGAATTGTTTGATGAAAATCCAAAGAGAAAATGCATGCATGAGTTGGCTAAACCCTATTGAAGAAAGGGTTAGAGAAAAGCAAGAATTGAAGTAGAAAAACTATGTTGGGCTTAACCAAGTGTAAATTTTAGTATTTAAGAGTGCATATTGTTATGCCAAAATTCAGAATATCACTTGGTCATGTTAGTTCAATGAGAGAGATGACCCTTAGTGCTTGGTTCAAGTTGCTTGAACCTTTACTACTTCTTGAATAGCACATGAAAGTGTTAGAAAAGAATTGTATGTTAAAGTGTTCCTTTGATATGGCATTGTTGATAAAAATGGTAGAATATGTCATGACATACCATTATGCCATAATGAATTTTCAAGTTTGTGTATGTGAACTTGGGAAAAACATCAAAGAATGGACTTGATAATGCATATATTGTGCACATGATTTATATATAGCCTTGATTTGGTAAATGAGAATATTAAAGAATATGTTAGCAAAGAATGAGAAAAAGAAAGAAAAGAAAATGGCTTATAGATTCTTTATAAGCTAACATGTACATTTTCTCATTTACTAAAGAATGCAAGTGTAGAATTTCCATAGCTTGGAAATTTATTTAGAAAAGTGTATAGAATCTTTTTCTATTCTCTTTCTACAGCATGTTATGTTAGGAGGTTGTTGTGATGGGGAACCCGTGAGTGACAGAGATGTAGAAAATTCCCACATGCACGCCTTCATCAGTGAGCGGCCTCAGCATAGAAAAAAGCATTTGTACAGTCCGTCAGTATTGCATGTGGATGAGGAATGTACCCAGTAGAAAATACCTACATGCACGCCGCCATCAGTGAGTGGCCTCAGCATAACAGAACAAAATTTGTATAGTTCGTCAGCAGTGCATGTAGATGAAAACTGTACCCAGTATATACTCACATGGTCAGGGTTCCAAATCCATGTCTCAACCTAGTCCAATTGGAAACCAGAAAAGAAAAGAAAAGAAAGAGAAACAGAATAAGAAAGAGAAATAGAAAAGAAAAGAAAGAGATACAGCATAAGAGACAGAAAACAGAAAAGAAAAGAAAGTTATTTCTCAGAAAAGTTTATTATTCTGCATATGTATTATGCTACTTACAGGATTTAGCATTTTTTATGTGCTCGATGATGTACAATTTTATTAATTGTCTTTGCACATTGGTAAGTAGCAAATCAGAATATCAGAAAAGAATGCAGCATATCAGAAAAAAATTAAAGTGAGAAAAAGAAAGTCAGAATATGAGTAACGAAGAAAAAAAACAGTAGTGTAATTTGGTTTACTTACTGAGCAATTAGTGCTCACTCCATTATTTTATTGTTTTGCAAGTACTAGATGATTTACGGTCGAGTTGGACGTCAGGAAGCGGAGGAGTTTGGCGGCACTGTCTAAGACTATTTTGTACTTATTAAAGTATATAAGTTATTTTGTGTATATATTCATATGAATGAAAATTAGAACTTTCGGATTTTACATTATATACCTATATGTATATATGTTTACAAAAGTTATTTAGTGGATTTTGTCATATATTTCTCAAAGAATTACTAGCTAGAGAGAATATTACATTCTTAGGAAAGGAGAAGGGGAGATTTGAGATTTGACAAATTTGGGTCTCCAAATTAGGGAAGATTTTGTTTCTCTTTCAATTTTTAGCATGTTGAACTCTTTATTTACAGATTATGTTATGTTTTTCTTTACTGTGAGTATGAACTAACTCACTTTTGGGTTAGGGTTTTGATGTAACTTGGATTACAATGGTTTAGTCTATAAATTGAGGTTGTTTTTATTCTTGAGTATCAAACTGACAAGGATGACTATCGATCGTAGTTAGTTTACGTATTCTATCTTCATGGGGCTGCAATGAGCTAGAAAAGTTCAAAACAAAGCACTGTATCGGATTCTACAATGAAAGTCGAATACATCGCATTGGGTGATGCGACCAAAGAGGCTGTTTGGATCAAGAAGTTCATGGCTGAACTAGAGGTGGTTTTGAACATTGTTGATCCAGTTGTGCTTTACTACGACAACAATGGTGCCATAGCTCAAGCTAAAGAACCACGATCTCATCAAAGAAATAGTGAAGAAAAGTTATGTACAAATCGACAGAGTACCTATTGACGATGACATTGCAGACCCATTTATGAAAGCTTTGTCGCAGTAGAAGCATGATAGGCACATTGCAGTAAATGGGATCAAACGTATGAATGATTGGTTATAATGCAAGTAGGAGATTGTTAGAGTAGGTACACTAGAGCCAACGTTTTAGCTCTTGTGAACTTATTTCAAATGAACGAATAAAAAGGTATCGCTTATTTATGAGCATATATGCCACAACATCTATTTACTGGACGTAAAGAAAATAGTATATATCCTTAGAAAGGTTGAAACCAGTGACAAGAGAATTACGTATTATAAATCTTGATTGTGAGAACCCTATGAGCACAAATGGTGGCCCTTCTTAAACTGTCTATAGTCATAGTATAAATCTGACCAAGGACACAGATTATACGAAGAGACTATCATCGTGTTGAACGACCCTATCGAAATGTAGTGACATGTCTCACATGTCAAGGTTGTGGGCATCAACCTAGTGCAACGCATGGGTGCTAGCTTGTGCAAGTACACTAGACTGACCCATAAGAGGATTCCACACAAGATGGCAAACCCAGTGTATGTGGAATATATCCTCTTACAGATGGTGGTCCATATTTAGGGTTTAACAAATTATACTCTTAATTTTTCATTCAGATGGTGTATAAACATAGAGTATAGATTTTAGGGAAAGAGTATTGTTCACTGGCTTAAAATGCAACAATTATTGATTTGAGATTGTCAAAGATAATAAGGTGTGTATCTCATGAAATCTTGATCCTAGCAATATTGTTTGTATCATTAGAAAAAATTTGTAAGTTGTCAGAATGTTTAATTGCCAAACCGGTGCATTCATTGAAGCTTGCAAAAATTTTCATTAGGTAAATGATACATTCTTTTAGTTTATGGCGATATTACTCAGTATCATGAGAATAATTATGTGAGTTGTTAGAATGATTATTCGCCAAAGCATCATTGAAACTTGGAAAATTATTCATTTGGTAAATGATACATTCTTCAATTTTGATGCATATAATTTTCTGCCAAAAGGTGGTTATTATTAGAGTTTAAATTAACGGTTGCATAAGGTTATCTTTTGGAAATTCACTGTCCTGAAAAATTCAATACACTTAAAAGTGGTTGATTTTTCATTTGACACTTATTTTCCTATTAAGTGGAGGATGAAATGGCCTAGAAAGTTTATCCGCCCAAAGAGGATAGTTTTTTGAATGTCATATATGCTCATTAGTTATTTTCATAACCTTATGTGTAGGGCCCTAATAGCATGTCATTTCCTTTACCAAATGGGTGTTAATGATGATGCACTAGGAATCCCTATTAGGTGCAGTTTATCAGGTTTTAAAGCTACTTTGATTATTTATTGCTTATAACTTTGTGGTTGGTATCCTAATAGCATGTGAATGTCATATATTCTCATTAGTTGTTTTCATAACCTTATGTGTAGGGCCCTAATAGCATGTCATTTTCTCTACCCAAATGGGAGTTAATGGTGAGCACCTTGTGTCCCTATGTGAAATAGCTTATGTGGTTTAAAGCTATTTTAATTATTTATTGCCTATGATACTGATATGTTACATTGTTTTGTTTCAACAATCTCCATTATATTGAACAATAATAATGCCACCATTGAGGTCTTGACTAGTAATAATTATAAGTGGTGGAAGCAAGATTTAGATTTGCATTGGGGATGCAGACATTAATATGACCCTGCAAGAGAATGAACAACCTAAGCCCATTGAGGAAAGTAGTGTCGTAGAAAGGGATTTATATGCTAGATGGGAGAAGTCAAACAGATTAAGTTTGATTGCAATGAAGAGAACCATAGTTGATTATCTGATGAGTGGTTTGCCTAAGATCACTAATGCTAATGCGTTTCTCATTGTTGTCGGTCAAAGGTTTCAGATTTCTACTAATGATGAAGTTGTTCACTTGATGAGTGAACTGATTGGAGCTCAATATGTATTGCTTTTGTTTGTTTCGAATCAAACTTAGTTGGTGTTCCCAAGGATAGTTGGTGGCTTGATAGTTTTGCCACTATTCATGTGACAATAACGTTGTAGGGGCTTATTAATAGCCGTGACCCAACTGAGAGGGAGTCCAAACTAAAGTGGGGAACAATGTTGATGTTGAAGTATGTTGCGTTGGCACAGTAAAGCTGATTTTAGACTTTGGATTAGTTTTGTACTTGGAGAATGCTCTCTATGTTCTCTCCTTTAGAAGAAACTTGATTTTTGTTTCCCTACTAGATAAAACTGGTTATAGACTTTTTTTTGGAAATGGAAGAATTGATTTGAGTTTTAATTATGAGGTTATTGAATCTTGCGTGTTATCTAATGGGTTATATAGAATGTGTTTTGCTCCCAATCAGTTTAATTATTCCCTTAATGTTGAGAATGTTTGTGTTAAAAGATCCTTGATTAAAGAAAGATCTTCTTTGTTATGACATAAGAGGTTGGGTCACATTTCTAAAGAACGAGTTGACATGTTGATTAAAGATAAGATTCTTCCTCACTTGGATTTTGAAGATATGGGAACTTGTGTTGATTGTATCAGAGGCAAATTGACCAAAACTAAGAAGAAAGGTTCAACTTGAAGTCAAGATCTTCTTGAAATCATCCACGCAAATATTAGTGGACCATACTCAAACACCTTATGTGACAACATATATTCCATCACCTTTATTGATAATTTTTCTTGGTATGACTATATTTTTTTAATCAAGGAAAAGTCTAATACTCTTGAAAAATTCAAAAATTTTCAAGACTTAAAGTAGAAAAACAAACGATAAAAGTCATCTAAGTAGTTAGGTCCGATTGAGGTGGAGAGTATTATAGGAGACATGATGATGTAGAACAACAGATGGGGTCTTTTGCTAGGTTTTTACAGGATTGTGGAATTGTCCCTTAATATACAATGTCTGGGACTCCTAAGCAGAGTGGTGTAGTTGAGAGGCACAATCGCACTCTCAAGGATATGATTGTTAGTAAATCGATGAACAGAGGCAGTGGAAAAACAAAAATTTTGCCCATCGATTACTCTGATTTTGCCAAGATCAGGGTTTGATATATATATATATATATATATATTACGTGCTTAAATTGAAACAATAAAGATCCATACAAGGATTAAACTATACCAGCATTTGGAGGCTCCATCAGTGTCTCTAAATGTGATTCGCTATCGATTTAAGAATGGAATCAAACTCAGATCGTCCACACGAAGACTATACGTTAAAGAACAAGAATTAATTTTGCTAGAATTAATTCTTGGCTTTAAGGATGGTGTTTAGGGAGATTGAGTGTAGAGAAAAAGAGAGAAATTTTTCTCCCAAAATTCTTCACCCACGGCAGAAAAATGAATTGTATATCAAAACCTAAAATTTGCTTTCTTTAAATAATCAAGCAAATTTCCATACGAATATGCCTTTCCAAAATTTACCATCCTTAAACTGTCTTCTAGGTGTGTGATCCATAGGCTTCTTATCATATCGACAGTGAATAGTATCGTAATTGACACCAATCAATCATCTCACTACACACAGACCAAGATTGGCCCCTAGCAAGGCATCATGGCTACCTGATAGATTCGGATTTAGCGAAATAGTTATCTGTCAACGATATGGTTACCGTGCAATCAAATCCTTTCATCATCTATCATATCATTGAGACTGAGGTACAAAAATAGTGTCAACCTCAATTATTCTCAATGTCTTTGTAATCAATTATTGGACCATTGACTAGAATAATAAATTGGATTGAGCAACAACTCAATCCCAGTGTGGCCAAAGCTTTAGTGTCATTGTCATACACTGAATCACGCCATGAGATAACTTCTCTTGTACCCAGGAGTGATGAATCCTCTGTTGATCCACTATAGTCTTGATACACTCCTCGATGTAGCCAATCACTACCGTATTAATAGCTCTAAATCAAACTATGTTAGGCTAGTGTCAAACTACACCAATCAGTGCACAAGGTACTCTGATGATCTCAAGTCTAAGGATCACATGCACCACCATTCGTCAGAGGATTTATTCCATAGACACTAGGGTTACCATCTATATGGAATCCTTTGGTAGGTCAGTCCAGTGAACTTGCCTATAGCAAGCACCCATGTGTTGCACTAGGTTGTCTGCAAACAACCTTGACAAGTGAGATCAGTCAGTACCTTTTGACAAGGTCGTTCAACAATATGATAGCCTTACTGTATTATCTGTGTCTTTGGTTATAATAATACTAGGGCTACAGACATTTCTATAATGACCACCATATGTGATCATAGGGTTCTCAGTATTAAGATTTGAAACACTTGATACCCTCATCATAGTTTTACCATCCTAAGGACATATATGAATACATACAATTATGATTTACATGATATAGAATAAAATGTCTTTTATTGATTAATAAACATTAGTACAAAGAGTCAATTCTACAATTATTGATTGGCTCTAGGGCACTTACTCCAACAATGATGAGCAAAACCAATTTGCCTGAGTTTTTATAAGGAGAAGCAATTAAGACCGCATTACACTTCTTAAATAAAGTCCCTAGTAAATCTATACAAAAAACTTCATTTGAACTCTACATCTTAAATAAGGTCCCTAGTAAATCTATACGAAAAACTTCATTTGAACTCTGGACAGGAAGAAAGCCCAACCTGAAACATTTTCGAGTTTGGGGCTACCTTGTTGAAGTGAGAGTGTATAATCCCACTAAGAAGAAGTTGGATCCTAGAACCATACAAGGCTATTTCATTGGATGTCCGAATTATCATAAGGGAAATAGATTTGATTGCCCTTCTCGTGGCACCAGAGTGGTTGAATATATGATTGCCAAATTCTTGGAACTTGATGTAGCTGAGGGAAGCAGTACTCAACCCTCGGAGAATTGTGAAGCAAGTTCATTAGGCATAGTACCCTTATCTGTTGGGCATGATTATGTTGGTTTAGATCCTATAATAGAGGTAAGACAATAAGTTCTAGATACCTTTTTTGAACTCGAGGCTTGTAGAATGATGTTATTACCGAAGAACCTGTTGTAGATCCCTTAGAAGAGGAACAACTTAAGACTAAGACTATTGTTGATGAACTTGTTATTGAGATTCCTATTAGGAGATCAACCAGAGAAAGACATCTTACTATCTTTGATAATTATTTTGTCTACCTTGGTGAGGCAGATTATGACATTGGTCAAGTTGTCGATCCATTAAACTATAATGAAGCTATCTCAAGTCCACAGTTTGATAAATGGTTTGACACAATGAGATAAGAAATGAAGTCTATGGTAGACAATAGAGTATGGGATCTTGTGGAGTTGCCAGAAGGTTATAAGACCATAGGTTGCAAATGGGTTTACAAGACCAAGAGAGACTCTAAAGGAAGGACTAACACAGAGATAAGGCATTGATTTCAATGAGACGTTCTCTCCCATATCTACCAAAGATTCATTCAAAATTATAATGGCCTTCGTAACTCATTTTGATTTGGAACTATACCAGATGGATGTCAAAACAACATTTCTAAATGGAAATCTTTATGAGGAAGTCTACATGAAGTAGCCAGATGGTTTCGTAGTTGAAGATAAGCAACACATGGTATGCAAACTAAAAAAGTCAATCTATGGTTTAAAGCAGGCTTCTCAGCAGTGGTATCTCAAGTTTGATGAGGTTGTGACTTCATATGGCTTCATTGAGAACAAGTTTGATCAGTGTATGTATATGAAGATCAATGGGAGTCAATTTATTTTCTTGGTGCTTTATGTTGTGTAACGCCCCGCTTGAGGTACGTTGTTACTGTTTCCTCTTTCGCTCTTATTTTGAGTTGATTTTGGTGTTATTGTTTGATTTAGTGTTGTGTTGAATGGTTGCCCTGAAAGGTTGGTTGAAAACGAAGAAATTGTCTGTAGTGCTTCGGGCAGGGCGAAGAATCTTCGCCGCGGCGAAGAGGTTGAAGCCACGGGGAAGGCTGGCTGACAGTTTCGCCGCGGCGGAGAGTTTCTTCGTCGCGGCGACAGCCCGAATAAATTGTTGATTGAGTTTTAGATATTTTCTTCCTTAAGGACAATTTGACCTTTCTACCCCTAATTAGCAGGAAAAGTGGGGAGTTAAGTGTAAGGATATTTCATGGAGAATAGGTTGAGATAGGGGTGAGTTTGTAAAGAATCAAAGGATATGGATGGAATTCCCAAAGAAGAATAAGGGCAAAATAGGAATGAGTGTGTTTATATTTCATTAAAAGGAATTAGAATCAAAGAAACCCCTCATTTCTTCTTCTCAAACGTGACTTCCCATCCTTACTCCCCTCAACTTCTTCTTCTTTTGATCAAGGTATTCCAAGGGGTTTTGAAGTGATTTGGGGTGGAAAAGTAACCTAAGGCTTCCTAAGGTAAGGATCTCTACTTAAGTTGTGTGATTTGGGAGTTTTAACCCATATTGAAATTTGAGGGTTTTCCTTCTTTTGGTTAAGATTAGAGGAAAAGTCAAGCTAAGCAAGAGAAAGGAAGGATTTGTGAAGTCTCTACATAGCAAGTAAGTAAAACCCAACCCAAGTTGAGATTTATGAATTTTTCTTGATTAGGGTTTTGATAGAAATGATGCATGTATGTGATGTGCATGTATTATAGCATGTATGAAAGATTAAATAGAGATTTCTATGCTTTGTGAGTGTTAATACCTTGCAAATTTGAGAAATGGGTTGTTGGTTTGGCAAGGTAGTTGAGATGGAATTTAAGGGGTATTATGGATCCCCTTTTTGGAAGTGTTTTCTATGGCAGGTTTTATGGCTTTGTGAAGGGGTTTTTCCCCATTTTGGATGGTTAAGAAAAGTTTTAGAATCATGGCTATGATAGAGTTTCATAGTGCACATGAGTTGTTTGATGAAATGCCTAATAGAGGTTTGAGTATGAGAAATGAACCTTAATTCTTGCAACATTGCATGTTGGCATTTCATAAGTGCATTAGTAGTGATGAACCATCCATAGGCACTAATTGTGCATTGAAAAGTGACCTAAGAAAGTGTAAGGAAATGGTTTATGCAATTACCCTATGAATAGAGAGCTTAGTGGGTAAAATTACTCTAAGGGTAGAGAGCATTGAAAAATGCTACAATAGAGTGAATTAGAAGATTAGTATAGTTGGGATGATGCTTTGTGATCATCACCCGACCGTTATGGGAATCGGATTGATGCTTTGTGATCATCATCCGAATAGCCCTTGGAGAGATGGGTCGACGCTTTGTGATCGTCACCCGATGAGTAGTAGAAATGGGTAGATGCTTTGTGACCACTACCCGGTTAGTTAAGAGATATGTAGGTTGATGCTTTGTGATCATCACCCAACGGCTAGTAAGCGGGTTGATGCTTTGTGACCATCACCCGATAGTGACTAGAAACGGGTAAATGCTTGGTGAACGTTACCCAAAATTCATGAGGAACGGGTAGGTGCTAGGTGATCTCCACCCGATAGTTAGAAAGAACCGAGTTGGTGCTTTGTGATCCTCACTCGGTAGTCACTAAGAACGGGTTGGTACTGTGTGAATTCCACCCGATAGCCATAGAGAGTGAGATGGTGCTGTGTGAACGCCATTCAGCCGTACCTCCGGTAAGACGAGGCTATGATGTTATTAGGAACAGAAACAGAATCAGAAATAGCATAAGGAAAGAATTAAGAGTTATTTATACGGGGACAGACAGAGAGAGTTTTACTTACTGAGCATTATTTTGTGCTCACCCCGTTATTTCCTTTGTGGATGCAGTTCTAGGTGATGTTGCGGTCGGAGGGCGTCGGCAAGCAATGAGGGATAGCTACTGTGCACATGTCTTTATACATATGTAAGCGTCAAGTGACTGAGGGATAGCTACACTGTTACCCCTGTTTTGTCTTTTAAAATACATTTTTGTAAACAATACTCTTTATGTATAAAAGACACATGAATTGTAATGAAAAGAAAACTTTGGGCCCAACTTTTCTATTGTTATTATGCATGCATTGTACAGTTTTCAGTAGATGTTACATGTTGATGACATCCTACTTGCTAGCGATGATATTAATTTGCTACATGAGACAAAATAGTTCTTGTCTAAGGCATTTCTTGGGGATGCATCTTTTGTTCTTGGTATTGAGATTTTAGGTGACAGAACTCGTGGGTTGTTTGCGTTATCTCAAAAGGGTTACATTAAACATGTGCTAAAGAGATTCAACATGCAAAATTGCAAGCTTGGACATGTACCTATGGTGAAAGGAGATAGGTTTAACATCAAGTAATGTCCTTAGAATGATATGGGAAGAGCATCTATGCATAATATTCCTTATGCTAGTGCCATTGGGAGCTTGATGTACGCACAAGTATGCACGAGACCAGACATGGCTTTTGTTGTAAATGTCCTTGGTCATAATCTTTCATATCTAGGTTATGATCATTAGGTTGTCTGTGGTGAAAGGAGATAAGTATAACATCAAGCAATGTCCTTAGAGTGATATGCAAAGGGCATCTATGCATAATATTCCTTATGCTAGTGCCATTGGGAGCTTGATGTATGCCTAAGTATGCATGAGACCAGACATAGCCTTTGTTGTAAATGTCCTTGGTCGTTATCTTTCAAACCCAGGTTCTGATCACTATGTTATAGCCAAGAAAGTTATGAGATACTTCCGGAGGATGAAAGACTTCATGCTTATATACAAAAGGGTGGAAAATCTTGAAGTAGTGGGATACGTTGATTTAGACTTTCGTGGTTGTCTGGATGACTTAAAACTACTTTAGGATACGTTTACATGCTCACAGGTGGGGCCATATCATGGAAAAGTGTTAAGCAGACATTGATAGCCTCTTCAACCATGTATGTAGAATTCATTGCGTGTTATAGGACAACCACTGAGGCTAAATGGTTGAAGAATTACATTTATGAGTTACGTGTGGTTGATTCCATCTCTAGGCCACTGAGAATCTACTGTGATAATAATGCAACCGTGTTCTTTTCTAAGAACAATAAAATCAGTAGCAAGTCAAAGCATATGGAGATAAAGTATCTAATAGTCAAGGACTTGGTTAAAAAGGGAGACATTATTATAGAGTATATTAGTATTGATAGTATGTTGGTTGACCCACTAATCAAAGGACTTAGACCCATTATTTTTAAAGGTCATGTAGAAAACATCGGTATTTTAGAGTCCTTTGATACTCTAGGTTAGTTGGAGTTATTGATGTATAACTGTTGTTTTTATGCTATTAATGATTTAGTTAGCATATATTTTTATCCTGATCACTATTTTGATATTTTGTTGATACATATGCACATATGAATTGTTGATATACAACATTGTCTCTCAAGAATAAGGTTTCTCTTGATGATGACAATTGTATATGGGTATGTTTCATATTTGTGTATCTCGAGATATATAATTGGTTGAAACATTTGGGCTTCATTGGAAGCTGTGAAGCTTTGTTGGAAGCTGTGGGATTTCTCTAGCTTTTCTTTAAAGCATAAAGGCAACAGAGAAATCATTATGAGGACTGACAAGGAAATAATACATGTTGTGATCATTTTGTTAGGTGCTATCCCTAACGCACTCCTAGATTATCGATCAATGTGATTTGGTTATTAATAATTGTAATCATGAATTGATCTTATGTCGATTTAAGAAGTAAAGATTGTCTTGGTTCATTATTGATAATCATATTGACAAAATTGTTGGTCGAAGTGTTATCTTTAGACTATGTTATTTTCTTAAAATAGTGGCACTTTAAAGTTAATTTTTTTTTTTGTTTACTTGGAAGTCAAAATTGTTTTATTTTCTTAAAATAAAATAAAATAATTCATTTTGACCAAGTGGGAGGATCTTAGAAATTTTCCTGAGTGTGAGCTAACAGTAATTATAATTTTGTTTTAATTAAAATTGGGTAAATATGTAGTCCAAATGAGATATCTTAATGGGCTTTATGTGATCGTTCCAGGATTGTCCAATACACTTTATTATAATAATCTAGGTGACGCCTAGTGTAGGCTTGAGCTTATAATGGGCTCCAGGGTTCACTGGGCCTTTAATAGGAGGGCCCAATAAACCAATATTATAATTGGTTAGGTCCACTTTCCAAATGCAAGATAGAACAACTTAACCCATTGTAAGTCGTCATTCGATGTACGTTATTGGAAAGGAATACCGACGCTTTCTGTCTTTTCTGGAAAACCTATTGCTTCTACCGTAAGGAATTCAAGAATAGAAAATCATGACACAAATAGGTTTGTCTATGACCCTTATTATTAATTCAATATTCTCTAATTTATGTGTTGATCTTTTGGGATATTGTTGATTATGACTGAATTCTATTCATGTTGTTTGATTGATATTCCTAATAGAATTCTTATATCATTGACTTACAATGTTTGTAAGGAGTTTATTAATAGAGAGAAGTTGCATTAAAAGAGGTGAATAAGAAGGCAGAAGTTGAGTTTTTTATGAAAGTGCAAAATTGTCCATAAAACAATGAGAGGGGTTATAAAGTACAAAACTTTTCAAAATGGCCTATTTTTTATTTAATCATGAAATTACAACATCTTAATATAATATCTCTTTTTAAAACTTATTTGGGTTAATAACAGTAACTATAGTTAGGTATAATCAACAAAAATCTCACTGTGGTTAGATTAATAATTGAAATCCCCTTACCGTTAATTATATGGTATTAAAATAAACAGTAGAGGGGCAATTACATAAATATTCATTCTCTTATGGGTACGTTTGGATCAGGGTCATATATGATAACGGGGGTAATCTTCGTTTATTTTGCAAGATTCCGTTGTTTGGTTTGCAAGTAATAAAATATTACGGGTATCTTTTATTGCAAATAATGTTTACTGTTGGTAATGTAGGGGATAATCCTATACCCTCCCCCTAATGTGTTATTAAAAGATTATTAGGTAATTTGATTTTTATACCTATTTTGTCCTTAATTAAATACAATTTCGGACACAATTACCCTCAAATGTCTACCAAATAACCATTAGCCTAGCCCCCCTACATTTGAGAATTTAGCTAAAATACTTAGTCACAAAAAAATTTAAAAGTTAACAAAATACCCCCAATCACCCAAGACCACCGTCAGCTGCCAACATCATTTGCCATAATAGCACACGACCGAAGGGATCTAGCCAGTCATGCATTGGTAAGGCCGTTTCTATGGCCGTTTCATGGCCACATCTTTGGCTGTGAATTAGCTATAGATTTGGCCATGAAACGGCCATGGATCACGAAAATGGCTTTGTTGACACACGGCCGGCCATATACGATGAGTCATACGCCATTCCGTCGACTGTCGGCAATGGCCTATGGTGGTGGTTGGCTATCGAAAATAGCTTAGGGTGGGTGAGGGTGATTTTGTTATAAATTAAAGTTTTATATAGTTGATGTGTTTTAACAAAATTTCAAATATTAGGGTTAAAAGTGATTCAAGAAATAATAATAATATATTAATATTTAAAAAAGAGAGTAATTTAATATTCTATATGATATATAGACCAATCAAACATATAAATATAACATACTTTCTAATTTATTTGAATCAACCAAATATATTTTTCTAAATATTCTCAAAAATCTTTTAAGGTATTTATATTTCCATTTAACGTTAATTTGAAGACGCTTCGTTGCCTTGCTTTCTAAAAAAAAAAAAAAAAAAACTAGTGTAAGCAGTTTAACAGTTATTACAAAACCTTTTCTCTTCACCGCGTGATCAATTTTTTTCTTCTAAACTAAATTTAGAAACAGAACCGAAACCCTAAAATTCTTACTCCGATTCAATTTGAATTTATTAGCAATCAATTTTGAATCTTAGACCGAATTGGAATTGATTGGTTTGTACAAATGGCAGAAGAGACAAGTGGAGGTGGATCTGAAATAACGAATGGCGTGGGACTGTCATCAATGGACTCAATGGAGTCGAGATGGGTATTCCAGAATGACGACGAATCGGAGGTGGATGAGGATGAGGAAGACAGAGAGTCTGAACATCGCGCTGGATTGGATTCTGAAGACGAGGAAAGTGGTGAACAACGCTTGATTCGCACAGGACCTCGTATTGATTCATTTGATGTCGAAGCTCTTGACATACCCGGCGCCATTCGAAATGACTATGAGGTACATTGTGTTCGGATTTAACATTTAGTTGGTTTATTAGATATTTTGCTTCTTTAAAGCTTAGTTGATAATTCTTTTGAGCTGCTTGCGAACTCACATGTAGCAATTTTATCTGATTTATAAGTGTTGTCTTTAGTAGCAATTTATGTGTAATGAAACGAACTTTTAGTTTGTTGGCAAAGTGGGCTGGAAATGTCTCGTTATATCTCGCTTATGTAAATAGTAGTGGAAACGGTAGATTATTGTGACGTGCTGGTTTGTCTGAATCAAGTGGGATCTTTTAATTAATGGAGGAACGTTGACTTTGAAATATTTTGAGCCATGCATGAATTGTTATTCCATTAGTGTCTTTGCTTGCTATGAGGATTCCTGTCTACTTAGGTCAAGTTTTGAATATGTATACTCTTTTGTACATATTTGAGTGGGTGAGCATAAGATTACCAATGATGAACAATTGAATCATGAAGTTTAAGTTTATTTTATATAGCAACGGATATAACAGTTGGAGCTTACTGTCTGATTTGTGTAATTGTAGTTGCAGGACTTCAGTGTGGGAAAGAGAATCATACTTGCTTTTCAGACACTTGGTGTCGTCTTTGGTGATGTTGGAACAAGTCCGTTATATACCTTTGATGTGATGTTTACCAAGGCTCCTATAAATGGAAATGAAGATGTTATTGGGGCATTATCACTGGTTTTATATACCTTGATCTTGATTCCACTGGTGAAGTATGTCTTTGTTGTTCTTTGGGCCAATGATGATGGTGAAGGTATGCTGGAAGTTATTAAACCATTTTTTTTTTTTTGAACTTTTTATGTGTCTGTAATATATGATTATATATTCATATACATGCATTTATTTATTTGTGTATGTAATTAGACGTTAGTGCAAAAACGATGTGTGCCATTCATGTGGTGCTTCATTGTTGCAGGTGGTACTTTTGCATTGTACTCGTTGATTTGTCGGCATGCTAAGGTTAGTCTTCTCCCAAATCAGCTTCCTTCTGATGCTCGTATATCAAGCTTCAGACTGAAGGTGCCATCGGCTGAACTGGAGAGATCACTGAAAATCAAGGAAAGACTTGAGAACTCACAGACTCTGAAAAGGCTTCTACTGATGTTAGTGCTTGCTGGTACTTCTATGGTGATAGCTGATGGGGTTGTTACACCGGCAATGTCAGGTTTTATATGTTGTTTCTTTTTGCTAACGCTTGCAGTTATGGCTCAAGTCACAGGAAAGCTGTTCTAGATGCTTATTTTGCATTGTTATTTATATATATGTCTTTCTTGGTGCAGTAATGTCAGCTGTTGGTGGTCTAAAGGTTGGAGTAACTGCCATTAAGCAAGGTAATGTGATATCCTCAATCAATTAAGCTTTTATTCTTTGAGTTTACATTATTTTCTTGCTTTTTGATATTTAGTAATGAACAGACAGCATGTGAGCTTTTGGATTGTTCATTTTCTTTATTGGAAAAAAGTTAAAATGATAATGACCTTAGTGTTCCTAGCAACTGGTAAATGTCTGCCTCCTTTTAGGGCTGAAAGGGATGACATTTTGCTTTCTTACATGCCCTATGAGGAGAGGTATTATATCAAGGAGACATGTTGACTCAGTTTAGCCTGTGTGACAATGCCAGTAAAAAGGAGAACTGAATAGGTCTTGACCTGAAACCTGAGCAAGTGAATAAATTAAGTATTTGTAAATACTTTAAACACATTGGAAACATTATAAAGTTTCTGATTTTTAGAAAAAATTACTACATTTTGTTCTGATACCGGTCTTTTGCTTTGCAACTCTGGTATTTGAGTAAAGAGAGCATTTGAATTCTTGAAATAGAAGTTTTTAGATTTTATAAAATTGTTAGAAACTTTTTCCTGGTTTTGAAACAATAACTTTATGTATATATGAAAGATAAGTAAAAAAAATTAACTGCAAATGAAGAAATTCATTCAAACCAGTACAATAATTTATTCATTGGACAAGGAAAATGGTTAAAGTCAAGTAGAGTTTTTGAAAAACCACCCATTTTACGAGGGTAAAAGTCAAGGGACAACCTTTCAGTCTGTAGAAAACTTTGGATTGACTGTCATATGTTTTGATAGTTCTCGAAACCTGAACTATTTTATCAAGTTACATTATGATATACACATGCCAGTAATTTTTATCTTCAAACACCTCAAGACAAAGGAGTCTCAACCTTCATCTACATTCTGTTATACAATCATCTATATCTTTCGTCAAGAAATAACTGCATTTCAATCAAACTGAATTTCTTGTCACAACTATATACAATTTCTTAATACCAGCAATCCAACACCGTAATTAAATTAGAGTACAATTTTCCCTGCTGTGATTGTCATGACAAACATCTATTACAATTGTACATATTGCTCCTCATTCATGGTGAATAAAAATTACAAATTGTTCGTTCATCACAAGATGAACAATGACAAAATCCAATTTCCATGTGATCTTCATGGTCTCTAATAGGAAGAGTTCTGAACCAAATAAAATCAACATGTTTAACTGTTTACTTATGCTGCACAGACTTATGTTGCAGTCTTATGTTGCACAGTAACCAAATTAATGCATGCCTGAATTCAATAAATAAATATACAGAAATATGCCTAAATTTAACAAAAGATAACAACAATGCATCTTTTAAAGAATCGTGTCATACTCAAGGTAATGCATTCCATGTAAGAAAATTTTAACATGTTTAATAGTACTTTATGTAATAAGAATTTTTAAAACCCATAATTAGTTGTTTATATAAAAGATTCACATATTTTAATGATTTAAATATATCAGTCTACTATATATATATATTAAAAAATTTGTTACTCTTAAAAACCCCACTTTATATAGCATTATCAAGCCATGAAAACAGTTTTGCACATACAGTTAAATTGGTCTGGCTGGTTGATTGAGAGATGATAAGGGATAATCTTTTCAGATGGTTGTTCATTTCGGATGAAAAGTTTGCAATAGTTGGGAAAAGCATGTTAATTCAAACGTGTTGTACAAAGAAGATAAGGTTGCTATAAACAATGTAGATAAATGTAGCAATGAGTATACTATCACATTTATAATGGGGAACATTAATCCACGTGGAGTAGAATGGTGCAAAGAACGTATTCAGTTGATACCATTTAGTTGGATTAACACTTAGTTTAATAAGTTTAAAACCTAGCAAAATTGATAAAAAATAAAGTTGCTGAGGATTCTACCAAATGAATTTATCACACTACTGGCACTATGTTGATACAAATTGATAATTGTATTCTAAAAAATGTTGCTAAAGAAAGGGTTTTTCCTCTTATATCTTGTTGGTCTCATTTAGGGACAGATACGAAAATTTACAATGGGCTATATGCTAAGATGGATTTAGTTGGGCACATATCATATCAGTATTATTTTTTGGTTTGAAAAACCTGGAGCAATCTTTACCTAGTGCCCCTAGTACCATGACTTAATTTGAATTGTATGCTGTGAACTAGGATTAATTTTATTGCTGAAGTACATGCAGTCAAAGATCATAGCTTGGCCTTGATCCTGCTGGTTGGACTTGGTGCCATGACCTAATTTGGATTTTTGGGAACTATGATCAATTTTCCAGCTGAGTTACATGTAGTCAAAGAGTGATATTGTTGTGTTGTTTCAAAATCAGAAGAATTATAATTTGGTTTAGTAATTCGTTCTCCATATCAATTATGTAACTGTGAGTGTGCTGTTGAAGTAACTTGCTGAGGTAACAAGTAGTATTTTTATTTAATGAGGAGGGATTCATTACTCTAGGTGTAGGATTTGCAACTCTTTGCATGAATTTATTACTCTTTATGTTACACTTTCAAGTTGGATTTATCGATTAAACTATACAAATAATGCATATGATATTTAAAATTGTTCAAACATCACTAATTATACCATTAATAAACCTAATTTATATTAATACTGTTGCATTAAAATAAAAGCACATTTGAAGATTTTTGATGAATGGCTATAGATTTCCGATTGATATTAAAAGAGAAATATTGTGCATGGTCAAGATAGGAAATCCAATATTTTGGTAGGATATGACTACTATAATAATTTATTAAGTAGTATAAAAGTAAGAAATAAGACATTTGCTTTAAATGAATTGAATTCTTTATTTTTATTTTATCCCTCTAATTCCAAATGGGATGCTTGCTATTTTATGGTTTGTAAATTTAATTGAGCAAACTAGTTATTTTATTAGTTAATTTTTTATGCCTTTTTTTTTTTGGGTGCAGATGAAGTGCTGATGATTTCAGTTGCCTTTCTCGTAATTTTGTTCAGTATACAAAAGTATGGTACAAGCAAAGTAGGAATGGCTGTAGGTCCTGCTTTATTTATATGGTTTTGCTCTCTTGGTGGCGTTGGGATTTATAACCTTGTAAAATATGATAGCAGTGTCTTGAGAGCATTTAATCCCATTCACATCTATTTATTTTTCAAGAGAAACTCAACTAAGGCTTGGTCTGCACTTGGAGGTTGTATTCTTTGTGCAACAGGTGAGCATGCCAATCTAGGAATGATTTGGAAGCATTGTTTTTTATTTGAAATTTGAGCAGATCTGAATGTTAAGTGAAATTTGAATTTATAAATCTGAATGATGTGCTTATAGTTGTTGCGTTTATTTTTTTATTTTATTTATGTATGAACATTAGTTTTAGTCTATTTGTTTTAATAGCAAAACAATGAGAACCAATCTTTCCAAATTAAGAAATGTGACCAGGAGTGGTGGCAAAAGACTGAAGGCCCTAGGTTTGGGATTATAAATTAATGACAAAATGGTAGGGGGAACCCAGGCTGGATGAAACCAGGAAGCTTTTGGAATGTCAAGTAGGAAAAAGGTAGTTAGGGAGAAGAGTCTAAGTGCTAGATAAGTTAAAAGAGGAAGGCATGATGAATGACAGAATGAGGAACTTTTCAAGAGAAGAAGTCAAATGGTAACCAGGCTTGGGGACCTGGTAATTTTAGAAGAAATCAATTGGTGGCAGAAACCTGAGGCAAAGTGGGTGAGGGAAGGGGATCAATACAATAATGTTTCCTAGAATTGTGTGTGGAATTAAAATTAGAAACCTGATCAGCAAATTAGAAACAAAGGATGGGTTTGTGACTGGAAATGGCATGATTCTTATTAAAACAAAAAAAATGAGGATGGAATGAGAATGAAGGAAGAGATTATCAATAACATATGAAGTTGTACTCAAATCATGTGTTAGAAAACCAATACTATATATGCTCAATTGGAACCCCATCTCCAAAGAATTAGGCAAGCTGGTTGGAGAGATTGTTTATTGAGCAGGAGAATAAAAGGGGCTTTTATGAATGTTGCAACTGAATGTTTCACGGAGAATGCCCAAGCCTGGATGGCTTTCCTTCAATGTTGGGACATCATTATGGAGGATTTAATGAAGATTTTTAGGGAATTTTTTCATAGGTGAGTATTTAATGAGATAACTAATGCCCAATGCTGCATTCATAGGCCTTATTTCTAATATGTAAGAATCCTTGAAGATACATATTTGATACATACAAGCTTATGCAAGTCCTTGCCAAAGGTTTCTCTCCTATGTTGAAAGAGGTATTTAAAGGAACTATATCTGCAGGACAAGCAGCTTTTGTTTATGTACTTTTGGTGGCTAATGAATTGTGGAGAAGCGTGAGGCAGTGGTGATTAAAATCCACTTTGAGAAGGCATAATATAATTTGGATTGGAATTTCTTGGATTATCTCCTAAAGGTTACGAGTTTTGTACTAGATGGAGGGGATGATCAAGGGTATCCTCCAGTTGATGAACTTTTTGATTTTTATTAATGAGCTTCCCAGGGGACATTTTGGTGCTACAAAGGATTAAGGCAAGAAGACCCTCTTTCTCACTTTTATTTAACTTTAGTGGTTGATAGATTAAGTAGACTGATAGATGAAGCTATTTCACTAGATTAAATGAGGGTATGTTGAGAAGGATAAAATTGAGGTCTCTCATCTTCAAGGTATCAATGACATGATATTCTTCTTTTTGTATGCCAGTGTGATTAATATTTGCATTTTTATTGAAGCATAGTGTTGGAATCTTCCATTGATGGTTGCATTTCTGAATCCTATATTACCATTCTCTTTTATGATTGCTGCTTTGGATTTTGTTTCAGGTTCTGAGGCAATGTTTGCAGATCTTTGCTACTTTTCAGTGCGATCAGTTCAGGTGAAGATACTGCAGAATAGCATTATCTGGATTAGATATTTTTACATTACCTTTGATAGATCAGCATCTTTTGGTGTTTCATTTCTGATTAGGTGTTGTTATTGATACGATTCTGATGAATTTGATAGTGGTTTTCTGCAGCTTACATTTATGTTTCTCGTTTTACCATGCCTTCTGTTGGGTTATTTGGGTCAAGCAGCTTACCTTATGGACAACCATTCTGGAGCTGAGCAAGTTTTTTTCAATTGCATTCCAAGTAAGCTTCGCATCTTATCTCTATCAATGTGCAAGGTCTTTGCAATACTTTGAAAATGGATTAGTTTTGTTTTATAATTGTATGATTTGTTTTTTTTTACTAAATTTTTTGTTTTTGTAAAATCTGAAATACTATTTCTGTTGTAGAGATGTATTAATCCTTCTTTTTTCCTTTCGGCATTTTGTATTTGCTGGAGATTTTTAAGTGTTAAGCTATTATACTTTGTCTGCAGCTGGCGCTTTCTGGCCTATCCTCCTCATTGCTAACATAGCAGCACTGATTTCAAGTCGGGCTATGACCACCGCAACATTTTCGTGTATAAAACAATCAACTGTGCTTGGTTGTTTCCCTCGTCTTAAAATCATCCATACCTCTCGAAAATTCATGGGCCAGATTTATATCCCAGTTATTAATTGGTTTTTGTTGGTCGTGTGTGTGTTGTTTGTCTGCTCTATCGCAAGCATTACTGAGATGGGAAATGCATATGGTAATACTCTTTTGAATCTTTATGTATCATTTTTGGTTCACTTTTAATCTCATGATTTAAAGTATTTCGGTGAAATTTACTGGTAAAATCTAGCTTCTAGGTTTTTTTTTTTATTTTGTTATTTTATTTTTAACTTCGTTGGATATGAAGCAAAATAACTTGAAATGATTATAGTAAATTTTGAAGAAAGCAAACAACCATCTGCAAATATTGGAACAGCCTTGAGGCCTACAAAAATTATCTATACATTTGTAATTAATTCTGAAAACTAGCATCTTAAAAATGAGCATTGCCCTTGAAACCACTGAAACCTGCCAAAACTCCTTGATTTGAATGGATTATGAAGCATAATATATATTTTTTGAGACTGAGACCTACAAAGAAGCTACTTATAATAACAATTGTTATGACTAGTGTGAATCTCAGTCAAGGTTTTGCATGTGAAGTTGTTCATTTTGCATGGCATGTGTTATTTTAAGTAAATTTGTTAGGAAATATGTTTAACTTCAGCTATTTTGACAGCAAGTTAGGAAATTCATCTTCCATAACATATATTATACCACAGTAAGGTAGTTAAGATTGGTGTTTTTAAGATTAGGAGCTGTCCATCGAATTCTTTCATAATGCTCTATGGATTACATGGTGATGGAGAAAAAGCATTAGCAAGATATTTGATGTAAAATAATTTGTAGTTGATATTGAGGAGGAAATATATCGTTTTTGACTTTCTTATCAAGATGTCTTTGTTTGCTTGGACTGTGGTTATCCGAAGAATTCTCAGGGCTAAAAATTTGATTAAAAGTGATAAAGTTGTTATAAGTTGGAGGTTTATTTGTAAATAGATGGAGAAACTGCCAATCAGTGATTGCTACATTGTGTTTGTGCAGTTGTTAAGGTTTTCTTTAGTGGATTCACTGGGTTATATCTTCTTTCATACTTGAAATTCTTTTTCTTGGGGTTGGATTGGGAGGAATTAATGATAAGGTTGCTTGGTGGGATCCTTCTTGCTAATGTGAATCATTTGGTTGGAGTGAAATGGAAGGGGATTTGAGGGGACAGAAATGTCATTGTTACTTTGAAATTGGGATTCTTGAAGACATTATTATGAAGTTCTGTATGTTCGTGTTTATTTTTTTTATTGAGTTTCTGGATACCATAGATTTTAATTATTTGTTTTTTCTGTAAGAATCTGCTGAATTCTCCTACTCTAATTGGGCATTTATTTCTTGTATTTATCCATGTACTTCTAAGAAAAAAATGATACTATACAGTATTCAAATAGTTTTTCGAAGTTGTAGTTGCTTTTTAGCATGGTTTCAGCTCAGATGCAATTCACACACCCTCTGTGTGTGCAGAGGAGCAAGTAGCCTATGCTAATTCTAGTTACGCTGAATTTAGCAAGACTTCTGCTAGCTGATTGCAAAAGACGTGGTCAAAATAGCTGTGAGCTTCAGAAGAAAATATCAATGATCTTCAAAACTGTTAAATTATATTTGCTTTTATGTGTTTTTACCTAAGTGTTGTATGGGAATGAATAAAAGGAGACTCTTAAGTTGGAGAAAAAAGTAGTCTTAAGTTCTCAAATCTATGAATTGAAAGAAGCAAAGGTTAGTAGTGAGTGGAGCTACTTCTGATGGTTTTTTCTCTCTAGATCACTGCTACTCTGCCTGAAAAGACCCTCTGAAGTTTATCAAAATTTGACTGATTGACAAATAGAGGTTTCTCATACTATGCTGGATTCAGCTAGACTCCTAGCTAATTGCTAACTGACTTGATCTAAACTAATTCAGTGGTACACCTTTTTCAGTTGCTTCTATAGTATTTTGGAAGAAAGGAGAGAGTCTAAAGTGGGGAGTAGATGTTACAGAAGTCAGCTAGGGCAAGAGAAGGAAATGGATAATTGCTAGGGTAGAGGAGCCTTTGCTGCCTTCTATGCTGAATTAAAATAACATTCTTCCTTGTCTTTCATGGGTCAATCTTAAATGTCGCTGACTTTATTCTTTTCTTTTTTTCAAGAATATATCTTTCTAAAGTTGTTTTTATTTTTTTTATTTTTTACAGGCATTGCTGAGCTGGGAGTGATGATGATGACAACAGTTTTAGTGACTATCGTTATGCTTCTTATATGGCAGATAAACATTATAATTGTGCTCAGCTTCGTGGTTTTTTTCCTGGGAATGGAGCTGACCTTTTTCTCATCGGTTTTGGGGAGTGTGGGGGATGGAAGTTGGATAATATTGGTTTTCGCCATAATAATGTTTTTTATAATGTACATCTGGAACTATGGAAGTAAGCTGAAGTATGAAACTGAAGTCAAGCAAAAACTGTCAATGGATTTGATGCGGGAACTGGGCAGCAATCTTGGGACAATTAGAGCTCCTGGAATTGGCTTGCTTTATAATGAGTTGGTGAAGGGAATACCTGCAATTTTTGGCCATTTTTTGACTACTCTTCCAGCAATTCACTCCATGATTATATTTGTTTGTATAAAGTATGTTCCAGTTCCTGTTGTGCCACAAAGTGAAAGGTTCCTTTTCCGAAGAGTGTGTCCAAAAAGCTACCACATATTCCGATGTATAGCCCGGTAAATGCTCTATTCCTGCAAGCCAGGAGCTGTTATTATTATGATGAGGTTTTTTATGTAAGCTCACAGTCACAGATAATAGTGGTGACCTTGCCTCACCTCGAATGCCAAATGTTTTAATGATTTTTGGAATTTACCATTTTCATTTTATCTCTGGTTTTCTCTTTTGGTCCGATGATATTGCCTTAAAAATTTAATTCAGCTACTGTGAATAGGTATGGCTACAAGGATGTTCGCAAAGAAAATCACCAAGCATTTGAGCAGCTGTTAATTGAGAGCCTTGAGAAGTTCATTCGTCGGGAAGCCCAGGAACGGTCATTGGAAAGTGATGGGGATGATGATAATGATTCTGAGGATGATTTAACTAGTACAAGACTTCTCATAGCTCCTAATGGAAGTGTCTACTCGCTTAATGTTCCTCTCCTGGCTGAGTTCAAGGACAAAAGTGAGCCCATTTCAGAAGCAAGCACCTCTGAAGAGGTGAAGTCTGAAATGCCTGTAGATTCTACAAATTCTGATCCAGAGCAGAGCCTGGAGAGGGAGCTGTCTTTTATTCGCAGGGCTAAAGAATCTGGGGTTGTTTATCTTCTTGGCCATGGAGATATTAGAGCAAGGAAGGATTCCTGGTTTATCAAGAAGCTTGTCATAAATTATTTCTATGCTTTCTTGAGAAAGAACTGCAGGAGGGGGATTGCGAATTTGAGTGTTCCCCACTCACATCTCATGCAGGTTGGGATGACTTACATGGTTTGATGCTTGATTCTGCTTCCAGGAAGGGCAGATCTCAACATGAAAAGTTTGACACTCGTCGTCTTATGGCATGTTCAGCTGTCAATGTAAGTTGCATCCGTTAATTTACACAAGCTTACACAATTTTCTTGATTATTGATGGCCCTTTGGATCTGCCAATCATTGAATTTTTTCCACCTTGTTGATCAGGAATTTTTCTAGTGTTTCAGCTTGGGTTGTCTTTGATGTATTCAATTTTTACTATTCCAACAGATGCATATGGAAATTGCCTCTTGTAACCAGCATGTTTTAAGTGATGTGAATGTGATTTTTCATAAATCTAGTTGCCGCCGCAAAAGGCCTGTTCAAAATTTATATATTTTGGCCTAGTCATTCCATCACAGACTTAATAAAAAGGGCATGAAGAATAGGTAACAGGTCAGCTGCCTGGACTGATTCACTATATTGATACCTGAGTTAAAATCTGGCTTTAAAAAAGCCCATCATAGAATTTTGTATTTAGGCATTTTCATTGTATTTTGTTTTCTTTTATTATTATTTTTTTTTTTTTCATATTTAACAATTCGTATTCGTATTGATAATAGTGTTGCAATTAAATATAATTGGATGATAGATAAATGATATGTTTACTTGTTCTGTAGTTCATTCAAATGATAGGTTATGTTATAATAGGAAGTGTCCTTTTTAAGTTTATTTTTCTTTTGTCCATTTTCTATCATGATTTTTGTCCTTGACAATACCCTTTGTTTCCAAGGGCATTTCGGAGCCCTAGAAAATTGTTAGTTGAATCCAATAATAAAGATTTATAAATATCTTTTTTTCTCAAGTTGGTAAAATACATTTTCATCTGACTTTTGCGGTCATTTCTGCTCTTAGTCGCTTTTTCTTTTTTCGGTTTTTCGTGTGGAAAATATGGAGATTAATTTAAGTTCCTTCACTAAAATATGTTTTAGAACATTTCTAAAGTACTCTTTATATGACTTAAACTCTGGATTATAAAGAATTTATCTATAAAACAACACTTTAACAAACTCTTTATTTTTTATATATAAATTAAAGAGTGAGCTTGACTCTTTACATCTAGAAAGTCATATTTCATTCTATCTTAATTTTAATTAGTAAATTA
Organism: Pistacia integerrima; assembly: GCA_026225825.1. Lineage (NCBI taxonomy): Eukaryota > Viridiplantae > Streptophyta > Magnoliopsida > Sapindales > Anacardiaceae > Pistacia > Pistacia integerrima. Next base: position 25,708,696 of record CM047749.1, read on the forward strand.
TAAGTTTTTCATTGTTTTAAAAATCGGACTAGAGGGCAACCCGCTCTAATGGCTGGGTCACGGTTCAACCGGTCCAACCGGTTGGATCGGTGATATCATCACGCATCATAATGACGTCAGCACATTTTTAGAAAAACAATTTTTTTTTTAGATTTATATTTTTCAATAAGACAATAACAATTTAATTACTGTCCAACATGACTCAAAGTTCAAATTCAACAACAATCCTAACATAATTTAAGTATTTAACAATAATTCAAAGTCTAAATCCAAACATGATATTGTATTTACATATCAAATGACAAAATACATAATAATTAAAAATTAATAACAAAACATTTGATGCAAGTGTTTTTTCTTTGATCCATCTCTATGTTGATTGAGCTTCACACACTAGCATCAAAATTCATCACTATTATCACCATCATCATCATCAAAACCATCACCACCATCTACGCAAATTTCAGTAAAAAATAGAAATCATAAGTTAAAACTTGTAATTTAATTTAAATAGATACTAAGTTTTAATCTTTTTCAAGATCATCTGTGAGTAAACTTTTTGGTATAATCAAAAGAATCAAATACAAAATACATTGTTAATTGTTTTTATATGGCATATAAATGTAACATAAAACAAAACTTGTCGTCACTCATAACCACAGCCACGAAAGAATATGATTACTACAGTGCTAGTACCAACTATTAGGTTTGAATGTGATAGAAAGTTATACTCACAACCACAGCCACGAAAGAATGACTTAAAATGGATTATGCCAACCCAATATGTAGATATCCTATCTTGTTTAACCAGGTTTTGCAAAACTATATATGAATGGTTTTTTATGACCTAAAAATCTATACTAGCTAAAAAACTGCCCAATCTGCCCAAACTGCCCAAGCCTCAGAATGCAAAAAAACTATCATAACAACTATCAGCTAAGGGAAGCTTTTTATGACCCAAAAATCTATACTAGCTAATCCAATTACTTAATCATCTACAGTCTCTCAGCAAAAGCAATTTTCATCTTTGTTTTAACTCTTGGTCATGTATCAGCATTTTCAAAAAAATATTGCAAACTCTACATCCAATCAGTGGTAGAGCATTGAACTTTCTGTAGTGGAATTAATCAAAGACTGATTTTTAACATCAATATCTGGTTCTACAGAAATTAAAAGATCCCAACACCTATAATAACATTATTAATTTTCACTTAATTCTATTACTCCCATCATTTACGTTTAAAAGATCTGAAGTTGTAGTAGTCAAACTACAAAAGTATACATAAAGGTTTTAAAACTTACATAGACCTCATCATTTTTTACCATATATAAATTGGAATAAATTCCCTGCACTTTTTTTGCGCAAATATAGACCTAAATTTTAGAAGCCTATATCACCAACTATTTTTACTGTATTTATTGTTAAATCCAAAAACAATTTTCTAATATATATGTTTATTAAAAAAAAAAAAAAATCACCAACACAAACTCATCAAATTCAACCCTTTTTTCCCAGTTCTTCATGAAATCATATTCATGACTGAAAACAAAGAAGACCGAACAAATTCAACCCTTTTTCTCATTTCTTAACAAAGTTCTAATGTTACTTAGAAAACAAAGAGTAGAGAGAAAGTTCAGATTCAAAAACATTACTCATCATCAGTTTCAACGCCAAATCCGAAGTGAGATTCGATTTCAAAACCCTTTTTTTACTCTAAAACTAGGAGATCTTACCGATCAAACAAAGAGATCAAATCAAACAACCAAAGCATAAGATCACTACAGACTACAGAGAGAAAAAGAAAGGAAAAAATCATACGTACTTCACAGTGCTGGGCAGTTTAAACGATAACCACTCAAGCTAGCTGAAGCTTCTCCTCTCAGTGGCAAACAAACAAACAACTGGCGGCAGCTGTAGGCTATAGTTCTTTAGATACCTTTTTCTTAGCCCCTTTTGACTAATATTTATAAAGAGTCAGTAAACAGAAGAGTGGGATTTCAGAGAGAACAAAAGACAGAGCCGAAACCCTGAGAATTTTTGTAGAGATCAGAGTGTTTGCTGAGAAATTTTCGTAAGAAAAACTGAGAAAGACTGAAAGAGAAGAAGATGAGAAAGGGCTGCGTGACAGAGAAGAAGATGAGAAAGGGCTACGTGAAAGGGAAGAAGATTGTCGCGTATTAGGGATTTAAATTGTGGACCGGTTTTTCCGTCGGTCCGGTTCAGTCACATTATCCAATTTTCAACCGGTTTAAAGCGGCTCAATGTATATTAGCGGGTTTGAGTGTGACTCGAACCGGACACGTGACCGGTTCACGGTCCAACCGGTTGGACCGGCCGGTCCGGTCCGGCTTTTAAAACAGTGAAGTTTTTATGCATTTTATTTATTAATTCTATCTTCCATTAAATCTCTTTGTGGGAAAGAAAAATGAAGAATTAAAATTTAAAGAGTCTATTAGATTTGAATAGAAAATTTGTTCTTTATATTTAGAAATTAATGAATATGCTATTTATTTATATGAAAAATACTCTTTAAAATAAAGAGTATCATTAGAGATGCTCTCATATATTATTTTCTATTTTTATTTTTTTGTATGAAAATATTTTTAATTAAATTTATTATTGTTTAATTAATATAGTAATGATTTAACATAATTAATTTTATTGTTTACTATACTATTATTGCACGCACGCACCAAAACTTTTAACCCCTATTTTTGGAGAAAATTTAACTACTATGACCTCTCAAGTTTGCATTTAAGGAAATGACTGAAATTTATTTTGCCTTTTTTTTTTTTTTTTTTTTTACTTTGAAAAATTGATGTGGTACACTTAAGAATCACTAAACATGCAAAAGGGTTAGATTGAAAAGATTTAAACATATATGGGTAATAGTTAATTAACGAAAATTGGTTTAAATTTTAAAAATTAAAAACCACCCCTCTATTCAAAATTGATTAATCAACGGACGCAAACCAAAATAAGCAATCGATGAAAACACCCACTTCTCTCTTGCAATTTTTGACGATTTTCGTTCCCATTTCTCAGCAATCTTTGCTCTTTAGATTTTTGTTTCCCTGTTAGTTACACAAACAAACCATGGTTGAAATTAACAAATCTGAGGAAAACCCAGCCCCACTCCAAATACTAGAGTCTAGCGGGTGTTCAAAGGTTGTAGAAGAAGACGTTTCGGTGGATTTTCCGATGAGTGAAGGTGATCCAGCGGCAGAGGAAATGATGGCGGCAAAAGAATAGACAGTAGGCTCTGTAAATGGTCTGAAGACAAGGAAGCCAGTGCAAATTTTGCCGAGGAGGAGGAAGAAGATAAAGAACAGGTACATTCCTTACTATTTTATAAATAAATTGTTTGGTGGTGCCAATTTGAGGGATATTTAGTTGGTGTTGGTTGTTAGGGTAGTTGTGGCATTTTGTCGAGCAGTTGGCGAGCATTGGGGGACTGCTTGTTTTTGGGTTTCCAAGGATGGGGGAAGGCAAGGGAGGTTGTTTGTAGGAGGTTGGATGGCTGGGGATGGCAAGAGAGGACAAAATAGGGCAGGCCATGCGTAGTTGCCTGTGGCTAGCCCTTCAATATGTAGGCCAGCCCCCAACCCCCTTATTTCGCTCCCTCTTGCCATCCTTAGCCATCTCCAGCCATCGAACTTGAAACAACAGCTTCTATAGGGCCTGCATTAGCTTCTCTAGTCCTCTCAAAGCCAAAAACACTCACTTCCCGATGCCCTCAAAACCCATATCCCTTAGATTGGTAGCCTATTGGTTGTTTTGGTTTCTTTTTTTTTTTTTTGTTGATATTTAGTTTATATCGATTGTGCAGTGTTGCTGAAGCATAAATTATAAATAGTACGGGTTGGAGGTTGTAATCGATAGGATACCATATTTCCCCACAAGGGTGGCAATTAGGTCGAGTTGGCAAGTGTTTACAAGAATAAAGGAGATTTTAGGTGGACAAAAGAGGGTATGGACTGATTCAAAGGACGGCGTTCTAGGGGCAGGCATCACATTATATGTTGTTGCACTCAATTAAAAGCAAAAAAAAAAAAAAAAAAAAGGTGGTTCGTGGTGGATGGGAAGCCACTATGTTTTGGGATGATAGAATTTGCCTTGATGATAAGCCTAAGATGTGGGGTATTTCCAAAAGCAGAAGAGGAAGAGAGAATAAAGAAGAGTAGGCCATCTGAAACCTTTGTTAGAGAGGTTTTTTTGGTTTGGGGGGGTGGGTGTCAACTGTTTATTACGGCATGTGATTTAGAGGATAGGTTAGGAGAAAAAGGGTATACATTTTCGGAGAAGTTTAAGATGTGTCTAGTATGATTCTTGCATTCCATCTTAATGGTTTATGACTCAACAAAAGTCATTAATCTGGATTGGGTGTGGTTTGCAAGCAACCAGAAGTTCTTTAATGCTTATCCTTGGGGAAGGTTATCATTTTAGCTAACCAATGATTCTTTACATGTAAAAGGCATGGCAATAAAGCACTGTCAATATGTCGAGAAGGAGAAACCGAACACTTACAATTTGTTTGGCTTCCCATGGGCAATGTAGGTAAATATTAATGGTTTTTTTGTTATATTTTTTGTATTATATGTGTTTTAATTATGATATGGACTTTTTTTTTTTACAATTTAGGCTTGGATGTATAAGGTCATCCCTGTCCTGGCTAAGGCGTAAGAAGGGGGAGGGCGAAAGGAGACTTCGGATGAAGCCATTGTAATTTCCTAGGATGTTGCGGTGGCACACCGAGAAGTGTGCCCATTGGGACTATGACAAAATGGGAGGGAAGGGGTGAAATGAGACTTTAGATGAGCCACCGTAATTTCCTAGGATGTTGCGGTGGCACATCGAGAAGTGTGCCCATTGGGACTATGATAAAATAGACATAAAAATTCAAATGGCTCAGGTAAGATTAAAGGATTAATCTTTTAAATATGCACTTGCTTTTAAATGTGGCTTAAATTTGATTGATTTTTTTCTTATTGCAGGGAGTCGTTCGTCCTTTCATCACCCCTACTAGGGGTGAATTGGGAGTGGAGTATGTTACATCATTCATATCACTGGACGATGTAACAGATGAGGGGATATACCACCTAATGCGGGACCTAAAAGGGGTCACGCATTTGATAGCAGCTAGAGGGCCACTGCTTGAGCATGTGGTTGAGGCTGAAGCTGTAGTCGACGGGAGGGAGGAGGAGGATGAAGATGTGGATGCTAAGGTTCGTACGCCTTCAATCAATTGGCAAACCGATACAACAGGTACCAATTTGCCGAGGCATCGGGAGAATGAGGTGGTTGACCTCATAAACAGTCTCTTTGATAGTTTTACAACCACCGTTTATGAGAGGTTTGAGAAGATGGAAGATTGGATGAAATGGGTGGAGGAGAAAGTTGATGGGGTATTGAAAGAGGTTGAAGTGCAACCTTAGTATAGAAGAGAGAGAGAAGAGAGGAAGCACGTAAAATCTCCTTTCATGTAATTAAGGTTTGGAAAGAAGAGGAGAACGAAGAAAGAAAAAGAGGAAGTCTGTCAAAGTGGAGAAGTGGAGGAGGAGGATAAGGAGGAAGACGGAGGAAGTGAGGAAGTGAAAACTGAGGAGTTAAAGGTTGATTTGTATAGGCCAATAGATGAAAAAAAGAAAAAACTACTCTATGCCTATTACAATGAGAAAGGAAGTGTGGTTGTGTGAAGTGCAAGACCGGGGATTATCCTCGAGAGTGGTTTGAAAAGATGTTGACAATGGGCAGGTGGCTTGACGACTCGGTGAGTTATTTTCCCGTATTTTTCCTTGTGTTTTCCAAGAGGTATTGTGTGATTGCTTAAGCGATATGTTTTTTTTAATAGACCGCTAATAAAAAACAGTTCTATAGTGTTTGCCAAGATACTTATCATGTTGTTTTGATTTGATGCAGCACATTGATGAGGTATTGACACTTATGAGGTTGCGATAGAGCACTAATGGTGATATTTTTTATCTGCACTATGCCATCACCGATGTGTCCTTTGGCCAAAGCCTAGTAAGTATTTATGAGATGTTGATGAAAAAGGCCAATGATAGACGTGCAACAAGGGGAGGTAAGTGGAAAAGAATGGCCGTAGAGGAGTTTGACAGTGTCCTTGTTGATTATCGGTTTGATGAGAGGATGATGCAGTATATAAGGGGGGAAAGGCCTAAATATGCAACAGTTGGGCAAATGTGAAAAGAGTATACTGCATCGTGAACATCAAGGATATGCATTGGGTAATCGTCGTTTGGCTACTGGAGGAGGGCTTGCTACAGATCCTTGATTGCAACCCAAGTATTTGTCGAGAAAGGCAGTTGGACACAAAGATGCATCTGTTGTGTACATTTTTCCCGCAGCTGTTGCGAGACAGTAGGATGTTTCAACACTTGGGTGATGAACTACTGACGGGAAAGTGGCCACACAAGCGCGTTCCCGTCCTGACAAATGAGGCGAGGTAAATTTTGTATAAAACTTACATAATACAATTATTCTATAAGCTGATTCTAGTACTATTGTCTTCCTCATATTGTAGTGTTGATTGCGGGTTATATGTACTAAAATTCCTTGAGTTCGACATGACCAACACCCTAATGGACAGCTTGAATGACGATACAATGAGCAACTTTCGAGAGCGCTTGGCTGTTGAGTGCGTTCACAAACATATGGATCCTTTAGTTACTACGGAAGGTATGCTTGTGATCACTAATCTATACCAATTCTTTTATTTTGTGTTTGTTGGTGATGTTGTAGGCATGGATCATTGAGTCATCAGTTGAATTTAGCCTTAATAAACCAGTCGGCCAAGTCTAATGTTGTTTTCATTATTAATACAAATTCTGCTGATGGCTATTAGGATTGTGAAGTACACCATGGAAATTATCAACCTTTTGATTGTCCAAAACCAATCCAAGTCATTGTTGATGTTGTCATCAACAAGTATGGAAATTGGACTTAGAGTTTTGTAGTTTATGTGAATTGCATTCTTATATGGATAATTGGGTTGTCTTGAATTGGATCAACTAGTATTGTTAGGCATCAGGCTATTGATAATTGGGTTGTGGTGCATTAAACTAATGTTATGTATGCTTTATTGCCAAGGCCAAGGTTGGATAATGTTGGAAGAGGTGTTATAGAAGAAGACGAAGAGTCTATTGTTGCTACTGCTATTGCTAATGTTGAAGGCGTGTTGGATAATTTTGAAGGATGAGGAAGTGGCTGAAGACAATGATGAAAAAGGAGAATTGAGGCTGTTGCTATTTTGGGTTGCTTTAAGACATTTATTTCTTGTTTATAGTGTTGTATTTTTATGTAATTGACGGTTCATATTTATAAAAGAGCAATTCAGTATTTCTTTCCCTTTTTTGACTTTGAGTTTATTTAGTAATCTTGTTAAATGGAATTAATATGTGTTGATGCAAATAGGTTGTCAAATTAAGGAGAAAATATGGAATTAATATGTGTTGGCTATGATCGCTTAAGTGATCAAGGGTTACCTATACTGGATGGCTTAAATGAGATCTAATATCGCTTAAGCGATTGTGGACTTGAAGATGATTTTGACAATGCCTTGGCCAGGGTTGCTTAAACGATGTCTAGTATCGCTTAAGCGACAAAGGCTTATGTATACTGGATCGCTTAAGCGAGATCTGACATCGTTTAAGCAATTGTGCACTTGGGGATGAACTTAACATTGCCTTGGCCTTGATCGCTTAAGCAATGTCGAGTATCGCTTGAGCGATGAAGGCTAAATATACTGGATCACTTAAGCGAGACCCGACATCGCTTAAGCGATCATGCATTTGGAGATGATTAGAGATGGAAAAGCAACCCGCCCGGCCCGACCCGACCCGACCTACGACGGGTTGCTTTTAGTGGCGGGTCGGTCCTGATCTGCCCGGTAACATTGGCAGGCCGGGTTAGGCTCGCCAATGTTAGGGAATTGGCTGGCCCACCCCGGACCGCCAATCCTAACCCGCAGGGTTAGGCCGCGGGTTGGGCCGGGTTAACCCTCTTTTTGATTTTTTTTTTTTTAGTTTAGTTTTGTTTTATTTTGTTTAAGTTTAAATGTTTAATTAACTTTTCGAATGAATAATTAACCATTTATAAATGAATAAATGTAATTGTTTTTAGTTAATTGTTAATTTCTTTTCAAATATCAATAATTAAATTAAATTAAATTTTTTTTTTTTGTTAACATTCCAAATATTAATTCAATTTTAATACATTAATTGTAATATAAGAATAATTAAATTTATTCATTTATTAAAAAATAAAATAAGAAATTACAATAATTATTGCCTCATTAAAAACCTCACCAAGAAAAACCCAATAGGACAAAAACTTGGTAAGGAAAAAAGAGTGTAATAATTGACAATTAATTTACAAGTTACAATTTACAAAACAACTAATTTTGGGGCTCACTAGGACCTCCCTCATTCGTATAATCTATATTACAAAATTGAAATGATTCTATTAAAGTATCGTCGACAACCTCGTATTGACCTTGATGGCGCGACCGTTCCCAATCTCGAAGACATGTGAGGACTTCAATCATTTTTTGTGAAAGTTTAGTCCTCTTTCATTTAAAATTCTTCCACTTGCACTAAATGTTTGTTCGGATGAGACAGTTGAGATAGGAACAGCGAAAACATCAAAGGCAAGTCTTGATAATACCAGAAAAATACATTTTCTGGCTCTCCAATAGTCTAAACGATCAATGTTCGCTCTCTGTTGTGGATCTACTGGTAACATTTCAAGGGTTGCCAAATATTGTTGAAGCTCATTACTCTGCGACTGCATGGAAGACAGTACATTAGTTGTTGTTGTTGGTGGAGCTTCTGAAGAGGAGGCTGTGCTTCGGATTCGAGTCCTCTTCGACCTATTCAGCGCACCCCAAGAGTAGAAGTCTTCATTTGTTTCTTCTGATGCAGCTTCCCTGGATGTTTCGCCTCTTTGCGGGTTCCCATACCTGTTTTCATATTGGAAATATACTTCGAAAAGTCTATTTTTTACCTCTCCTATTTGATTGGCATATACTTTGGTTTGTAAATTTTCACATAAATTGTCAAAACCATTTTCTAAACCTGCTAATTTAATTCTAGGATCAAATATAGCACCTAAACAATAAAGAAAAGGAATGGGTTCCCAATATTAAAATTTTTTTTTTCCATTGCCTTTATTGGTGCATTTAAAATTACATTGTCTTTGTTTTTTATAAATAACTCGGAAATTTTTATAATTGCATGTGTTACCAATGGACTAGTAGGATAATACACACTAGAAAGTTGTAAAGTGGATTGATAAAAATTTTTAAGAAAAGAATGAAATACTTTAGCTATTTGCCAATCATTTTCTACCAAATAATGAGGACCTCTATTATTTGCTACAAAATAACTAATTATATTAGCATAAGGTAAACATAAATCAAGCATTAAATAAGTACTATTCCATCTAACATGCATGTTTAATGCAAAAGTTGTAGGAGACATATTTGATTTTATATAAGCGTCTTGAAATTCAGCATTTCTTTTATTACTATTAGTAATCCAAGCTAAACAATCTCTAATTCTATTAATATTTTCTTTAATTGTTTTCATACCACTTTTCACAATTAAATTAATAACATGTCATGCACAACGTTGGTGAAAAAACTTCAAATTGTTATATAAAGGATAATTATTTTGAAAATAATCTATAGCTTTACTATTAGAACTTACATTATCTAAAGTTAAACTTATCACTTTACTAACAATATCATAATCTTCTAAAACTTCAACAATTTTATTATAAATTTGTTCACCACTATGATCAAGATCCATTAATCTAAATCCTAATAAAGATTTATTTAATTTACATTCATTATCAAAATAATGACTAGTCACACAAATATAATCTTGTTTAGCTCTACCACTCCAAATATCGGCAGTTAGAGCCACACTAACATGACAAGTATGTATTTTATTTTTTAATTCTAATTTCATTTTTTTAAATAATTTTATTAAATCATTTCTAGTTGCAGTTTTAGAATAACTTTTAAATCCTGGAAAAAATGAATTTTGAACAAATCTTTCAAAATATTTATCTTCAGCCATATTAATAGGTTGATCGGGAAAGAATATATAAAGCTAACTGTTCCCTATATACATCAGAATTATAACTCCAATTAGTACCCATATTAGTTATTTGAGTTTGATTGCTTTCTTTATTTCCATGTTGATTAATATGTTTATTAGCATGCCTTTTTAAAGTACTAGTACCATTACCTGAATCAGCTTTATAAATATTTCTACAGTATTTGCATCTCGTGTTCTTGACTTGAATGCCATTTTCTATCTCGTAAAACTTGTCGAAATGCACCCAAACGTCTTATGTGTGTCTGTCTTCGCTTTTGACGGCAGTTGATGATCCTGCCTCTGCTTGAGATGAAGTTGGACGAGCATGACGATTACGAGGACGACTTCTAGAACCACCGGGAGCTATTGGAATCGGGGACATATTTTGAGGTGTATCCGATTCTGAGAATGGGAAAGCGGGACTATTTGAATCTCCTCCTGTATTTATGTTAGTAAAATCAGTGGGACTAGGACTAGGATAGTTGTTTCCTTCATCATTGTAATTGATGGGAGATAAATATCTATCCATTGTAGTTGAAAAAAGAAATTGATGTAGAAGAAATAAAAATTAAAGAAAGAGAATTGGAATATGGAAATTGGAATTTGGAAAATTGGAAATATGAATTAAAAATTGCAAAAACTAATAAAAATTAAAATACGAGCAAATTGATAACAAAGAGATTAAGAGAATAAATGAATAATTGAGAGATTAGAAAATATGAGAGAATGAGAGAATTTGAGTTGTCAGAAAAATGTGAGAGTTTAGGGCCAATTTATAGAAAAAAATGGGAAAGAAAAATGACGAAAAAGACCCCTCCAACGGCTATATTTCAAGGGTAAAGGGGTAATTTAAAAAAAAATTAAATTTTTTATTTTTTTTCGGCCAACCCGCCGGGTTGGCTATTGTCAACCCGGTGGGTTGGTCGTTATTCTATAACAATCAACCCGCCTGGTTGACAATAGCCAACTCGACGGGTTGGCGGGTCTCTTTTAAAAGAGACAAAACAGCAACCCGCCGGGTTGCGGGTTGCCATTTTGCAACCCGGCCCGCTTGGGGGTTGCTGTCGGGTTGGGTTCAATCGGAACCGCCATATTGGCGGTCCGGGTTCAACCCGCTTCATTGCGGGCCGGGTTAGGGTTGACCCGCTTAACCCGGCCCATTTGTTCCACCTCTAGAGATGATCTTGAAACTGCCTTGGCCTTGATCGCTTAAGCGATGCCGAGTATCGCTTAAGCGACAAAGGCTAAATATACTAAATCGCTTAAGTGACGAAAGCTAAATATACTAGATTGCTTAAGAGATACTTGACATCGCTTGAGCGATCGTGCACTTGGGGATGATCTTGATACTGCCTTGGACTTCATCACTTAAGCAACGCTGGGTATCGCATAAGCGACGTCGGGTATCGTTTAAGTGATCAAGGGTTATCAATATTGGATCGCTTAAGCAATATCTAACATCGCTTAAGCGATCGTGATCAAGGGTTATCAATATTGGATCGCTTAAGCAATATCTAACATCGCTTAAGCGATCGTGCACTTGAGGATGATTTTGACACTTCCTTGGCCTTGATTGCTTAAGCGATGTTTGGTATCGCTTAAGCAACAAAGGCTTATGTATACAAAATCGCTTAAGTGAGCCATGACATCGCTTAAGCGATCGTGTACTTGAGAATGATTTTGACAATAATTGGCCTTGCTCGCTTAAGCGATTTCGGGTATCACTTAAGCGACGAAGGCTTATATATACTGGATCGCGTAAGCAATCTGCTATTTTTTTTATTTTTTTATTTTTTATGGATTATTTGACAACCCCATATTAAGTAACGTTAATGTTAACTTAGGGTGTTCACAATATCACAAGATTTGGAAGAAAAGAAGCAAATTAGCCTTGATCGCTTAAGCGACATCAGTTATTAACACATATTAAGGCCATTTAAGAAGGATTATTTGACAACCTAATTATATCAACACATATTAAGGCCATTTAAGAAGATTATTAACATTAATTTAAACCTCGAACATTCACAACATCAAAATATAACAACTACAATATGTGACGTACAATTGTATGATACATGGAGGAATGTCATAGCATGCTAATGTGACACGTTAGTAGAAATGTACCTTATTTCACAAATATGGATGGCTATGATTGAATATAGAGCTAACCCATAATACGGAATATAATTTCTCACTCAAATGTTCACAATATCAAAAGATTGAGGAGAAAAGAAGCAAATTGGCCTTGACCACTTAAGCGACGTAGGCTATTGTTTAAGCGATCACGACTTATCTATACTGGATCACTTAAGTGAGATTTGACATCGCTTAAGTGATTGTGTATTTGAGAATGATTATTCTAAGTATAAAATTGAACCAAAATCCGGCTTGCGTTGTTGTTTCAGTGCTACTAGTGCATGATGATAAGGTAAACATTGAACGTCAAACACTTTATAGCTGCAAGTTTTACTAAGAAGGTTAACTAGGGCATTCGGACCATAGCCGTGTATGGTGAGCTCTTGAGCATTGAAAGGATAGGCAAATAGTGCATTTGACAGTTTCATACATTCTCGCAATAATTTTTTAGCCGACAGAACTAGGATTGTGGTAAAATTATCTGACTCCATACGATGCTCATGGAACCACTGTGACAATGTCCTCTGGATTGCATCAAAAATGGCAACAATTGGAAACTTCCTTTCTATTAACAACTTCGAATTTATGGACTCGGCTATATTCGTGGTCATGACATCGATCCTTCTTCTAGGAAAGTAAGCTCTACTCCATTGCTTGAAACCAACATCATGCTCAAGATCTTAGCAATTTTATCATCCTTGATTCGGATTCACCGAAAGTGCTCCTCAAACTCATCAACTCAACAAGCTTTTGCTACCATGTAGTATGCCTGAAGGAGGCCAGCACACTTAAACTTTTGTTTTATGTTCTCGCCAAGGTGCCTCATACAGAATCCGTGATGTGCTAGAGGGTAAATAGTGGTAATCCTCTTCTTTATAGGTTGTACCTATAAGATATTATGCAAAATTAGTCATTGTCAGGCACTATTGTAAGTAATTGCTGAAAAAACCAAGTCCACGACTTGTCATTCTCAAAGTCAACGACACTCCATGCAACAGGATATGTGTGATTCTCGCAGTCCTATGCAATGGCTACCAATAATGTACCTCCATACTTTCCCATCAAAAAGCAACCATCAATAGCCAACACCTTTCTCATGTTTACAAAACCCTTTATAGCAGTACCGTAAGCAACAAAAAAAAAAAAAAATATTTAAACCTCATATTCTTGTCCCACTTCAAAGCCGTCTTGCTACATTGATTTGTCAACTCAAGCATATAACGGTAAGCTTCTAATACTGCGTACCTGTGCTCTGGCGTGCCCCTCACAAAATCTTGTGCATGTTGTCTCTCTTTCCAGCATTTCGAGTAACTGACATTGCATCCCAACTCTGTGCGCACAAATCTCTGAATGTCCTTAAGAGATGGACTTTTCCCTTCAACAAACTGATTTTTGACAAATTGTCCAATAACATTAGCGGAGGCTTGTCGATACTCGCTTGAAATATGTCCTAACCCACATGTGTGGTCATGAGTATTGTAAGGAAACGACAACGGAAAACAAAACAAAACAATGATCGATTCCTTTTAAGCCAAGATCAAGGTACAGATATTACATATAATATGTTAAATAAAAAATCTGTAGTAATATGAACGATCAGAGTAAAGATTAGAGTTCATATGCACGTTTGGAGGCTCCTTCAAACTTGTCTCTGACTGGGTTCGCTACCGAATCAAAATAGAATCGAACTAGCAGTAATCCACACGAAGATAACCCCAAGAGCTAAAGATGGATTTACTAGATCCTCTTTAGCTTCGAGAACCAAATCAAAAATCAAAGAGACTTTGATTCAATGACCAAGGGTGGCGTGAGATGTAGAGAGAAAGTGGGAGAGAGGGCTGCCTCCTTTCAATGATTGAATAATCACACAAATGAATTCTCTCTCTCATAAAATCACAAAACACATGTACTTATATAGTGCATGTGAAACCCTATTCCAATGAGAAATAGGCTTGGGCTCCAACCCAAACAACCACTATGTCCAAACACTCCCAATCATGATATTTTATTTTAATTATTATTATTCCAATTAAACTCAATTAATATATTTATAAAAGATATTAACATTTAATAATAATATTAATTCATTTAAATATATGCATACATATATTTAAATATAATCTCACTTATTTAATTTTAACATCAAATTAAATATAGGCAACAACCTCAGCAAATTTAATTGAACTGGGAGATTACCAAAATACCTTTTCGCCCTCAAGGACGAAAACGCCTCTTGTACAAACTGATTGTTAAATTATCTTCTATGTGTGTGACCTGTAGGCTCCTCATCATACCGGCAATGAGTAGTATCGCGATTAACATCAATTAATCGTCTCACTACACACAAACCAAGATTGGCCTCTAGCAAGGCATCATGGCCACCCGATAGATTCATTCAGTGAACCAGCTACCTGTCAACGATATGGTTACCGTGTAATCAAATCCTTTCATCATCTGTTACTCTCGATATTTGTATTCAGTTACTGGATCAATGATCAGAATAATAAACTAGATTGAGCAACAACTCAATCCCATTGTGGCCATAGTTTTAGTGTCATTGCCATTTACTGAATTGCGTAGTGAGATAACTTCTCTCATACCCAAGAGTGATGAATCTTCTGTCGATCCACTATAGTCTTGATACACTTATCGATGCAGCCAATCACTACCGAATTGATAGCTCTGAATAGAACTGCGTTGGGCTAGTGTCAAACTACACCAATCGATGCACAAAGTGCTCCGGTGATCTCAAGTCTAAGGATCACATGCACCACCATTCATTAGAAGATTTATTCCATAGACACTAGGGTTACCATCTATATGGAATCCTCTATTGGGTCAATCCAATGAACTTGCCTACAACAAGCACCCATGTGTTGCACCAGGTTGTCAGCAAACAATCTTGACAAGTGAAATCAGTCAATGCCTTTTGATAGGGTCATTCAACACTATGATAGCCTTACTGTATTATCTGTGCCCTTGGTCAGAATAATATGGGGCTACGGACATTTCTAGAATGGCCACCATATGTGCTCATAGGGTTCTCACCATCAAGATTTGAAACACTTGATACCCTCGTCACGGTTCTACCATTCTAAGGACATATATCAATACATAAAGATATGATTTACATGATATAGAATAAATTGTCTTTTATTGATTAATGAACATTATTACAAAGAGTCAATTCTACAATAATTGATTGGTTATAGGGCACCTACTCTAACAAGTATATGTGCTAACAATAAATTTTTCGAACTCCACCAACCTTCTACAATAAACCCACCACTTGCACTTTCAGTCACGACACACAACCGTCACTACCAATGAATTAGACTTTTTGGTGATGAACTCAAAATTACCTCTCACGGTAACAAGTTTTAGCTTTCTCACCACTTTTGCCTTGTTGTCAAATAAATACCATACGCACAAGTTTGATCCATCAATAAAAACATGAGGTGAGTCGCTACTATTTGCAATTGCCACCTTTGAACCTACATAAAGGACCATTGTGTTCTCACACCTTCTGCATAATCTGTATTTATAGGAATCTCTACATCTGTGGGAACATGTACAGTGTTGTCATTGTCCACAATTTCATTCTGCCCCATATGATCAACCTCTTTTACAGTGTCCTCCTTACCACCCAAATCACCGTCTACTCTTGATTTTTCAACAAAGAAATCAATGCCCTTGTAGTTAAAATTAAAACCAGCATTCTCCCCACTAACTCGCTCGTTCTCCCCTTCCTTTGAACCAACTTCCAAAGTTTTATTTACAATTGAAAACGTTAAAATCGGCCTCAAACCATCACCGACCACATCAAACATATATAACTTCACATCTTCATTAGACATTAATACAACAGGGGGTACCTTAAAATTTGCAGGAACTCTGCTTAAAACATACTTCACAACTATAACACTACATCTGCAACTCAACCCACCTTTTCTAATGATTTCATCAATCAACTCATCAAAACTAGTTTCTTTACACACAACAATTGCTTTAACTTATTTTCTCTTCCCAATCCACTTCCAACAACTTTCATCCTCCACCCACTCACCAAAATATTCAACACCCAAAATAACTTGTCCCATATCTAATAATAGCCAAGTACCTATAATGCAAGAAAAAAAAATTATTAACTGATATATTAAGGGTTGACAGATTTTAAAAAGCATATGCAGAGTCACTTAAGCGATGTGGTGTATCGCTTCCTGGATCGCTTAAGCGATCCAATATATCACTTAAGCGATCTGGTATAAATAAGGCTGATCTCTTAAGCGATCTTTTGCCATATACCTGACTGCTTAAGCGATTTTACTGCATTATACCAGACTTATACCAGATCGCTTAAGCGATCCATCAGATCTAGAATAAATTTTCAGTCATCTCCACCTATAATCGGTGCTTCCACCCCTAGCTACCCACAATGCAGGAAAATCATCAACAAATTTCACTCTTTTCAACTTGCATTACATCAAACACAATCCAACAACCTAAACCACTAAATCAAAATCATAACCCAAACCTAATCCATCATTAAATCTTTGTAAATAGAAATATAAAATGCAAAGAGGAGATACACATACTTGGACGAAATGTTAGGCGGAGGAGGTGGCAGATCTTCGACAGAGAAGATGTTAATGGCGGAGGAAGAAGAAGGTGTTAATGGCAGAGGAAGAAGAAGATGTAGAGGAAGATGAAGATGTTTGGTTTTGCTAAGAAGAAACAACCAGGGGAGGGGAGTTTTGACGTTAATGGTGGAAGGGAGGAGGCAAATGAATTTGTTTTGGGTTTCGGTTTCTTTGCAACAATTTTGGGTTTTTGGGGACAAAGTATAATTTTTAAAAGATTAGTCAATACTTCATTAATCGTAATTAAAACATGATTAGTGCTTAATCATGTTTAATTACTCTTAATAAAAAAAATAAGGCTATTTAGTTAAGAGTTTGAAACTTGATAGCCTTTTAATTAAATTTAAACTTGATATGGTCTTTTAATCATAAGCCCCCTATTTTCGTGTCTTTTTTTATTTTTTTCCTTTAAACTACTCTTATTTGTATAAATATAAAGCTATATCATGTACGTTCGATTGGACTCTTTCTATAAATATAACAACTTGAAATGCTCTTATTAACATTTAAATGTACTAATGTACTGCTAATTAAACCTAGATTAATTAAATTTTTATTTTGACATTTCACAAACCTAAATTAAATTGAACTAAATGATAAATGAAACAATATCCAAGAGAATTATTAAACGAAGAGGGATCGCAAGGGAAAGAAACACAGAAATTATCTCATCAATTTTTTCAAAAAATTTATATTCAAAATAACTTTATTTCTCTCCTGCTAATGGACCGTGACCATTATTATATTTTAATTAAATTAGTTCTTTTACGGCTATATTAAACATATATGGTGTAGAATGTTTACATCTATATTAAACGTATCAAGTGTACGATTTGTTCAATAGACCATGACCGTTATTTTATTTTAATTAAATTAGTTCTTTTACGGCTATATTAAACACATATGATGTAGAATGTTTACATCTATATTAAACATATCAGGTGTACGATTCGTTCAGTGGACCATGACCGTTATTATATTTTAATTAAATTAGTTCTTTTACGGCTATATTAAATATAGAATGTTTAGCATATTAAACATATCGGGATTCGTTCGGTGGACCATGGCGTATATTAAACATATGGTGTAGAATGTTTCGTCTATATTAAACATATCAGGTGTACGATTCGTTCAGTGGACCATGACTGTTATTGTATTTTAATTAAATTAGTTCTTTTACAGCTATATTAAATATATATGGTGTAGAATATTTACGTCTATATTAAACATATCAGGTGTACGATTCGTTCAGTGGACCATGACCGTTATTATATTTTAATTAAATTAGTTCTTTTACGACTATATTAAACATATATGGTGTAGAATGTTTAAGTCTATATTAAACATATATGGTGTAGAATGTTTACTCTATATTAAATATATTAGGTGTACGGTTTGTTCAATGGATCATGACCGTTATTATATTTTAATTAAATTAGTTCTTTTACGGCTATATTAAACATATATGGTGTAGAATGTTTACGTATATATTAAACATATCAAGTGTATAGTTCGTTCAATGGATCATGATCGTTATTATATTTTAATTAAACTAGTTCTTTTACGGCTATATTAAACATATATGGTATAGAATGTTTATGTCTATATTAAACATATTAAGTGTACGATTCATTCAGTGGACCATGACCGTTATTATATTTTAATTAAATTAGTTCTTTTACGTCTATATTAAACATATGTCCATAAACATGAAAAAGAAATATTGAAGTAAACCCTTAATTGCTTAAGCGATCCCGTCTATTAAACTAGTTCTTTTACGGCTATATTAAACATATATGGTATAGAATGTTTACGTCTATATTAAACATATTAAGTGTACGATTCATTCAGTGGACCATGACCGTTATTATATTTTAATTAAATTAGTTCTTTTAAGTCTATATTAAACATATGTCCATAAACATGAAAAAGAAATATCGAAGTAAACCCTTAATTGCTTAAGCGATCCTGTCTATTTAGCCTTGGTCTACAAATTGCTTAAGCGATCCCGTCTATGGTTGCAGAGTTCAATTTTATATCAATATTATATTTTTTTTATATTACTTTCTTGCCAAGAACTAACAAAAATAATATAATAACAATAAATTTTTCAGTTTTATGTGCGGTGCTGATTGACAAAGACCGAAGTGTTCCTTTCACATTTTATTGAATAGAAAAAAATAATTAATAATAATAAATAATTAATAAAAAAGGACTAAATATTAAATAAACATTATGGAATATAATTTCTCACCGAAGTATATCGCTCACTGCATCGCTTAAGCGATCCACTGGATCGCTTAAGCGATCTAGTACAAATAAGCCTGATCGCTTAAGCGATCTGCTGACATATATCTGATCGCTTAAGCGATCTGTTGCCATATACCAGACTTATACCAGATTGCTTAAGCGATCTTCTATCATATATCAGATCGCTTAAGCGATCTGGTACCATATACCAGACTTATACCAGATCGTTTAAGCGATCTTCTCTCATAAACCCAATCGCTTAAGCGATCTAGTACCATATACCAGACTTATACCAAATCGCTTAAGCGATCCATCAGATTCAAAACACATTTTCAACCATCTCCACCTACAATCGGTGCTATCACCCCTAGCTACTCACAATGCAAGAAAATATTCAACAAATTTCACTCCTTTCAACTTGCATTACATCAAACACAACCCAACAACCTAAACAACCAAATCAAAATCATAACCCAAACCCCATGCATTATTAAATCTTTGTAAATCTAAATATAAAATGTAAAGAGGAGATACACATACTTAGACAAAATGTTAGGAGGAGGAGGAGGGGGATCTTTGGCGGAGAAGATGTTAATGGTGGAGGAAGAAGAAAGTGTTAATGGCGGAGAAACAAGAAGATATAGAGGAATGAGGAAGAAGAAGATGCAGAGGAAGGAGGAGGAAGAAGATGTAGACGAAGAAGAAGATGTAGACGAAGCTAAGAAGAAACAACAACCAAGGTAGAGATGCGTTAATGGCGGGAGGAAGAAGAAGGTGTTTGGGTTTGTTTGCAAGAATTTCGGGTTTTTGGGAATATAGTATAATTTTTAAAAGATTACATAATACTTCATTAATCCTAATTAAGCACTAATCAAGTTTAATTACCCTTAATCAATAATAAGGCTATTTAGTTAACACTTTAAAACTTCATAGCCTTTTAATTGAATTTAAACTTGAGATGGCTTTTTAATAAAATGCCCCGTGATTCAGTGGAAGAGCGACAAAGAGAGATTTTGGGCAGAAGAGAGGGAAATGTTTCTCGTTTTTGGGCGCTGGAATTTTGGGCAGAAGAAATGGGTTATTCTAATAGTTTATAACCGTAGCTTTGACTTAATGAAAAATGGGTGGGAGAATTTGCCTTGGTGAAAATAAACATTTAGTGGCTAACATTTTGGTTCTGAACAACTCTTATTAACAACTATAACTTTAGTTGCCAAAATAACATACTCAAAATTTCAATTTATTTCAAGCGGGAAAATGGGGTGCCCAAACTGATTTGCAGAATTTACCATATATTTGGCAACTAAAATCTAAGTTGCCAAAAGAAGATAATTTGCAACTAATTAATTAGTTATGTAACAGTAATTTTAGTCATAATTTAAAATATCATTTTTTCATTTTACCGAGAAAGTGGGAGCCAAAAAAATTTATCAACTTTTAGCGACTAAATACATCTTAGTTGCTATACATAAGTTTTTACAACTATTTGTAATATGCACAAAACAATTAGTTGCCATATGTACCATGGGCCCTTTGTAATTATTTTTAGAAGCTTGGATATTTAGGTAATTGTATCATTTTGTAACTAATAAAAATAGTTACAAATTAATTAATAAATGTAATAGGTACTGTATCATTTTGTAACTAATAAAAATAGTTACAAATTAATTAATAAATATTTGCATTTAATTTAGCAACTATTTAGTAGTTGCAAATAATTGTTTTCTGTAACCATAATTTTAGTTGCAGAATCTCCTGTTGTAGTTGCCAATTGTGTTGTAATGTTGGAAAAATTTACAGCGCAAGAATTGGCAACAAAATAAATTAGTCGCTAATGTGATATTTTCGACAACAAATCAAAGTAGTTGCAAAATATTAATTTTAGACGCCAAAGGCTAGAATAAATGAGCCCCATAACTTTATTCCCCTTTAACTGACCGATTGGAATTTAGTTACTAAATGTGGGGTATCTGCAACTATTTTTGTCTAGTTGCAAAAAAATTGGTTGCAGAAAGTACTTTTTCTTGTAGTGTTTTCTTGTTATATTCTAGGAGAACCACCGTCTTCTGAACCACCGTCATGCGTGAGTTAAGCCACCATTGTTGATTCCCTATAATCATGCACCCATCTTGCTCAATTCCCGCCTAGGTGAATCGAGTACCTTTGGTTGACGCGTGTTCATGTTTTGGCATTCTAGTCGATACGGAATTTTGCATCAACAATACGTAATGTTAATTGGGCAATAACATTGCATAATAGGCATGTTGAATGTCTCCATTGAATGTCATGTGGTGACATTAGTGTAGGTGATTACGAATGTCATATCACTAGGGCATTAGTGTGGATGAGTGGTTAGTGAACTACTTATCAAAATGATGCTATGTTTATTTATCAATAAAAGACATTTTCTTTTATATCATGTAATATTCTGTCTAACTAGTAGTTCTTTGGAAAAATATAAGTAAAACTCACTAACATGTTATAGAATATATATATATATATAAGAATATAATAGTGGGCCCAAAATAAATTTAACTCTATATACAAATCTCTACATCAAATAATAAAGTCACAAAAAAAGTACAAAGTAGTCTCGGATAGTGGTGCCATTCTCCTCCGCTACTTGACGTTCCTCCCGATCGCATCTCATCTATTACCTGCAAAAACAATGAAATCAATGGAGTGAGTACTAATTGCTCAGTAAGTAAATCCACAATACTTCTATTCCTTTCTCCGTTACTCAGATCCTGGATTTTCTTTCCTTACACCAAACTTCTCAATTCTTCTCTGCTCTTTCTAAGATTCTAGTTTCTCACTTACCGATAAATGAACTCGGGGTAACAGAAATGGCATGATGCACATGCACAAATGCATAAACTTTTTATATGAAATGCATTTGCTTTTCTATTTTTCTGTTTTCTTATTCTGTTTCTCTTATTTTCTATTCTTTCTTGCTTTTCTATGCTTTCTTTCTTTTTTTTTTCTATTCTTTCTTTCTTTGTCGATTGGACTCGGTGGAGGCATGGATTCGGAACCCTGGCCGTGTGAGTGAATTCTCAAATTCTTTCTTGGGTATAGTTCTCATCCACATGCACTTTTTATGAACTGTACAAATTTTTCTTTCTTATTCTTAGGCCGCTCACTAAAGGCGGCATGCATGTGGGGATATTCTTCTTCCTCTCTATCACTCATGGGTTCCCCATTACAACAACCTTCTCTTCTCTTATCTTTTTATATTTTTTAAGTAAAATTTCAGATTTGAGGTATTCTTTAATTATGTTCTTTAGATGATGATTCTACAATTAATTTCTTTTCTTTTTTTCTCTTTATTCTTTAATGTTCTCATACATGTATATGTGCATGTAAATATGCTCATTCTTTACTATTCTTTCTACATGCAAATGCTCAAATGTAAGAATGCATTATGGCATATAAAGATATCATTATGGAACTAATATTCTCTACCAACAACATTTCCATAACAAAGTAATAATATAACATACTCATATATATGCACTTTCTTTGACATTTCATCAAACACCTTACATGCACATACAAACCTTAAATTGGTTACACTTCCACATATTTCTCAAGCCACCAAAATTGGAGCAAAAACTCCCTAAGGCCAACAACCACCCTAGCCGAATTTTACCTTCCACCCTTCCACATCCATTCTTTCATATTTCATTAACTCAACACATACAAATACATCACTTCTCATGGCCATAAGATTCACAAATCAAACAACCTCAATTTTAATCCATAATTCTCATCATCCAAACACACATACAACACATACGAAATTTCTCTACACAAGTATTTATTCAATCAAAGCTAAAGTTGGATCTACTTACCTTGAATTTGAGTGATTCCAACACTATAATCTCTCTTTGGTAGAATTCCCCTTCTTCTTAACCCTTGAATGTTTAAGATTGAAAATCTATCAAAATTTAGCCAAAATCCTATGAATTTCCTTGGAAATTTAGTGAAGAAATTTGAGAGAATTTGGGGTGAAGGTGGTGTGAACAATGGGTGGAGTGGCTAGGGTTTCAACTCTTGAACTCTTATTACTACATAATAATATATGTAGTTTCCCATTTTACCCTTGCACTTTCTAAAAATTTCATCTATGTCCCTTAGTCAATTACAATAATGCCCTCATTTCTATTATCTTCTCCATGTTATTCTACTTCTTTTCATTCCCCACTCTTTCATCTAATTATGAATGGAATGACCATTTTACCCCTAATAACATTTTAAAGAATTTCTTTAACACTTGTCCAAGATAACTCTAACAAGATTCAACTAAGGGTATTAGGGCACAAATAAAGTTACGTACCTTGATGTGGGCGTTACATATCATGTAATTCATAATTGTATGTCTTGATATATGTCCTTAGGATGGTAGAAATATGACAAGTGGATCAAGTGTTTCAAATCTTTATAGTAAGAACCCTATGATCACATATGGTGGTCATTCTAGAAATATCTGTAGTCTTAGTATTATCTTGAATAAGGGCACATATAATACGGTAAGACTATCATAATGTTGAATGACCTTGCCTAAAGGCAGTGACTGATCTCACTTGTTAAGGTTGTTTGTGACAACCTAGTACAACACATGGGTGCTTACTATAGGCAAATTCACCAGATTGACCCACCGGAGGATTCTACATAGATGGTAACCCTAGTTTCCGTGGATTAAATCCTCTAACAGATGGTGGTGCATGTGATCCTTAGACTTGAGATCACAAAATGCCTTGTGCACTAATTGGTGTAGTTTAACACTAGCCCAACGTAGTTCTATTTAGGACTATCAGAACGGTAGTGGTTGTCTGCATCGAAATGTGTATTAAGACTATGGTGGATTAATAAAGGAGTCATCACTCTTGGATACAGGAGAAGTTATCTTATTGCACAATTCGGTAAATGACAACGACACTAAATCTGTGGCCACAGTGGGATTCAGTTGTCGCTCAATCCAATTTATTATTCCAATCGTTGGCCAGAAACCGAATATCAAGATATCAAGAATATCTAAGGTTGACACTATTTCTGTACTTCAGCCTTGATGAGATAATAGATGATGAAATAATTTGATTGCATGGTAACCATGTCGTTGATAGGTAGCTATTTCGTTGAATCTTTAACTATTAGGTGGTCATGATGCCTTGCTATGGGCTACTCTTGGTCTGTCTGTAGTGAGACAATTAATTGGTGTTAATCGCAATACTATTCACTACCAATATGATAAAGAGTCTACGGGTCACACACATAAGAGGACAATTTAAGGTTTAAAAAATAGAGGGGCAATTTCGTCTTTTAGATGAAATGGTATTTTAGTAATCTTGTACAATTAAATTTATTGAGGTTGTTGCCTCTATCTAATTTTTATATTGGAATTAAATTTAAGATATATATATATATATATCATGAACAAAAAGGCCACACAATGTTGTTTCAAACTGATTTAACAAGATCAAACATAATAGTCCCTAAAACAGTAAGTTGGGATATGTTTGATCTTATTAAATCAGTTTGAAACAACACTGTGTGGCCTTTTTGGTCATGATTAATGGCTCTAGTTTCAAAAATAGATTGCATTACTTTGTATCAAACCCTATAAATGGCTACTATAGGAATGGTTCCTAGTTTTAATTCATAACCAAATGTTTTAATATTCGAAGTTAAAACATCTAGTTTATTAAGATAATCTAAACAGACTGTGAAATTAGGATAACAATTGAAATAAATTGGTCCATTGGACAAGCTGGATTCTATTGTTCTGAGTAGATAATCTCTAAATCTTAACCATCTACAATCTCTTATATGAGAAAAGATGGTTGTGTCCATGCCTTCAATGCTTAAAGGTCTGAATATTCCTATTTAAACTAATCCTATATGAAGATAGTTATTGTTGATGCAAAAATACACAAACTAGAGTGATCCGATCGACTTGACAGAATCGAAACTGATGTGTGTGTGATTATAGGGAACCAGTAATGAATAAACAGTAAAATGTGGTAAAGTAAATGGAAAGAAAGTTTTTAAAGTGATTCGGTGAGTTGAACTCGTGAGCCTACACCCACTATTTTTGTATTTGCTGTGAGAGCTTATAATGATAGTCTTAGAATAATTTGCTAACCCGTTTCTCATCGTTGGAGGGGGTTTACATATAGATTTTGTACAAAGGAAATAGTGAAAATAAAGCGATTACAAATAAGTTTGAAATGCAACTATGATATTCTCGCAATTGAGCGCTGTGATTGTGCAAAGATTGTTGTCGATCTAATCATTTTCGTGATATCTGGGATCTAAAGTTATTTGTGGATAGGTTGAACAACTATGAGGATTGGTTGCGACTAGCTTGTGCTAGGTCAAGCTATAACTCGACGAGCTTATGTTGGGTCGGACAATCAGTTGAGTCAAGTTGGTTCTGGATCGACCTATAACCTTTCAATTCTCGGAGCTTGAAGGAAAAATCACACACAACATTTGCTCCCTAGTGTTCGATGCTCGTTTCGAGCTTTGAAGACTATTGCCTGATTTGATGTCAAGCTCGGACTTCGTCGGTTGTGCGTTGACTATAGATTTGGTTGAGCTTCATGAGTCGGACTCATCCCCAATTAATATACTCAACACTTGACCTTTTGTCTTTTGTGACATTCTTGACAAACTCGGAATTTAAAAAGAAAGGGTCATTGTGTAAATTCCACGCGGTCATGTCGCATTAAATGCGGCAGCCTTTATTAGTTATTTTTCATCCCGCATGGACGACTACAACCGTCCACGTGCAAAGTTGAGACGACGTGTGGTGACGGTTATGACTGTGGCGGTCTTACAGTTGATCGCCCTTCGCAGATGATTGACACATGGCCACGTCTAAGGGTTGAGATTGCTCGACGAATGGAGGGCCAAGATTCACTGTAGATCGACGGCTATGATCAAACCCTACCTTTTCGTCTCCTATGCAAACCATTATAAAAGGGGGCGAACTTGTCAAGAAGGCTTCATATTTTACAAAAACTCTTAGGCTTTTCTTGCTTGTTCCATCGTTACTCCTTCGTTTCATAGTGCTTTTTTGGTGTGTACATCCAATTCTTTTACTCCGGTAAGGTTTCTTTTCCCTTCTTTTACTTGTTTTTACGATTTCTACGGTCGAGGGTGGCTACTGTCATGGCCACATTGGGCTTTTTAGGGCATTGCTAGGGTTTTTAAGTGTATCTTTGATGGTCCTGGGCTTATGGAGGGTTTATCGTGGCGGTCGTCGGAATCCCTAGTAAGTCATGTGTATTTATTGTCTGACACGAGCTGTCTTAGGTGCTTGAACTAAAAGCAAAGTATGGATAGGTCACCGAGTTTTTTGAGCTCTGACATGTGTTCGCTTTTGTTTCAGGTGTCGAGAAGCGAGCTATCATCATGTCTTCTTCGAGCAGTCATACCATTGATCGCATGTTCGATTCTCTAGCGGGCTTAGTAGTTCTCGAAGGTGTAGTCCTTGAGGCCTTTGAGGACATTGTCACACGAAGCTCAAATCCTGGTGTAGAAGGCTCTTCGGATCATGTTTCTGTAGAGGTTGCTGAGTCAAGGACATCCCCAGTCCATATACCATGTAAGGATCCACAATCCTCAATTGATGCTGAGGATCTTAGGTGCGTAAATGAAACTTATGCACTTCAACTCAACTTGAGGGTTCTGGGAGGCTTCTCCCGGAAGAATCCCCCCATGAGTTAGGTGGTGATCTTTAAAACCTTTTTGAGGTGTGGGATGTCTATTCCCCCTCACTTCTTTATCAACGATGTTTTGAGACGATTTGACATCGTCCTTCTTCAATTATCCGCGAACTCTTACATTATAATTGTAGGTTTGTATATAGCATACCAGATAGCCGAGTTAGGCGAGCCATCTATTAAGGAGCTCGTCCATTTGTATATATTAAAGAAGGGTCAAGACCAGACGTACTACCTTTCTAAAGTGAGGAAGGTACATTTTAACGGTCTAATCGACGTTCCAAAGAAGGTCCCACATTGAGACTCTCAGTTTTTCTTTTATGAGGCCAGGGAAACTGCGACGTTTTTGCTTCGAAAGCTAGTAAGACTTTGACCCCCAATGTTTGCGAAGATTGTTTTCAAGCTAGACTGTCGGGCTGATTAAATTTCTTTGCTTTGCAATAAACATTGAGCATAATTTTCTTCCTATGGCAAGCTTATAGAGGCTTCAGCACTTCAACGATCTTTTTGACAAGGAGCGTAATGTCAACGAGATTATCTCACTTCCTCGGCTGAGGGCATATGGCTTTTGTGCTGACAATGCCACTTTCAACACCATTCTTGAAAAAGGTAAAAGTGTTTACTTGCTCGTTTTTTTTTTTTTTTTTTTTGTTAGGTCGTTGATTGTTTGCTTCTCCTTTCATAGAAATGTGGGCCGAGAAACCGAAAGCCTTGAAGAAGAAGGTGGGGACTTTCAGGGCCAAGAAGCCGCCAATTACTCTGGCGAGGAAGTGCGAAGAAGCCCGCGATTGCCTCCAAGGCAGTCAGAGGGAATGGTGCCCTCAAGCCCTAAAAGGAGTCAACAAAGAAGACTTCCGAGTCAATTGGAGGCTTAGGGAAGCAAAAAGCGCCTGAGCATCACAATAGCTTGGGCAAAAAAAAGTTGACCAAGCCGTAAAGGGGCTCGGGAAAGCAAAAGGTCATCAAGCAGCAAGGTGGCTCGAACAAAGTGGCCGCAGGGCAAACTAGCACCCAAAGAAGTCCGTGGCCAAGGATTTGGCCAAGAAGAAGTCTGTTCCCACAGGTGAAGTGGCGGACGAGACAGATCGAGCTGTGGTTGATGTAATAATCGATCAACTCTCTAAGCACATCAGCATCAGGGCTGCAATAGCCAAGGATGTCTCTGAAAGATGGATGCATGGAGAATCAAGCATATCATACTATAACAAGTATAGTCATAGTTTAAAAAAAATTTCAATCAAATTGAAATAAGTAAGGTAGAACATGTTACCTTAAGCCCTTAGCAACCTTGGAGACTCTTAATTTCAAGAGAAATTAAGCAAAAGAGTATCCCCACCAAGGGAAGAAGAAATTTGGCCAAGTGAGAGATTTAGGGTTCTTAGAGATTTTTTTTTCTCTACACAAAAATTGATATATCATTTTCTTTATATAGGAATCCTTGGAAACAATTCAATAATTGTTTTGGACTTCCTTAAACAATT
This sequence comes from Pistacia integerrima, assembly GCA_026225825.1. NCBI lineage: Eukaryota > Viridiplantae > Streptophyta > Magnoliopsida > Sapindales > Anacardiaceae > Pistacia > Pistacia integerrima. The sequence continues at coordinate 25,737,061 of CM047749.1, forward strand.
CCATAATTGTTATGAAGTTGTTAAACTTCTTTAAATTATAACATTGGATTAACATTTAATCACAATTAATAATTTAACTCTTAAATTGTTTACATAACAATTTAACCTTAATTTTTTACAATTACAACCCCTTATAAAATCAAATTTAATATAAAGAAAATGATTAATATAAATAACTTTATTACCCTTGGTAGGTGCTAGCCAACCTTGGATAATCAACTCTCTTTGGCCATTTCTCCATTTTCCTTAGTTTTTATGTGTGACCTCTTAGGTTTACTGTGGCCTAGCCGTGGGCCCCCAATATCACAGTCTATTTCAATATGTTTTGTCATAACTCTTTATGAACAAAACTCCTACTGATTATGGTAGGCATCTAGCAATGCTCCATAACCCCTAAGTCATAATGAAGATATACTCCAACAAACCTTTTACAATCATACACGTTGTATAATCAAATCCTTCTGTTGTCTAATCCCAATTCAGAATGGATTCATGGTATGTCAAATCCTTATCTTAATTTTAATTCAATACATATGGAATGTGTCACCATGAAACAACCTTTTATGTAACATTTTATATACCCCGACCAGAGATTTCCTTTTCCAATGTATCTTGACATTTGTCTAGGAACTTGATATCAATCCATACCAAGTCAACGGATCCCATCTTGACTATCACTTGTCCTCACACATAAACAACACATGGCCAAATTGGCTTATTAACATATGGCATGATTAGCCTCGTGTTTATACACCATATGAACCATATGCGTTTATGCAGAATCCAACCGTGATATCTCAAGTCTAAGGATTAATAATACACTAGTACGATCTTATGATAAATCCTTGACTACATTTTAAATGTCCATGTGATTCATCATAAATGGCCATATTCGATAAACAGTTCACTAACAGCGTATCCATGCTAATGCCCTAGTGATATAACTTTTATAATCACCCACACTAATACCATCACATGATATTCTACGGAGGCATTTAGCATGCCTACTATGTAATATTATTGCCCAATTAATATTACCTATGTAGGGAATACTTTGATGATTTTGATCTTCTAAAGATTTGTATCATCCAGACATTTCACATGTAATACATATATATAAATGAAGCAATAAACCACATGTGAAGTAAGAACACTTTCTTCTATTGATAAGATAAAATGTATATACAAAATATATACATTAACATATATATACAAAACATAATGCCTTGGAACTGACGACATGATTAGTTCCTAGGGCATACACTAACAGTCTCACCCTGCGAACTTATGCAAGCATTAGGGATTCGACTGCTTTGCATCTCCTGGCTTGGGTATGCAGCTACATGACAAACGTATTAGTAGCTCGCCCCCTTTTTTTTTTTTTTTTACATATGCTTTTCTTTATTCCTCGCTGACTTTCATTTTCCTTTTTTAGGCTTGCGTGGTGAGTAAGCTTCCCTATGATGAGTGTTACCCCACATTGGTGGGCACTCATCAGGGATGGCAGGAAGCGAAAACACTCAAGGAGGATGCCTTGGCTAGGGCTAAGGTAGTAGAAAAGGAGAAGGACTCGAAGCAGGCCGAGCTTGAGTGGCTTAGGGAAGAAATGGCAATATTTGGGGTCAAGGAAAGGGAGTTCCTTGACAAAATAAAGGCGAGTGAGGCCGCTCGGGCAAAGGCTGAAGCCAAAGCGGTCGAGGGTGAGAAGAGTTTGGCACATTAGTGAGGTACCAACAATAAGCTAAACTCTAAGCTCACCTTGGCTCAAAAAACTACCTCAGATTGGGAGACAAAGTTCAAGTAGGCCTCACTTGATCTTTCCTAGGAGGCGAAAGGTCGACAAAAAGCTAAGGCTGAAACTGAGTAGCTTAGGCTTGAAATCGAGGAGCTAAACGAGGCTGTCACGAATTGAGCTTGGGAGACATCGGTCTTCCTTGTGCAAAAGTTGTCGGAAGCTCATCCCTCGATCAACTTCTCCTTTCTTCCACAGGCTTACTAGAAGGAGTTGACAGGATGAGGACTGAGGCTCAAGGGATGGCTTATGTTTACTTGGACGACTTTGAGCCTGATAGTCAAGGCGAGGAGGAAGTCGAGGATTGAGAGGAGGATGTTGCCATTAAGCATGAGGTCGAGGATCCGACTCCCCTGGTTACGCTTCTGCCTATTGCTACTGACCTTCCTCCGGTCGAGCCTCTGCAAGATGTCCCAGCTCTAACCCCCAAAGAGGCCATCGTGACTCCTGCTGTCGAGGAACCACCTGTCCTAGTTGGTGATGAGCACATGTTCCTCCACCTGCCTAGAAACATATATTTTTTTGTATCTTTTTTTTTTCTTTAGTTTAGTCTGTAACTAAACTTTTACTATTAATGAAAGAGATTTTTTTTTGTATATATTTGTCGAGCAATTTTCAATTTTTGTAGAGTCGTTTTGAATTTTGTTCCAAGTTATGCTTAGGTCGGTTCTTGATGAACTTTTTTGAATGCGTACAAGAAAATCTTGTGCGATAACTCTCAGTTTGGACTAATTGCCCATCTCGAGTTTTATTTGCTAGCTTATGGCTGATTTTCCTTTGACGAGTTTTGTTTGAATTTTTTGAAGTGTAACTTTGTCGATTCGGGATATCTCGCCCTTAATGAGTTGGATTTTGGTGTGGCTTATCCAACTAATTTGCCTTTTTTCTGAACTTCAGACTCTGAGTTTTAAATGTGATCGTGCAGGTCGCAATTTTGAAACAATAAATGATAAATGGCAAAAAATAAATGAACAAAAAATTGACGAACAAAGAAAAGTTTATGGATAATACCTCTTTTTATTGATAACATTTTGGCCATGAACGATCTTACAATGAATATTTGAGAAAGAACAAGACATGATTGGAACCCGAGCTGCTTATTGGTAATACCTTCGCAAATGCTCGACGTTCCATGCTCACAATACGACTTCACCATTGACATGTTCCAGGTTGAAAGTTCCTGGTGCAAGCTTTTCGGAGATCTTGAATGGACCTTCCCATTTAGGTCTAAGTGCTCCCAAGTTCGGGTTTTGTGTATCCTGGACAACCTTTTTGAGGACTAGGTCACCCACTTCAAAGTCGTTGTTCTTGACCTTGGCGTTGAGGTATCGTCTGGCTCACTACTGATATGAGGCGAGCCTTAGCTAAGACTTGGCTTGATTTTCTTCGATTAGGTATAGCCTTAGCCAGAGAAGATCTTCGTTCGTTTCTTTGTTGAAGACTTCCCTCCAGAATGAACTAATCCACACTTCAACTGGGGCTATTGCTTCACACTCATATGATAGAGAGAACTTTGTTTCTCCTGTCGAGCTTCTAGTTGTCGTTTTGTAAGACCATAAGGCCTCGAGCAATTCCTCAGCCCATCTTCTCTTCAGGGTATCGAGTTTCTTCTTAATGGTGTGCTTGATCACTTTGTTCACAGCCTCTACTTGACAGTTAGCTCGAGGCTGGTAAACAACGGCGAAGCTTTACTTGATACCAACCCTTTCGTAGAAAGATATGAAATCCTCACTGTTGAACTATTTTCCATTGTCGGTTATTATTGTGTGGGGGATTCCAAATCTACAAATGATGTTTTTGTAGACAAAATCTTTCAACTTGTTCGACATGATGGTAGCTAAAGGCTTGGCTTCTACCCACTTAGTGAAGTAGTCCACAGCAACCACTGCGAACTTAACACCTCCTCTTCCTTGAGACAAATGTCCTATCAAGTCGATCCCCCAAATTGCGAATGGCCAGGGGCTTGTCAAAATAGTTAACTCTTAGGGTAGAGCTCTCGGAACATCTGCAAATCTCTGGCATTTGTCGCATCTGCACACATAGTCTACGACATCGTCAAAGACTGTCGGTTAGTAATAGCCCTGACAAAGTACTTTGTATGCTAGAGATCTGCCCCCTGCATGGTTCTCATAGATGTCTTCATGAATCTCTCTTAAAACATAGTCCGTGTCTTCATGGTCAACACACAGCAAGAGTAGTGAATTGTACCCACGCTTATACAGTTTGTCATTATGAGCGTGTATTGAGCTAATTTTTCTTAAAGTGTTATGGCTTCATTCATTCCTTCAGGCACTATTCCATCTCTTAGGTAGGCAATTATCGCATCCATCCAACTGTATCTCTGCCCTGTTACTAAGACTGATTCTTGTGGAGCGAGGATGCTTGGACTTGGGAGGAACTTAACAGGTATTTAATCAGTCTTCTCTTGGCTCATTGCAGAGGCTAGGCGACCTAGAGCGTCGGCCACTGAATTCTTCTCCCTTGGGATCTAAAGAATAGTGAAGGTTTGAACTATTCAAGCTTAGATTTCACTTGCTGGAGATAGGATGCCATTCTGTCTTCCTTTGCCTAATATTCCCCGGTGATCTAATGGACTACGAGTTGGGAGTCACTATAAATCATGATGGACTCTGCCCCCATTTCCTTGGTGAGGTGGATCCCCTCGAGCAATGCCTCATACTCAGCCTCGTTGTTAGAGACGGCAAACCCAAATCTTACTACGGCCTTGATCGAGTTCCTTTGGGACTTTCGAGCAAGAGCCCAGCTCCTTCCCCCTTCTCATTTGAGGACCCGTCAACATATAGAGTCCACTGCCATAGGTCGTCAAACTTTGGCTTCTACTATCCACTTACCTTTGGGTTGCTTGCCCTCGGCAGGTTTACTTTTCTTTCTGGCTGATAGGAGAATTCTGAAATGAAGTCGGCCAAAGCTTGACCTTTTATTATTGTTATCGGGATGTACTTGATATCATGCTAATTCATTTTCATCGTCCACTAGATCAATTTGCTCGATGCCTCGGGCTTTTGCATTATCTTCCTCAATAGAAAGTTTGCCAGCACATGTATGGAGTGCACCTGAAAATATGGCTACAACTTTCGGGCGATGATGACAAGGGCATAGGTGAGCTTCTCCATCTCAGGGTATCTGGTTTCCGCGTCAAGCAACCTCTTGCTGACAAAATATACTGGCCACTACACTCCTCTTTCTTAGCGTACCAAAGCCGTGCTGATTGCGGACTTAGATACTGATAAATATAGGAGAAGCAGCTCGCCCTGTACGGGCTTTGATAACAAATGAGGTTGTCCCCATGTTTCTTTAATTCTTGGAAGGCTCTCTCGCACTCCTCTATCCACTTGAAACCCTTCTTCCCCTTCAAAGTCTCAAAGAATGGTTAGTACTTGTCTGTGGCTCAGGAAACAAACCTGCTAAGTGCGGCCACACGCCTTGTCAAGCTCTATACCTACCTTATGTTGGTTGGGCTTTTCATGTCCAATGGAGCTTGAATCTTCTCTGGGTTCACTTCGACACCTCACTGATTGACTAGGAATTCCATAAAATTTCTCGAGCTTACTTCGAAAGCACACTTTAAAGGATTGAGTTTCATTTTATATTTTCTGAGGATGTCAAACATTTACCCCAGATGCTCCATATGGCTTTCGGTGACCTTTGATTTGACGAGCATGTCATTGATGTACACCTCCATTGTCTTGTTGATTTGTTTGGTGAACATCTTCTTCACCAAACACTGGTAGGTCACCCCAACGTTCTTCAGGACAAACGACATAACCCTATAACAATAAATACCCCGGTCAACAATAAATGAGGTGTGCTCTTCATCGGGATTTGGTTATATCTCGAGTATGCATCCATGAAGCTGAGTAGTGCGTTCCTGGCTGTCGCATCTATTAACTGATCAATCCAAGGCAGCGAAAAGCTATCATCAGGACATGCTTTATTCAAATCCGTGAAGTCAATGCAAGTCCGCCACTTGCCATTCAACTTCTTCACTAAGACTGGGTTGGCAAGCCAATCTAGGTATCTTACTTCCCTGAAGAAATTGATGTTCAGGAGTTTGTCAACTTTATCTTTGAGCACTTTAGAGCGCTCTACATCCATAGATTTTCTCTTCTGTCTAATTGGTCGAGCTGTTGGGTCGATATTCAATCTGTGATACATTACCTCAAGACTGATCCCCACCATATCCGCATACACCCATGCGAATACGTTGAGGTTTTTCTTCAGAAACGCCACCAGACTGTCAGCCATTTCTTTGCTCAGATTGTTGTTGATCTTTAATACGTGAGTTGGGTCTTCCTCGCTGACAGATATTTCTTGTAGCTTTTCTGTTGCCCCTGCTACAGGCTCTTCCCTATGGATGCGAGGATCTATGTTATCCTCGAGAGGTTCGAGGTGTGGCTCGAACTTTTTAATGACCATGGTTCTCAGGAGCAGCTATTTTAGTGCATCATTAATGGTCTAGTTGTAACATTCTCGAGATTCTTTTCTGCAGCTTCTGATCGTCATGACCCCGCCTGTAGTCGAGAACCTCATTACTTGGCAGCGCACTGAAGTGATTGCACTCAGATCATCTAGGATCGGTCTTCCAAGGATGACATTGTATGTTGTCGGGTAGTCCACCATTAAGAATTCTGCCATCACTGTTTTGACTTTGGTTTCTACCCCTATAGTAACGAGTAGGTCAATCGTTCCTTTGGGGACTAGATTGTCCCCGGTGAATCCATAGAGCGGCGATGGGCACGCTCGCAAGTCTCTTTCTGTGAACCTTATTTGTCAAAAAGATCCCAAGAAGATGATGTTTGCTGCACTTCCATTATCGACCATCACCCTTAACACTCCAGCGTTGCCGATCCTGGTTGCGATCACTATAGCGTCATGATTATAATGGTGGCTTCAATTATATAATCATGTGATAATCACTTAGAATCAATAATGCTTCACATATAAAGTTGAAATTCAAAATTTGTATCCCAACCCATGGGGAATTAATTTGACAACATCTCCTTAATTATAGGATGATGGGATAAGTTAAATAATTTTCCAACTCAACTACCAAATGGGTTGAGATGCAAAGTTGGGATCCCAATTTTGTATGTGTGATATTAGTCAATTATGCTAAGTAACATTTTAGTATAATTATTTATTTTTTAGTTGCTTAAGAGCATTTCCAAAAGACTCTTTATATGACTCAAACTTTATATCATAAATAGTTTATCCATAAAACAAAAGTTCAACAGACTTCTATTCTTTAAATATAAATTAAAGAGTGAGTTTGACTCTTCACATTTAGAAAGTCAAATTTCACTCTCTATCCTAATTTTAATTAATAAACTACAAGTTTCTATGTATTTTATTTATTAATTTTCTCTCATATTAAGTCTCTTTCTTGAAAATAAAGAGTTCATTAGATTTGAATAAAAATTTTGTTCTTTATATTTAGAAATTAATGAAGATACTTTTTATTTATATGAAATATGCTCTTTAAAATAAAAAATACTATCGGAGATGCTCGTCTATGGCGAACTAGGAACTAACTTTCAAGTGAGCATATAATCTTTTTTAGCTATATAAGAAAAAGGTTACGAATTTTCTAAAAATAAAAGAGCTATATATTGGATTAAATATATTTTTTTTTCTTATCCATTAGTTTTTTAGAGAAAAAGTGATAAAAAAGATAAATTAAATTTATTAGAAAGAAAAAAGAAAAAAATAATAAAAAGGAAATTTTGAAATAGGAAAAAATAAATTAGAAGTTAAAAATTTTACAGCTATGTGAGCGAGTTAAATATTAAATCTTAACCATTGAAAGTTATAATTGACGCATTACAAAAGATAATTAAAAGTCAAGGAGAAACAATGATCCAAAAAACAAGGAGAGGATCCTTCTCTTTTGAGGATACGAGTAAATTGTCTTGATTAAAAAAGAATACTGTATTAACTATTATGTATAATAATTTTTCAATAATACTATACATATTGAATCCTCTTACAAAAATACGTAAACAAAACGAGGTGACAAATAATAAAAAAAAAAAAAAATGAATATAATAAATTTGACTTTTCAATTCTCTCTTTCATTCACTATTTGATAAACTCGTATGTAAATATTTGTAAGATGTTTTTATATAAGTAGTATTACTCATAATTTTTATAAGAAGTTTTCAGCAAATTAGAGAATTAATAAAATCAATATATTATTTTATACGTTGAAATATTATGTAACATATAATGAACTTATACGTGACTTAAAAATTTAGATTATGTAGAGCCACCCATGACCCAACACTTTGGAAAAAGTTTAATTGACCTTCCAAAATTTATTATGTGGAACTGTTTGTTATATGATAGAATATGAAGAAATTAAGTATGCATAATTGTCAAAGTCTTAACTATAGCATGCATTAATGGTTTTGGAGAGCTTTTAATACATAGTTTAAGCGAATTTTTTTCTACTTTCTGAAAGATTATTTCTTATGGGAGAATAAGATATGTACTAACCCTAATGAGTTGGATTAGTGGTCAATAAGATTTGCTTATTTTATTGACTTTTTAGGGTTCAAACCATCTTAGGTCACCTATCATATTTATGGTTTACCTAAAATATTAATAGGGTGTTCAACAAGCCCTAGAGATGAGAATTACTTGACGATTGAACCCTTGGACTAGAGATTATTTAAGGTATACGCAAGTTGGTCTAGACACTTTGGTTATAAAAAAAAAAAAAAAAAAAAAAAGTTATGTATTGTTTAATATTAAAAAAAAAAAAAAAAGGTGGCTATTAATAGCTACTCCCCACATTACACGACATAATGTATAGGGTGGTGGAAGTGATGTGAGTCAAATAAAAATGAGTAATGCTACAGTCATCGGGAGTAGTGCACCGAATCTGTGTACCGAATAACGTGACTAAATCCTAACCGTCGATTAATATTAAGTTATAATTAATCGATAGTCAGGATTTCATCATGTCATTCGATGTACAGATTCGATGTACTACTCCCAATATCTCTATTATTTTCCAATAAAAATATATATGATGAGAAAAAGCGATTGTAAATAAGATAATTTCTCTTGACTTTGAAATTCTGTAGTTTCCAAGTCAATTAAAGCAGGAACAGACTTAACAAACTCTCCTCTACACTATTAATTATTATGCAGCTCTTCACATTCACTCAAGTGATTTTCCCTTGAAATCTTCCAACAGCTTTGTACATCTATACTGGTTCTCCAGATGGCGCTTCAATCTCTCTCTATTGCTGCTGTATGTTGTTTTCTTCTTTTTTGTTTATGCTTCTGCTTCTTCAACTCAACAACCCAAACTAGAACAACTAGAAGCACTTCTGAGATGGAAAACAAGTCTCCAAGACCAAACACAACCCCACCTCCTACCTTCCTGGAATCTTTCTTCTTGTAACTCAACCTCAACTCTCTCCTCCTGCACTTGGATCGGTGTTTCCTGGGACGATTCCGGAAGTGTTTTCAGGATTAATCTCACAAGTTTTTCCCTGAAAGGCACCCTTGATGCTTTCGAATTCTCAGCTTTCCCAAATTTGTCTTATCTTGTGACAACCAACTTCATGGAAACATCCCTCCTGGAATCAATCAACTAACCAACTTAACATTTCTCAACCTGGGTTACAATCACTTCTCAGGATTCATTCCCCCGGATGTCGGAAACTTGGGAAACCTCAATGTGCTGAGTTTCTCAAACAACCTCTTTCAGGTTCCATTCCTTCTTCCCTTGGAAACTTGACCAATCTTTCAACACTTAACTTTGGCAACAATCATCTGTCCGGCTCCATCCCACCGGAACTTGGCAAATTCCGATCTGTGGCCGAATTTCGTGTTAACTTAAACAACCTGACAGGCTCAATCCCTGCATCTTTGGGAGACTTAGTAGGCCTAAAAGTTCTGTCACTTTATGGAAACCAGTTGTCAGGATCATTGCCTCGGGAGATTAACAATCTCACCAATTTGACATTGTTTTTCTTATCAAATAACAGCATCTCAGGATTGTTGCCGGAAAATATTTGTGAAGGGGGAGTACTTGAAGATTTTTGTGCAAGAAACAACCGATTCACTGGCACTGCTTGAAAAACTGCACTAGTTTAACCAGGCTTCGACTTGATAGGAACAATCTTGTTGGGAATATTTCCGAAGATTTTGGTGTATATCCCAATCTTGATTACATTGATTTGAGCTACAACAATTTTCATGGTGAGGTTTCGCCGAATTGGGGCAAGTGTATACTTCTAACCAGCTTGAAAATCTCCAACAACCAAATCACTGGGGTGATTCCACCAGAGCTTGGAGAGTCTATTAATTTGCATTTTCTAGACCTTTCTTCAAACAGACTTGTGGGAAATATTCCCGGGGAATTGGGGAAGTTGAAGGCATTGTTTGATCTAACTATGAGTGATAACAATCTGTCTGGTAACGTTCCTCCAGAAATTTGGTAGCCGAAAATTTTGTTAATTTTGTTGTCTTGGGTATCAAATAAATCTTATGCAAAACATAATGTTTAAAGGTTCCACAACAAAACTCTACATTAATTGTAAACTGTTTGGTGTGCAACATTATCTAGCATAATATGACATATTATAGCATTTTATTGTACTACATAGTACTGGTAGTATATAATACTATACAAAATATAATAAGATGTTTTGTGCATCATTGTATTAAATTAAAACCATGATTCTATTTTGAGGAGGGTTGAATATAAATTTTTCTCAATATATAAAAAGAAATTTTACACCTAATTTAGACAACATGATGAGCTGTATGACATTGTAGAGCATAGATAGACACGCTCTAGCATATGGCTTGAATCCACAAGAAGACGTCGACTCCAAAATGAAACATTAAGAAATTTTATTAATGAGCCAATTTATTGTTGTACGTAGGATAACAAATTTATTTATACTAAACTAATCTTAAAATTATTAGAACAAAAAATAAGAAAATTCAAATATTGTTAGAACAATGAATTATAAAATAAGAAAGCAAAATTTAACTATAGCAAACCTTCCTAATTAACTAAAATCCTAAAACAACTAAACATCCAAACGTAAAATCCTAATTAAAATTAGAAATAATATAAATCCCTAATTTAGGAAAATATATCCTACATCAGACTCATCATTTAAAAAAAAAAAAAAAAAAATCCTTAGTTCTTGAATATTGAAACTAGTGGGAAACACTTCAACAACAATATACCAGCAATTTTCAGCCCATTTTCGTGGCAACGCTACTTGAAAAAGTCATGCCGTGTAAGGTACATAGCCCATATAACGTCCAATACTACAATTAAGGCCCAATTTAGGTCTAAAGCCACAAGTTAAACTTCAAGGCTCCACTTTAGACCCAAATAACGGCTTCTTGGGACTTCTGCTAAAGCCCATGAAATTATCCACATATAAGCCCATGTCATCTTCACAGGTAAGCTCAAGACACTCTCAAAAGTAAGCCTATGATATTTTCCAAATGTAAACCCAAGTTACTCTCAAAGGTTGGCCCATAATAATCTTTGAATGTAAGCCCAAAATACTCCCAAAGGTAAGCTCATGACATTCTTTGAATGTAAGCCTAAGGCACCTTTATAGGTAAGCCCATTGAATAAAAGTCCAAGACACTCTTGTAGACAAGATCTGGTATTCTCCACAGGCAATAGGCTACAACAAAAAGGTAAAGTAAACAAGAGTAAGTCCTCTTCCTCTTTTTCAATGGAGCAATCATGTGGGTATCCAAAGAGGCTGAAATGTTTCTTTGAATTAGGTTCGTTTGGGGTGTACCTAATTGGACATTTTGGTTTAATAAGTGTACAAATTTTTTCTAATATTTCCACTCTTTTTGACGTTTTTACGTTCTTCATGATTTCAAATTCAATTCTTTGTTGGGCACGACCAGAGCCTTCCAATCTACTAAAAAACTCCCCTCCAATGGAACCATTTTGATTCAATTTTGCATAAAAGCCCTTAAGAGCATTTCAATAAAATTCCTTCTCCTATTTATTAAAAGTTTTGATAAATTTATTTCATCAACTGATAAATTATTTTCTGCTTCTCATCATATAAAAGATTTAAATCCCAAATTTATTATTAGATTAATTTTATTTTTAACAAATCATGACTTTATATATTAATTAGACTTGTATACTAAGACATATTCACATAACAGATGTGTTCAACTTTCAGGCAAAAAAACAAACATCACTTGATTATGTTGTGTAACATTTTCTCAACTATTAAACAACACAAACTAAGATACTAAATAATTGGATTGTGATAAATTAAAAATATAAAAAAATCTTTTAATCACAAATTGTCAATCTAAAAAGTTTTAACATCTACAGAAAGTCTTGATTTTGCTTTTATGTTTGTTTTTCAACATTTATGTTATTTTTTTATTTCAAAATCTTGCATAATATCCTTCAGTATTAAGAGAATGTAAAGAGAACCCTGCCCACCTTCATTATAATACTTTAGTACATATTTTTCACCGCAAAGAGAATGCAAAGTTAATTTTCTTTTTCTATAAGACGAGAAGAGCCAATATTCAGTCTTGGAAAAATGAGGTGTGAGCTAAATTTAAATCTTCTCCTTGCACCTCTACTTTTCTACCTTTTTCAACATTTCTCGATGTTGCCCACCGCAGTCGTGGGTTATTTCATTTTTACCATCATCCTTTTTTTTATTCCCATTTATCTACCTATCAGTTTTTCGGTTCAACTACCAAAATTTAAAAGTCCAACCACTTCTCATTCTCAATATTCGTAGCACTATTGGCTGCAATGGTGTTTCCCTCATCTATGGTTCCCTTTGCCTTTATCATAAAGGCAATTAGGTCTTCGATCAGTTATTGCTTCTTTGTTTATTCAGCAGGATCAGGAAAGAGAAGAAGAAACAGATGATGTTGAGTTAGGGTCAGCTTGAGCTCCCCATTGGCTAGATTTTGATAAATAACTTTGATTGAATTAGTTAACTCCAATCAAAATGGATTTTGAATGTGTTCAGTTTATTGAGAGAGCTTTGAATCAATTAGTCTACTCTAATTTATCATATTTGCTATATAATATTATCAGTTAAGTGATTCATTATAGTGAAGAGTCCTGGTATCCCAATGTATCCATTATATTTATATTACAACGAAAATATATATATATATATATATATATATAGCAACAAAGTACAAGACAATTGTTTACCCACTTGAGAACGACTCTCTTCCACCAAGTGTCTGAATTATAGCTTCCAGGAGCTTAATTTCATTGTCACGCTTTGAGATTTCTTCTTGCTTTGCACGCAACTCTTCTGTGTGCAATTCAAAAACCTCTGCAGCCAAGAATAATATTTGTTAGATAAAGTTTGTGATCGACTCCAACTTTGATTTACACAGTTTATAGACAAATAAGAATAGCCAAGAAGTACAGAAAATGATGTTTAGATACCCAGTGGTAAATTGTTCCTAAAAGCATTTTTCAAAATCATAGTCAGCAAGTAAGATGCACCATTCATGAAATCCTAAATCGAAGGCATTTTGCACAAGTATAACTCATAGTGCTGCAGGATGTTCAATTCAACACGACCGGAATCAGGTCAAAAAGCCACCAAGACAGATAGAAAACGGACACGACTTGGACTTTAGGGTGGTACACTTAGATGAAAGTGTTTCATACTGATTGGGGATGATTTGAGGTGAAAGGTTTGATGTTTGGGGCTATTTAGTGGAAATAATAGGAACGATTGTAGAAACTCATAAAAATAGGGGCAAAAAATGGGAATTGGACATCTTGGGTTTTCAAGCAATCAAACACTCGATCACAATTTTAAATCTTCCAGTTAAAAGACACTTGACCTAAAGCTAATAGAAAAAGACTATAAAATTATATTTAAGCTTCAACATACGCTCTCATGAGCACTTGCACATGAATTGAACACTATTATACTACAATAAAACTATAAAAACAAACACAACTTAAAAATAATTTAATTCATACCATTGAGGGATTTGGGCAAAAGACCATTTGGTTAACCAGACTATAATACCCTGTAAAGAAGTCGAACATTTATAATCAAGTCTAGCAGGCCTCCTCATGTGCAACATGGATTTGAGTTAGAGGTCTAATGGATTCTACAATAGATTGAGACAAGATTTAAGTTGACTGAAATTTGATCGTGATATGTAAGGGATTTGAATGCAAGAATTTTGTGGAGAATAAATTATAATATTGGAAATATGATAATTCAGTTCACATGGCATAATCAACAAATATAAAGAAACCACACACAGAGATGACATCAAAAACGGCTAGTGCGCTTGCAGTTTGCTCTGATGAAAACTCAGCAACATCAACTTCTCACAAAATGATACAAGTTGAAGAATTTAGGGACTTAGAATGATGTCTAATAACTTTACATTTTAGACCTATTCCTGTGACCAAACTCTGAAGAATTTAGGGACTTAGAATAACTCACAAAATGATACAAGTTGAAGAAGTAACATACTGAAATAGTCAAGTATGTAGTTGTTGTATTCGGGGCTACAGAGTCCCCTTGAACAGCATTTTATGGATTTTTATGTTCCTGATTGTAGTCATATTTAGAAACCGTTAAGAGTTTTAGAACAAGGCAGTTTAGAATTCTGAAAAGAGGAATATCCAATATCGAGATTAGACAAAGCCAAAGGCACGAGAGATGGCAAAAGTAAGGATAATGGTGAAGGAAAATTAGGCGCAACTAGTTTTGGAAATTAAAGTTGATATATTTATTTCATTACTAAGGTAAGATTTCTTTTATTCAATGTTTTGGTATTTGTTCTCTTTAATATGAGTTTAGTTTAACAAAGCTAGATTTCCTTCAATTTGTTACCTTTTGTGACTATGACTAGTTTAAATAAGTAGGACTGTTATTCCAAATTTTTATGAGCTTACCATATAAATGCTTATAGAATTTTCAATTTTATTTCTCAAGAAACAATGTGTTAGTTTACTTATCTCCCATTTCCGCTCTATCAGATTATTAGAAATGAGAAAGCAACTCAAATATATATATCAAACTCCTTAATACTATTAAGTTAATATTCAAACTTACAAGTTAATAATTAAGCTCTCTATAATTCTAAACCAGAGAAATCTATAGACCTGTAGGCCCCATTGTTTTTATTTTCTCTTGCTTTTTTCATTTTCCAAATCAGAAATAGATTAACGAGGTATTCCATAATGGATATGAGAAACAAGATCAGAACCAGGGAAATTTCATTTAAATAGAAAACATGTAAGGGACAAATGGTAGAAAGAGATGTTGGCAATCCTTAAAAAACAAACCTTCTGAATGACATCTCTTCTTGAAACTAGAAAAACTGCTCTTCTAAAAATCATTCCCACAGCAAAAGAAGGTTGCTATGCAAGTAAACCGGAGATTTGAAGGGAGATTTATCGGTACAATTAAAGATTCAGAAAGATCTTCTTGCATTTTGGTTTTTATCTTCATATTCAAGATTAGGTATTTGAGTTACATGGAAGTGAAATTTTTGCGGGCTTGTATTTTGTAGTGTTTTTCGATTCTGGTTTGTGCAGAGAAAAGCCAAGTGATAATGAAAGAACTTACAAGGCATGAATTTGTAGAGGGAGAGGTGAACTAAGACGAATATTTTGAAATCTGAATCAGAAAAAACTAGTATTGGTCCTCAGTTCAATCAGCATTGAAATGTAAAAGGGATTACAGCCAAAGCTTTCAAGACAAAGGAGAGAATTAAGTAAATAACAAATGGCACCATCCCCTTGTTAAATTATTCTAAAATTAAAAAATTTTACAATGTTTTAGTCTTTTGGGTCTTAAATTACATACAACTTCCTGTTTCAAGTAATACTCTGGCCTTGGGCACTACCCCTTTGCCTCAGCATTTGTTAGTTTAGATTATGTAAGAATTTTAAGTTACCTTGTGGCTGGGAGCCAGTGGTTATCAGGAAAATCTTACTCAATCGAAAAAACGAAAAGAGCATCCAAATCAGTTATCTGAAAAAGTTAAAGGTTTTGAAAGAATAAAGAAAGTACTTTAAATTCAAATTTGCACAATAATTTTGAAATATAGTTGCAGTTTGTTAGAAATAGTTTTCCAACAACATAGTTGCTAGACTCATTCCTATATCTGTGTTTTTCAAGTTCTATTACCATATATGTCTTCAGTGATTTTACTTTTCTAGTGCTCTGTGTGTGTGTGTGTGTGTTTTTGCAAGGATTTTGAATGGATGCCCCATTACTTTCATATACACAACAGGGGTTTGGAGACCTATCCTATACTTTCAAAATCTTATAGAAGCTTCGACCAGAATTTATAAAACTCATTAGAAAACTCCACTGAAGTTTCGTAACCATCCCCTCTTTTAGTCAAAAACCTCCAATGCAGAGGAAGTTAGTTTCTGATGAATTTTAAAATAAAATGCCTTGTAAAGAGCTAATAACTCATGATAGACCCAAGTAAGACCCAAAAGACTTCCATTCCAAAAAAAGGATAAATTACCGCAACGTTCCTAGCAGTAACAATCAATATAAACTATTAAACCAAAGAAAATGATTAAACTAACCACCAAGGACAGTTATCCATAAACTAAATGGATGTTTTTGTCTTAAATGCACCAAAGTTTTAGATCTTGGCTTCTAAAGAGGATGTATGATGGACCCGATATCACCTTGAGGTACACACGCAAGGGCAAAGGGGGCAAAAAGGGAAATTAATATGGTTACAGGAGGCCTGGGTTGTTTGTTACCGGTGCCCTGGGTTGTTTGTTACAGGTGGCTAGGTTGTTAGTTAGAATCTAGGGTGAC
Source organism: Pistacia integerrima (assembly GCA_026225825.1). Classification (NCBI taxonomy): domain Eukaryota; kingdom Viridiplantae; phylum Streptophyta; class Magnoliopsida; order Sapindales; family Anacardiaceae; genus Pistacia; species Pistacia integerrima. The sequence goes on from CM047749.1 coordinate 25,753,696, forward strand.
AGAATAAAGGATGAAGGGGTGTGGTGATAGGATCATTCTCTGATTTTGGGTAAAAGGTTTGGGGAGGTTGTTGGCCCTCGAAGACCAGCTGGGTGTTGCCTCCTTTTCATCTCTTTTTGTTATCTTGTAAATTCTGGAATCTCAATGAAATAGCCTATTTCTCTCGTTACTGTGTTATTAGTTTGCTGTTGTTCTTGCTGTGACTGGTTTATGTGCATTGTGGGGCTGTTATTGGGTTATTTGTGTTCTTGGTTGGTGTTAGAGTGAGACTGGGACTGGGCAGAAGGGTATTCATCACTGGTATCAGAGCTTAAGCTCTCTAAGGTATGGTTAGCACTAGAATGGAGGGTAGAGTTGACAACATCAAGAGAGACATAACCAGACTTAATGAAACTGTTACGTCCATGAGGGAAATCCTGGCTGAAATGCAGAACTGGATGAGGCGTAGGGACGAATAAGACAAGGCTTGGCGGAGACAAGTGGTGTTGGAAGAAGGAGAACATTCGGGAATAGGGAACCAACACGATAGAGGAAACCATCTGGGAAATGCACATGCACATGCACACGCACCACCACCACCACCACCCTATGAGAATGAAACATACCATCATGGTGACGGGGGAAACAGGAGAGAATGGGGAGGATGAAGGCTGGAGTAACCAATATTTTCTGGCAACAATCCCTACGGGTGGATATTTCAGGTTGAGTGTTATTTTTGCATCAATCAGATAGCAGATGAAAACAAGGTCTCAGCCATGGCGTTATATATGGAGGATGAAGCCTTGCACTGGTTTTAGTGGACAAAATCCAGGACACTGATGGTAGCTTGGCCGTCTTTTAAGGCGGCGCTTCTACAAAGGTTTAGCGGTGCCCAAGAAGTTAGTCCCTCGGAGATGATCATGTCGACGAAGCAAGTGGGATCTGTGTTGGAGTATCGCCGTCGTTTCGAGGAGGTGGCGGCGCTGACGGTGGATGAGAGGGAGGATGTGTTGATGGAGGCCTTCCTAGATGGGTTAAAGTCGGAGATTAACGTGGAAATAAAGTTGCAATAGCCCAACCTTTTGGGCCAAATTGACTCCTTGACCCAAGTTTCTCTCCTGGCCCAACGGGATGAGGCCAGATCTGGTTTGGGCCGAATGGGAAAAGTGGGGGGAAATTTTAGTGGGCCGCACCAATACCCAAGTTTTTACAAGCCTGAAGAAACTACTAAATCCCAACCCAAACCCATACCCATATGACCCAACCCAACACTATCCTTAGCCAAAGAAACTCGCCAACTTCCTTTAGACGAAACTCCACCGAAAATATTTCAAGTTTTGGGTTGACGCCAGAACACAGCTCCCATGTAAACACCTTCCAGCGAGACTTTCCCTACAGAAGGTTGACAGAAGCCAAAATTCAGAAGAAGAGAGAGGGGTTTGTGTTATCGTTGTAATGTTAAGTTTACACTAGGCCATAGATGTGGGCAGAGGCAATTCCAAGTATTGTTGGTGGAAGAACAAGAAGAGGGAGACGACATGGAGGAATCTAAGGAGGGAGCCGTGAACGAAGAAAACCTCAAACCGCACGAAGCTGAACTTTCGATTAGCTCAATTGTGGGAATTGATGGGCCAAAGATGTTGAAGCTGAGAAGGAAGTTTTAGTCGACCGCGGAGCCTCCTATAATTCATTCGTCGGCAAGTGGCAGAGGAGTTGAATATTTCGGTAATTCGTACTAGGGCTTTCAAGGTCAGAGTGGGCGATGTGTATCACGTCAGATGTGATGGGGAATGTAAAGGCGTTGAGCTTAATTTGCAGAGTATCACCATTATTCAAAATCTCTTTCCGTTTGAGATGAGTGGAGCTGACGTCATTTCGGTAGTGGCTTGGTTGAAAACACTATGACTAATTGTGGTAATGAAATTCAGTTTGGCTGGTGAAGTGATCACTCTTAAGGGAGATCCATCCTTAAACAAGACCATGGTGTCACTTAAAGGGCTGTTGAAAACATTGCAATCGGAAGGTCCAAGGTATTGGATTGAGTTCAATCATCTACAATCGCAATCAGAAGAGAAGGAAGTGGGGGATTTAAGGGTCCAAAAACTGTTACAACATCATGAAGCCTTATTTGAAAGCACCTCATGGCTCCCACTAGAAACGGTCCATGACCACACCATCAGATTGGAACCTGGCAGTAGACCACCCAACATTCGGCTATATTGGTATCCCTATTATCATAAAAATGAGATTGAGCACCTAGTTAAGGAGATGTTAGTAACTGGCATCATTAAGCCAAACAAAAGTCCATTCTTGCCGTGACTGGTTTATGTGCATTGTGGGTCTGTTGTTGCGTTATTTGTGTTCTTGGTTGGCATTAGAGTGAGACTAGGCAGAAGGGTATTCATCAATGTACTTATTCTGTAACCAAGCCATTGATGAGGCATTAATTTTCCCTTGTTGAAAATAACTTGATGAAGCACTCCCAAGGACGTTGTCCAGTGTTCTTCTGGACAATGAATAAATTCTTTTTGATTCAAATGTCATCCTGTTCTTTTAACATACAAGAGCATACCTCTTGTTCAATAATTTATACTAAAAGCAAATTACTCCAATGCTTTTCATTATACAAATTGCATGACAGAATTAAAATTAGATTTTATTCCAACCAGATTTACTTTGATTCTATGCCTAAATGTGCTTATTCCCCAACAATTTATGAGCTGTAAACCCAAACAAAAAGCAGCAAATAATAACTAGCCTGTTTGGTACATCATTTGAAATATAATATTCTGAAAAACTATTCTGAATAGGATTAAATAAAAAAAGATAGGATTCTGAGAATGTATTTGGTACATTTTCTAAAGTTATTTAGATTATTTTTTAACCCCCTACATTTGTTAATTTAGCTAGACACCCCCTCTCCCCCAAAAAAAAGTTTATAAATTAACAAAAACACCCCTACCCACCCAACCGACTGCCAGCAGCCGGCCACCACCGCCGGACAGTGGCCGACAATCGCCGGAATAGCTCACGCCTGACTGGATCTGGCCGGTCGTGTGTCAATCTGGTCTTTTCTAACCATATCCACTGTGTATTTGGCTAGAAACAACTAGATTAGCACACGATCGGCTAGATCCAGTCGATCGTGCGTCGTTCCGATGCCCGTGGCTGGCGGCGGTAGCTGGCGGTGGTTGCTGGCAGCCAACAGTGCCTTGGGTGGGTGGGGGTGTCTTTGTTAATTTATAAATTTTTATTGTTAAAAGTAATTGTATGTTTTGAGCTGAATAGAATATGATTGGATTTTGAATTGAATTCAGTGAATAGAGAAATAAACATGTTTTTACTCTTTACAATAGGATAGGATAAGATTTGAAAAGTGTACCAAACAGGGGGAACAATTCTAAAACATTAGTGCTAGATTTCTTCCCTAATCTTTAATCAAGATTTATTTTTCAAAAGAAATAAGAATTCAAGACTACACATACTTGTTGTATTCTCAAGCTCTCTTGTTATCTCTTGAGCACGTAATTCAGCAGCTTTTTGTGCTGCCTCAGCCTGTCTTTTCTCTGAACGAGCATGAGCAGCAGCTGTAATGGCAGCATCTAGCTCTCTTTCCAGAGTCTCTACTCTTTGCTCCAGAACCTATATGCAAAAGATAGCTAACATTAAATATCTTTGTACTTTCTGGACAGTACCTTTGGATGCTAGCAGGAAAAGTTATTAGAAATACAGTATCTGCCTCAAAAGTACAGTTTACATCTGGTTTCAATCCTAAGATGTATTTTGATGTCCTCAAAAAAAAAAAAAAAAAAAAGGGTGCAATGTTATGCTTATTTTCACCAATTTGCCATTGCATTAAACCAATTAATCATTACTAGGTGTAAATCACAGGATCAGCAACAGCAAAGTATTTCATACACTACAATGAAATAAAAGTATTAACTCAACTAGTTAACAAAGAAGATGGTTTAAGGATGAACTCATACTTCGAGCAGATCAATCAAATAAAGAACTAGACAATCTTACTTCAAAGCCCACAAATCAAACCTATCAAAAAGAAGGATGAAGACAAGCACCAGAGTGATTATGCATCTCATAGCACTTCACAAATACCATATAGCTAGAAGAATCTAGAAAGATACCAACCTATCGCCTAGATGTACCAAATATGAAAATCACAGATTGTAAATTGTTAAGAGCAGAAAAAAATAAATAAATAAAAGTAGGAAAAGAAAAAATCGGTATCCGATAAATCTATAAATAATGGAAAAATATTCTTATCCACATATCTATGAAGAATTAGACTACCTGCACCAAAAGTACACAAGAATCTCACTCTTGTCGCAGTGAAATGAAAATAAATAAATATATAAACTAAATAAAAGTAAAACACACAACATCAAGAATCATCTATAATGGATTTGCAGCATCTAATCAGTCAAACCAACTTACCGACATACAAATCAAACTAATCAAAAGAAGACATACACAAGCTGTAAAACAATCACACATCATCATAGCCAAAAAGAAAATGAAAAATGAGAAAATCACAATCAAATAAATATATAAATGATGGACAAATATTCTTATCCATGGATCTATGGAGAATTAGAGTAACTGCATCAAAAGAAGTACACGAGAATCTCACTCTCGTCCCAATTACACGAAAAAATGAATAAATAAATATATAAATTCAGTAAAACTAAAACACGACATCAAGGATAATCTATAATGGAGTTGCAGCATCTAGTAAATCAAACCAACTTACCCACATACAAATCAAACTAATCAAAAGAACAGATAAGACCATAAGAAAATGAAAAACGAGAAAAAAGAAATCACCATCTATGAAATTCACACACAAACTAAGGACCAGCCAATATAATTTGCAAGATCAAGTTCAAACAGTTAACTTAATTAAACTGATAATAGCAGATACCTCACTTAACCTCAGCTAAAACACCAAGAATCAACTTAAATGAATCAAACAAACAAATTCAAAAGCACTTAAAAATATTAAATATATAGATAAAAATATAATAATATTGCACTAAATAAACCAAAAGACCTATTCTAAACATAATTGTATAAAAACCCAGATCAAAAAATTCATGAATCATAAAAATAACAAATGAATCGAAATTTAGTATACCGACTTTGATGGTTCTGGCTTGTTCAGAGCTGAGAGAGGCTTTGATGAAGGTCTCTTCATCGACAAAAACAGCTTTTTTGAGAAGCAGTTTTTGGAGAGACTCCAAATTGGAAGACATCTCCGTCAGGTTAGCAATGGCTCCTCTCCATCTCTCCTCGCTCCCTTTGTTCTTCTCCTTCTCTTGCTCCATTTTTTTGTTTTAAAATTTCATCACTTTCATAGGCAAGTATAAATGTATAATGGTAAAAGATGGGATAATTTTATAACATCCCTAATCTTTATGGGCGTTTGGTTGGGGTTAGGTGAGATTACTTGGGTTAAATCATCTTATATTACTTAATTACTATGTTAGGTTGTCAAGATATCGGTAATTTTTAAATACCAATACTGATTATTATTAGTAATATTGAAGGTAATTTGATTACCTCTATTTTCTTAGGCATTCTAATATTACTAGGGTTATTTTTTTTGTTACAATTATATCCCTTATTAATAAAATTTTAGGACAATAATGCCCTTATTTTTAAATTTATTTACATGAATATAGTTTTTACAATTTTATCCCAATTAATTAACTTTTTGGACAAAATTACCTTTGAATTCAAAACAAATTGAAGCCCACCCAAGCCACCACCCCCACCCACCCTGCCGCTGACAACCATCGCCGCCGCCTCGTCGCAGCAACGGGCGCATGAAGGCCAAAAGTGGCCGTCGTGTGCCAATATGGTCATTTCCCGCCAGATATCTAGCCAGAAATGGCCAAAACTGCATCGATCCGCGTCCAACGGCCGACGATGCCACGCCTAGCCATTTCTTGCCAAATCTCTGGCCGAAAATGGCCATATGGCACACGAAGGCCATTTCCTGCCTTCCGTGCGCCGTTAGGTTGCCGAAGACCTGCAGTGGTTGCCGGCGGTCGGTAGTGGCTGGGTTGGTGGGGTGCTTTGTTGATTTTCCAAACTTTTATTATGGGGTTGTTTTTGCTAAGTTTTTAAATGCAGGGGGGTTATAAGAATCCAAATAATAATCAATATTAAAAAATAATATAATAATAATATTTAATTAGAAGACAATTCAGTAATTTAAATAACATACCGACCAATTTATTCCTCCCAACAAAACATATTAATATAACATACCCATCAATTAACCAAACACATTTTCCTAAATATTCCCAATAATCTTCAAGATAATCTAACTTTTTAGTAATCCAACATTCTTTGAACCAAACGCCCTCTTAGTATAACATTACCCCACCCTTATAGCTTACAAATTATTGCTTTTTTTGGTTCCCTTATAAGTATGGTTGTTGGGTTGGGCTAATTGAAACAAATTCGATTTTTCACTTAACTCCGTTTGGTTCACTATTTTGGGAGTTTATAGAATAGTAATTTGGAAAAAGTTGAGTTGAGTAGTATTCTGAGAATTTTTTTGTACATTTTTTAATAGCATTTTTTGAAAATATTTAGATTATTTTTAACCCTATAGGTTTGTTAATTTAACTAAACATTCCCAACAATAAAAGTTTATAAATTGACAAAAACACCCTCACCCACCCACATTTGCTAGATTCTAGCCACCACGGCTAAAAGGGTGGCGAGAATCTACTGTAATGGCACACTACCAGCTAGATATGGCCACTAGTGCACCGATATGACCTTTTCTGTCTAGATCCAACGTGGACATGGTCGGAAAAGGATCTGGCCATCGTTGACACCCAAACGACGATCAAGATATGGCCGTCATCAACGGCCAGATCTAGCAACCATAGATTTGGCCAAAAAAGGCCAAATCGGCGCACTACTAGGCATATCCAGTCGATAGTGCACCATTATGGCAGATTTCGGCCACCTTTCAGTGGGGGTAGCCGGAATCTAGCAAATGTGGGTGGGTGGGTGGGGATGTTTTTGTCAATTTATAAACTTTTATTGTTTGAGGTGTTTAGTTAAATTAACAAACCTAGGGGGTTAAAAATAATCTAAATATTTTGAGTTGAATAGAATAGTATTGTATTTTGAAGAGAATTTTGAATATTGAAATAAATGTGTATTTAGATAGGATTTGTTGTGTGTGATTTTTCCATCAAGCTTGGAGGATTGTGAGGTTATAGCTCGATCTACAATCAGTTCGACTCAATTGATTGTCTGACCAAGCGTAAGCTCGTTGAGTTGTAGCTCAACCTAGCACAAGCTAGTCGCGACCAATCCTTACAGTTGTTCAACCAGCTCACAGATAACTTCAGATCCAAAATATCTTGGAAAGGATCAGATCGACAGCAATCATGGCGCAATCTCAGTGCTCAATCGCGAGAACGTCGAAGTTGAATTTCAATCTTAATTGTAATCCCTTTATTTTTGCTATTTCCTTTGTACAAAATCTATATATAAACCCCCACCAATGATAAGAAAGAGGTTAGGAAATTGTTCTACGAATATTATTGTAAGCTCTCATAGCAAATACAAAAATAATGGACATAAACTCAAGAGTTTAACTCGCCGAACCAATTTAAAAACTCTTTGTGTCATTATTTTACTGCTTTTCATTCATAACATTGCTGGTTACCCATAATCATACAGACATTAGTTCCGATTTCGTTAAGGTCAATCAGATCGCTTTAGTTGGTGCAAATCTTGTATTAACATTTTGACGCTAGAAGGACCTTCGCCAAAATCTCAAAATTTTCAGTAAACAATCCCAGTGACCCGAATACTCAAGGCCCACAATGGTTCGTACAAGATCAAAAACCACCACTAGAAACCACGAAAATGTGGAAACCTCCAACCAGGAGGTGCATCAAGATGTCGTTGGGCGTTGACCACCATTGCCACTAGGTTAGCAAGCCGCAAACTAGTAGGGGGTAGGGACGTCGAATCCCGAAAATGGTCAACTGATGGAGATGATCAAAATGATGGTTGCACAGGTGGTGCAACAGAACGTGGCTGAATTGAGAAACCATCAGTCGGCCCCCTAAGACCTGGACTGGTTGTGCTTCAATGATGTTACCCTAACAGGTCGGATTTCAGACAGTGACCAATTTGGTTTGTTAGCACTGAGGAACAATCGGCAATCTCAGCATCGTCTAGCACATGTTTCTCATGAACGAGAATCCTGCGGGCAAACTATCCTTGGGAGGCGACCAAACAAAGAGCCCGTGAGGGAAGATGAAGGCAATGGTCACCAGAGGGATATTTAACCTACTCAACGATATCCCTAACGTCAGCGTACCGGTTTTAACCCATGCCAAAGGCATGCTTAAACATCGCAAGTTTGCGAGATGAGTAATGCAAGCCAATCTGGCAATGACCGACGTTCCGGTTATAACCAATGTTGTGAGCAACGTACTGATAAGCTTGATAACACCTACCAGCCAAGCCATCATGAATCGACTTTGTGCGTCAATGCGCACAATGGAGGGGGCTCACAAGTGACAGACTTGCGAACTCATCTGCTTGAGGTGAGGTTGAACAGAGCTAGCTAAGTCAATCCCCATATCAAAGACTTAGATCGAGTGTAGAGAATGCTCGATGATCTAAGAGCCCACTAGAACAATGCGGCAGAAGAGATAGTAAGCTCTCCATTCATAGAAGAAGTTCGCTAGGCCCTGCTTCTTTAGGGATTCAAGGTGCCAAAAAGCAAGTTCGATGGGAAAGGAAATCCCAGAGACCATCTTGACACTTTCAACGACCTGATGAAACTACACCAGGTCTATGACTTGGTAGAGTACCACTGCTTCGCGGTCACATTGGTAAGGGATGCCAAGAGGTGGAACAAAAGGCTCAAGGTGAACTCGATTAGCTCTTGGCAATTGTTCTCCTCGTTGTACCTACAACAATTCCAAGCGAGGAGACAGTTAGTAATGCCACTCAGCTACTTGAGCAATATTCATCAGAAGAGAGATGAAACATTGACCTTGTATCTAACGAGGTTCCAGAATGAACAAGCAAAGGTCATGGATGAACCTGAAAAGTCAATTTGGACTTTACTTATCGCGGGTATCAGGTCGTAGACAGAGCTATGGAAAGAGCTCCAAAGTGAAGACCATGTGAGCTTGACAAAGTTATACCAAATGGCTGGTAAACATCAACAAGTGGAAAGCTCGCTAGCAGCCCTAGCTAGAAGCTCGCCACGAAGAGCCCTAGACAAGCGACAAGATCACCAAATGGATAAATGGAGGGGTCAAGATTGCAATGATAGGGACCAGAACAGATTCCATAAAAGGCAAAAAACAAAAAATCGTGGGCAAAGGCAATCTTTTTCGTGATACGCAGAGTACACCCCCTTCACTCAAGACATAGCTCACATATATAAAGTCTCCCATAAGGCTAAGAGACTGCCCACTCCAAAAAGGTTGAGGGGGCTCCAGGCAGAAAAGATCGGTAGAAATATTATTGATACCCCCGGGACATCAGACACAACACCAATGAGTGTTAGGCTCTAAAAGACGCCATCGAAGATTTGATCCAAAGGGGCCACCTAAAAGAATTTGTCAAGGAGGTGCTAGCTCACAAAAATACAGACGAGTAGAATAATCAGGTCTAGTAAGCCCCGGCCAACAATGAGGTCCTGGTAGGTATGTGTAACAACTGCTAAAAACTAGTACAATGCATGCATAATGACAATAGAAAATTGGGCCCAAAGTTTTCTTTTCATTATTAATCATATGTCTTTATACACAAAGAGTGTGATTTACAAAAAATTCACTTTAAAAGACAAAACAGTGAAACAAGTAGCTATTCTCTTCGCTTGCCGACGCCCCTCCGACTGCATCATCACCTAGATCCTGCATCCACAAAGGAAAATAACGGGGTGAGCACAAAATAATGCTCAGTAAGTAAAACTCTCTCTCTGTCTGTCCCCGTATGAATAACTCTTAATTCTTTCCTTATACTATTTCGATTCTATTTCGTTTCTAATAACAAAGATGGCCTCATCTTACCGGAGGTACGGCCGATGGCGTTCACACAAAGACCATCTCACTCTCTATGGCTATCGGGTGGAATTCACACAGTACCAACCCGTTCTTAGTGACTACCGAGTGAGGATCACAAAGCACCAACTCGGTTCCTCCTAACTATCGGGTGGAGATCACCTAGCACCTATCCGTTCTTCATGAATTTTGGGTAATGATCACCAAGCATTTACCCGTCTCTAGTCACTATCGGGTGATGGTCACAAAGCATCAACCCACTTCTACTAAATGTCGGATGATGATCACAAAGCATCAGCCTACATATCTCTTAACTAATCGGGTAGTGGTCACAAAGCATCTACCCATCGCTACTACTCATTGGGTGACGATCACAAAGCATCGACCCATCTCTAAAGGGCTATTCAGGTGGTGATCACAAAGCATCAACCCGATCGGGTGATGATCACAAAGCATCATCCCAACTATACTACTCTTCTAATTCACTCTATTCTAACATTTTTATTCTCTCTACCCTTAGAGTAGTTGTATTCACCAAGCTCTCTACTCATAGAGTATTTGTATACACAAAGTTTCCTACTCTTTCTTAGGTCACTTTTCTATGTACAACTAGTGCCTATGGATGGTTCAACTTCACCAATGCACTTATGAGATGCCAACATGCAATGTTGCAAGCATTAAGGTTCACTACTCACACTCAAACCTCTATTGGGCATTTCATCAAACAACTCATGTGCACTATAAAACTCTATTATAGCCATGATTCTAACACTTTTTCTAACCATCCAAAATGGGGAAAAACCCCTTCACAAAGTCATAAAACCTGTCAAACAAAACACTTCTAAAAAGGGATCCATAACACCCCTTCAATTCCATCTCAAACTACCTTGCCAACCCAACAACCCATTTCTCATATTTGCAATATGTAAGCATTCTTAAGGCATAGAAATCTCTATTAAAACCTCCATACATGGCATATTACATGTACATCACATACATATATCATGTCTATCAAAACCCTAATCAAGAAATTTCATAAATCTCAACTTGGGTTGGGTTTTACTTACCTTGTTATGGAGAAACTTCACCAACTCTTCCTTTCACTTGTTTAGCTTAACTTTTCCTCTAATCTTAACCAAAAGAACAAAAACCCTCAAAATTCAATATGGGTTAAAACTCCCAAATCACACAACTTAAGTAGAAATCCTTACCTTAGGAAGCCTTAGGTTGCTTTTCTACCCCAAATCACTTCAAAAATCCCTTGGGAATCCTTGATCAAAAGAAAAGAGAAGTTGAGAGGAGTAAAGATAGAGAGTTGCGTTTTTGGAGAAGAAGAATGAGGGGTTTTCTAATTCTAATTCCTTTTAATGAAATTTACACCAAAGCATTCCCATTTTGCCCTTACTCTTCTTTGGGAATTCCATCTATATCCTTTGATTCATTACAAACTCACCCCCAAATCAACATATTCTCTATGAAAAATCCTTACAATTAACTCCCCACTTTTCCTGCTAATTAGGGGTAGAATGGTCAAATTGCCCTTAGGGAAGAAAAATATCTAAAACTTAATCAACATTTTAAACGGCCTGTCGCCGCGGCGAAACTGTCCAGCAGCTTCCCCCGTGGCTTCAACACCTCTTCGCTGCGGCGAAGATTCTTCTTCGCCTGCTACACACGACCGAACTTCTTCGTTTTCAACCAATTTCGTGGCAAGTATTCAACACAACACTCAATATTACCAAAAACCAACTTAAATAAGAGCAAAGGAAGAAACAACAACTACGTACCTCAAGTGGGGCGTTACAGTATGATCTATGGGGGTCCCAACATTGTGGGAAGCTTAAAGCGTTCTCGCAAGCAATATGCACGAGAGGCTAGAACAGACTTGGTGCCCCAAGTAATGAGTTCTGAACAGAAGTCGCCAAAGCGACCCAAACAAGAGAGCGAGGTGATAGGATTCACTATGGATGAGTGTGAAAAATCTGCTTGCCATAACCATGATGCGATTGTGATCACAGCAAGGATCGACAACGCCTGAGTACTCAGGGTAATGGTTGATAATAGTAGTGCTGTGAACATCATCTTCTTGGGAGTTTTTCGAGAAATGAGGTTCACAGAGAGAGACCTGAAGGCGTGTCCATTGCTACTCTATGGATTCACCGGGGACAACCTAGTCCCTAAGGGAACAATCGATTTGCCCATGACTTTAGGGGCATAACTCAAGATCAAGACGGTGATGACAGAATTCTTAGTGGTGGACTGCCCGACCACGTACAATGTCATCTTTGGAAGATTGATCCTAGATGATCTGAGTGCAATCACCTCAATACGTTGCCAAGCAATGAGGTTCTCAATTCCAGGCAAGGTCGCGACAATTAGGAGCTACATAAAAGAATATCGGGAATGTTACAACCGAGCTATTCATGCTGCACTAAAATGGCCGCTCCCGAGAACCATGGTCATTGTAGAGTTCGAGCCAATCCTTGGACCTTTGGAGGACACCATAAATTCTCACATCTATAAAGAAGAGCCCGCAATAGGGCTAAAAGAAAAGCTGCAAGAAGAATCTGTCAGCAAGGAAGACCTAACCCGTGTGTTAAAAATTGGTAGTAGTCTGAGCAACGAATTGGCCGACAATTTGGTAGGGTTCCTAAAGAAAAATCTCGACGTGTTTGCATGGGTGCATGCAGATATGGTGTGGATAAGCCCCGAGGTAATATGCCACAGATTAAATGTCGACGCAACAACCCGACCAATATAACAGAAAAGAAGATCTATGGATACAAAACTGTCCAAAGCGCTCAAAGATGAAGTTGACAAGCTTCTAAACATCAACTTCATCAGGGAAGTGAAATACCTGGACTAGCTTGCCAACCTAGTCTTGGTGAAAAAGTCGAATGGTAAGTGGCGAACTTACATCGACTTAAAAGATTTGAACAAAACCTGTCCCAAAGATAACTTTTTTCTGCCCCGGATCAACCAATTAGTAGATACGACAGCCGAGACCACACTACTCAGCTTCATGGATGCATACTCGAGATATATCCAAATCCCGATGTATCAGCCCAATAAAGAGCACACCTCATTTATTACTGACTAGGGTATTTACTATTACAGGGTCTGCCATTTGACTTGAAAAACGCTAGAGCGACCTACTAGCGTTTGGTGAACAAGATGTTCACCAAGCAAATTGGCAAGACAATGGAGGTGTACATTGACAACATGCTCGTCAAATCAAAGGTCGTCGAAAGCCACATTGAGCACCTAGGGGAAATGTTCGACATCCTCAAAAAATACAAAATGAGACTTAACCTTTGAAGTGTGCTTCCGGAGTAAGTTCGGGAAAGTTTCTGGGTTTCCTTGTTAATCAGCGAGGTGTCGAAGCCAACCTAGACAAGATTCAAGCTCTCCTGAACATGACAAGCCCAACTAGCATAAAACAGGTATAGAGCTTGACAAGATGTGTGGCCGCACTTAGCAGGTTTGTCTTGAGCCACAGACAGGTGCCTACCTTTCTTCGAAATCCTGAAGGTTAAAAAAGGGTTTCAAATGGACAGAGGAAGTGCAAGAAAGCATTCTAGGAATTGAAAAACCATTTGGGGCAGCCTCATTTGCTGTCAAAGCCCATCTAGGGTGAACCTTTGCTTATGTATTTATTGGTATCTAAGTCCGTGATCAGTGCAGCTTTGTTACGCGAAGAGGGAAGAGTGCAATGGCCGATGTACTATGTGAGCAAGAGGTTGCTCGATGCAGAGAGGGATATCCTAAGATGGAAAAGCTCGCCTATGCACTTGTTATCACCGCTAAAAAACTGTGGCCCTATTTCCAAGCGCACTCCATACATGTGCTAACGAACTTTCCGTTGAGAAAAATAATACAGAAGCCCAAGGCATTGGGTAGAATTTAGTGGACGATGGAGATGAGTCAACATGATACCAAGTACATCCTGAAAACAACAATAAAGGGGCAAGCTTTGGCAGACTTTATCTCAAAGTTCTCCTATTAGCCCGAGAGGGAAATGAGCCCGTTAGAAGCGAGCACCTCGGAAGCGAATGAACCAGGGAAACCAAAGCTCGACAATCTATGGCAATAGACTCTATATATGGATGGGTCCTCAAATAAGAAGGGGCCAAGAGCTGGGCTCTTGCTCGAAAGTCCTGAAGGGAACCCGATCTAAGCTCCAGTCAGATTCGAGTTCGTCATATCAAACAACGAGGCAGAATACGAAGTAATGCTCATGGGAATCCGCCTCACCAAAGAAATAGGGGTAGAGTCCATAAAATCTACAACGACTCTCAGCTCATGGTCCACCAGATTTCTAGGGAACATTAGGCAAAAGAAGACATAATGGCGTCTTATCTCTGATAGGTACAAAATGAGCTCGAGCAGTTTAAGACTTTTACTGTTTTACAGATTCCTAGGGAAAAGAACTTAGTTGCTGATGTTCCGGCTCACCGTGCTTCGATGATGAGCAAAGGAGTGATGATTCCATTATGGTCAAGTTTCTGCCAAGTCTCAACATCCTCGCGTCCCCAAAAATAGTTTTGGTAATAGGGTAGAGATATAGTTGGATGGACGCAATAATTGCTTACCTAAGGGATGGAACAGAGCCAGAAGGTAGAAGTGAAGCTAAGACACTCTGAGCTAAGTCAGCTCGATACACGTCATTAATGACAAACTATATAAGCGTGGGTACACTTCGCCGCTCTTGCAATGTGTTGATCACGAGGATGTAGAGTATGTCTTGAGAGAGATCCACAAAAGCATTTGTGGGAATCATGCAGGGGGCAGGTCTCTAGCATACAAAGTACTCCACTAGGGTTATTATTGGCCAACAGTCTTCGACAATGCAGTAGACTATGTATGTAGATGCGACAAATGCCAGAGATTTGTAGATGTTCCTCGAGCTCCACCCCAAGAGTTAACTACTCTAACAAGCCCTTGGCCATTTACAATTTGGGGACTTGATCTGATAGGCCCTTTGCCTTCAGGAAAATGGGGTGTTAAGTTCGTAGTGGTCATAGTGGACTACTTCACCAAGTAGGCAAAAGCCAAGCCTTCGGCTACCATTACATCGAACAAACTAAAGGATTTCATCTACAAAAACATCATTTGTAGATTCGGAATTCCCCAGACCATAATAATCGATAATGGAAAATAGTTCGATTGTGATTACTTCAAATCTTTTTGCAAAAAGCCTAGTATCAAGAAAAGTTTGCCCCTGTTTATCGGCCTCAAACCAACGACCAAGTAAAGGCTGTAAACAAAGTAATCAAGCACACCATCAAAAAGAAGCTCGATGTCCTTAAAGGAAGATGGTCTGAGGAATTGCCCGAGGCCTTATGGTCTTATAGAACGACAACTAGAAGCTTGACAGGAGAAACCCCGTTCTCATTTTCATACAGGTGTGTAGCAATGGCCCTAGTTGAAGTGGGGATTAGCTCGTTCCGGTGGGAGGTCTTTAAGGAAGAAACAAACAAAGATCTTATCTACTTAAGACTATATCTTATTGAAGAACATCGAGCCAAGTCTCAGCTAAGGCTTGCCTCCTATCAGTAGTGAGCTAGACCATACTTCAACTCCAAGGTAAAAAACAAAGACTTTGGAATGGGCAACCTAGTCCTCAGAAAGGTCATCCAAGGTACACAAAACTCGAAGTTGGGGACACTTGGGCCCAAATGGGAAGGTCCTTTCAGGATCTTTGAAAAGCTCACACTAGGAACTTTCCATCTAGAACACCTCAATGGTGAAGCTGTACTGCGAGCATGGAACGCCGAGTATTTGCGAATGTATTACCAATAAACAGCTCGGGTTCCAACCATGTTTCGTTTTTTCTTCATATTCAATGTAAGGTCGTTTATGGTCACATTTCTTTCAATAAAAAATAGGTATTATTCATGAACTCTATTTTGCTCATCACCTTTTATTTATTGTTATTTTGTTTGTCATTTATTATTTATTGATTCAAAATCGCAACATACGCGATCACATCCAAAACTCAGAGTCAAGAGTTTGAAAAAAGCCAGCTTAGCTTCATAAGCCTCACCCAAATTCAACTCATGAAGGGAGGAATTCCCCAAATCGACAAAGTTAAACTCGAGTAAAACACGTCGAAAGAAAATCGGTTATAAATCAGTGACCAAAACTCGAGATGGACAACTAGTCTAAACTTGGAGTTGTCGCACATAAGATTTTCTCATATATTTGAAAAGTTCCTTAAAAAGTGAGCTACGTATAACTTGGAGCAAATTCAAATTTTTTATGTTAAGTCCAATTAGGACGATCGAAACAACTTCGTAGAAATAAAAATTGCTTGAGAGAAATGGGCAAAATATATTTTTCATTGATTGTACCAGTTTAGTTACAAACTAAACTAAAAACAAAAAAGATGTAAAAAAATTCTCTAGGCAATAGGAGCAAGGGTATTGTTGCCAATGGGGGCAGAAGGATCATTGATAGCAAAAGTCTTGGCAGCCTCTTAGGAGCAGGAGTTGGGACATCTTTCAAAGTCTTGACTGGAGGAAGATCGGCAGCAATAGGCAGGACTGTGGCCAGAGAAGTCGGATCTTTCACATTTTGCTTAACACTAGCATCATCCTCTCCTTTCTCGACCTCTTCCTCACCGTCACTATCGGGCTCAGAGTCGTCCGAGTAAACATATTCCATGCCTTAGGCCTCAGTCTTCATCCTATCAGCCTCTTTCTGATTAGCCCTCGAAAGGAAGGAGAAGTCGAGTGAAGGATAAGCTTCTTATAGTTTCTACACTAGGGAGACCAAGCACAACTCGTGATGGCCAAGTTCAGCTTCCCAATGTGGAGCCTCAGCTGTTTAGCCTTAGCCTCGACCCTTTTGGTGACCTTCCACCTCCTTGGTGTGCCAAGCAAGGCTTTTTTAAACTTAGCCTCCCTGTCCCAGGTAGCCTTCTAAGCCTAGGTAAGCTCAGAATTCAGTTTGTTATTAGAACCTCATTGCTATGCCAAACTCTTCTCAGCCTCGACCGCTTTCGCTTTAACCTTTGCTCGAGCAGTCTCGCTCGCCTTGATTTGTCAAGGAACTCTCTTTCCTTGACCTTAGAGGCTTCGACCTCTTCCTTAAGCTGATCAAGCTCGACTGCTCGTGTTTTTTCCTTTTCCTTTTGCAGTTGGCCCTAGCCTGCATGCCTTTCTATAGCTTCTTCACCTCCTACCACCCCAGATGAGTACCCTTCAATGTGGGGTAACTCTCATCGAAGAGAAGCTTGGTCGCCACGCAAGCCTAAAAAGAAAAGAGAGTCGACGAAGAAGAAAGAAAAGCATGCAAAATAGTAAAGGGTGTGAACTATTAATACCTTAGTCATGTAGCTGCATGCCCAAGCTAGCAACTAGGAAGGAGACAAATCTCTAATGCTTATAAAAGTCTGCAAGGTAACAGCAACCTTGACCGCTGAGGTCCTAACGCTAATGTACTCGGGGAGCTCATTGATCAGTACGTTGAGCATGGCCTGAGTTACCTCGTCTGCCTTTTGTCCTCCTTGTTGAAGCGAGCTTGATTTACTTCCCATGGGAATGACAGCCCCGTCCGTAGGAACAGACTTTTTCTTGGACAAGTCCTTGGCCGCAAGCTTCTTAGGGCCACCAGCTTGCCTTACAACCTCCTTGCTCGAGCCACCTTACTTCTCGACGACCTTTTACTTTCCCAAGCCCCCCTACAGCTTGATAAATTTCTTCTTGCCAGAGCCTTCCTACTGCTTCGACACCTTCTTCTTGCCCGAGCCATCATGTTGCTTGGGTACTTTCTGCTTCCTTGAGCCTCTAACTAGCTTGGAGGTTTTTTTACCAGCCCTTTTTAGAGCTCGAAGGCACCCTTCTCCTTGACTATTCTTCACACTTGGGCCTTCCCTAAGCTCGCCACCATTGCACTTGAGAACCAAGCGTGAGGTACCCTGCCCTGACACCCCAGCGGTACCAGGGTTGTTTCTTTGCTGGAGCAACCGATGATTTCTTGGCAGCCCTAAGCATTGTGGTTTTCTTCTTTAGACCTTTAGGTTGTTCGGCCCACATATCTGCGAAGGGTTTCAAACAGTCAGTGACCTAATGGAGTGGAAAAGAAAAAGCAAGCAAGTAAGCACATATATATCTAACAAATGGTATTGAATTTGGCTTCGTTGGTATAGAAGTTGTACTCTCTCAATAGAGGAAGCATGATAAGCTCGTTAACGTTGCGCTCATCCTCGAAAAGATTGCTAAAACGCTAAAGCCACGCTAAGCTAGGTCCAAGAAGAAAGTTTTGCTCAATGCTTACTACAAAGCAAAAGAATTTGGTTAGTTCAATGGTCAAGCTTCGAAACATTCTTTGCACGCATAAGAGTCAGAATCTTACTAGCTTCTGGAGCAAAGACGCCGGTCTCCTCGGCCTCGTAGAAAAAGTATTGAGAGTCCCAATGTGGAACTTTCTTTGGGACGTCGACCATGTTAGGAATCGATTTACCCAACGCAGCGGAAAAACAAAAATCAAAAGGATGAATCGATTCCTTTTATGCTAAGATCCGAGTATAGATTATATAGTTTACATGTTAATTCAAAATTTTGCACAAAATAATATCAATCTAGACAAGGATCAGAGATCTTACGCACATTTGGAGGCTCCTCAAATGTCTCTAAATTTACTTCACTACCGATTCAACGTAGAACCGAAAGAACAGTGATCCACATGAAGACAATCCGAAGAACCAAAGAGGGATTTGCTAGATCCACTAATTAGCTTCAAGAATCAAATTGAATCAAAGAAAAATCTTTGATTCAAAACCAAGGGGAGAACGTGAGAGAGAAGGGTGAAAAGAGGCTGCCTTTTCTTTGTCTAATAAAGGACTGAATGAAATTTCTTTAACACAACTTGCACTTATATAGTGCAAGTTGTTAAAACCCTATTCCTATAAGGAATACACATGGGTTCCAACTCTAATCCACCCTTGTATCCAAACACCCTTCTTATGGTATTTTATTTTAAATTAATTATTATTATAATTAAAATCAATTAATATATTTATAAAATATATTAACATTTAATTAATAATAATAATTCATTTAAATATATGCATACATATATTTGAATATAATCTCCCTAATTTAATTTTAACATTAAATTAAGTATGGGCAACAACCTCAACCAATTTAATTGCACTATGAGATTACCAAAATACCATTTTGTCCTAAAAGATGAAAATACCCCTTGAACAAAACAATTCTTAAATTGTCTTCTAAGTGTGTGACCCGTAGGCTCCTCATCATACTGGTAATGAGTAGTATCGCGATTAACACCAATTAATTGTCTTACTACACACAGACCAAGATTGGCTCCTAGTAAGGCATCATGGCCACCCAATATATTTGGATTAAACGAAATAGCTACCCATCAATGATATGGTTGCTATGCAATCAAATCCTTTCATCATCAGTTATCTCATCGAGACTGAGATACAGAAATAATGTCAACCTCAGTTACTCTTGATATCTTTGTATTCAGTTACTGGACCAATGATCGGAATAATAAATTAGATTGAGCAACAACTCAATCCCACTGTGGCCACATATTTAGTGTCATTGCCATTTACTGAATTGTGCAGTGAGACAACTTCTCCCATACCCGAGAGTGATGAATCCTCTGTCGATCCACCATAGTTTTGATACACTCCTTAATGTAGCCAATCACTACCGTATTAATAGCTCTGAATAAAATTGCGTTAGGCTAGTGTCAAACTACACTAATCGGTGCACAAGGCGCTCTAGTGATCTCAAGTCTAAGGATCACATGCACCACCATTCGTTAGAGGATTTGTTCCATAGATAGTAGGGTTACTATCTATATGGAATCCTCTAGTGAGTCAGTCCTGTGAACTTGCCTATGGCAAGCACCAATGTGTTGCACTAGGTTGTTAACAAACAACCTTGACAAGTGAGATCACTCACTGTCTTTTGACAGGGTCGTTCAACACTATGATAGTCCTACCATATTATCTATGTCCTTGGTCAAAATAATACTCGGGCTACGGACATTTCTAGAATGACCACCATATGTGAGCAAAGGGTTCTCACTATCAAAATTTGAAACACTTAATACCTCGTCACGGTTCCACCATCCTAAAGACATATATCAATACATACAGATATGATTTACACGATATAGAATAAAATGTCTTTTATTGATTAATGAATATTTTTACAAAGAGTCAATTCTACAATAATTGATTGGCTCTAGGGCACCTACACTAACAATCTCCCACTTGCACTATAGCCAATCATTTATGTATTTAACATCGAATGATCCTATGTGCCCATCATGCTTCTGCAAAAACAAAAACTTCAACAGTGGGTTAGTAGGTATTATGAAAATCTACACATTCCCTATTTGATCGATCTCTTAGATAAGATTGAATCAACTAAGTAAATGTTTGGATTATTGGTGAGACCGTGATTCCTAAGCCACAACAATGGCTCCATTGTTATCGTAGTAGAACTTTACTGGATCAGCAATACTTGGAACCACATTAAGTTCAGTAATGAACTTCTTGATCCAAACCACCTACATGGCTGCATTAAATAATGTGATATACTTAGCATCAGTTGTAGAATCTGCCGCAGTACTTTGCTTTAAGCTCTTCCAGCTCACTGTAGCTCTATTGAGATAAAATACAAACCCAGATTGTGAACGATAATCATCTTTATCCATTTGGAAACTAGCATCATTGTATCCTCTTACAGTGAGCTCATCCTCCCTTCTATAAACCAAGAACATATCCTTAGTCCTCTTCAGGTACTTAAGAATGTTCTTGACAACCATCCAGTGATGCTCACCTAGATCTAATTGATATCTACTACAAGTGCTTAATGCACATGAGACATCGATCCAAGTACACAACATGGCATACATGATGATCCAATTACTGACGCATATGGGATCCTCTTCATTCTATCCCTCTCATTGTGTGTTTTAGGACACATATCCTTAGAGAGATAGACACCATGTGACATCGAAAGAAATCCCTTCTTGGATTCTTCCATACTAAATCTCTTCAGTACCTTGTCTATATACATACTCTAACTTAGGCCAAGCAACCTACGCGATCTATCACGGTAGATCTTAATTTCAAGGATGTAGGCTGTTTCTCCGAAGTCCTTGATGGAGAAGCACTTGGATAACCAAGTCTTTATCAACTTCAAGTTTGGCATATCATTCCCGATCAGAAGTATGTCATCGACATACAACACTAGGAATTCCACTACGCTCCCACTCACTTTCTTGTAAACACAGGGCTCATCTTCGTTCTTAATGAAACTGAATTCTTTTACAGCCTTATCGAAATGAATGTTCCAGCTCCTTGAAGCTTGCTTGAGTCCATAAATGGGCCTTTGCAACTTGCATACTTTATCAGCTTGCCCATCAAGAACGAAACCATCGGGTTGTGTCATATACACAACCTCTTCAAGGTTTCCATTCAGGAAAGTCATTTTGACATCCATTTGCCAAATCTCATAGTCATGATATGCGACAATCGCAAGCATAATCCGAATGGATTTAATCATGGCAACTAGCAAAAAGGTTTCTTCATAGTCAATACCATGAATTTGTTTGAAACCTTTGGCAACCAGTCGTGCCTTATATGTATGCACCTTGCCATCCATGTCAATCTTCTTCTTGAAGACCTATTTACACCCTATGGGTTTTACCCCTTCAGGTGGATCCACCAGAGGCCATACTTGGTTCTGGTACATTTAGTCCATCTCAAATTTCATGGCTTCAAGCCATTTAATGGAATCTGGATCTGATATAGCGTCTTCGTAGGTTTTGGGTTCATTCTTTGTAGACCAGTACGTCACCATGTTGAGTCACGAGATAATCATATCTCTTGGGCTCACGATGTACTCTTCTAGACCTACGTAGCTTCTGTGGAACCTAAGGTGGTTCACTTTAATCCATAAATTATGGAGTAACCTCCTCACGATGTTCAACCACCTCCTGTGGCATATTCTTGTCCTTTGTCTAATGTATCCTGTGGTACTAGAACTTCATCGAGTTCTAATTTTCTCCCGCTAGTACTTCTTAGAAAAAATTCTTTCTCTAAGAAGACACCAGTATGAGCAACAAAAATTATGCACTCTTCTGGGTGGTAGAAATATTATCCTTTGGTTTCCTTAGGATACCCCACAAATATACATTTACAGGATTTCAAGCTTGACTTGTTCAAAGTCAATTTCTTGACATAAGCTTCACAACCCCAAATCATTAGATAAGACAAGTTGGGCTTTTGCCCACTCCATAGTTCATATGGAGTCTTATCTACAGAATTTGACAGCACATGGTTCAATACGTGGGTCATAGTCTTTAGGGCATAACCCCAGAATGATGCAGGTAGATCACTAAAAAACATCATGGTCCTAACCATATCTAGTAAGGTCCTATTCATCCTCTCAGACACTCCATCGTGTTGGGGTGTGTATGGAGGGGTGAATTGTGATACCATCCCACATTTTTTCAAGTATTCAGAAAACCTTAAGCTTAAGTATTCAATCCCTTGATTAGACCAAAGAGCTTTAATACTTTTGCCCAACATATTCTGTACTTCATTCTTGAATTCGTTTAATTTATCAAAGGTTTAGATTTATGTCTGATAGGATAGACATAACCATATCTACTGAAATCATCAGTAAATGTGATAAAGTATGAATATCCACCTATGACTTCAACTGTTAATGGACCATATACATCATTATGGATGATGTCTAACAGTTTACTAGCCTTTTCACTTTGTCCTATGAAAGGCGACTTGGTCATCTTGCCTAATAGGCATGACTCACATACCTCAAATGACTGAAAGTCAAAAGGGTCCAAAACTCCTTCCCTTTGAAGTTTTACAATGCGAGTCTGATTAACATGATCCAATCTACAATGCCAGAGGTATGTTTGGTTTTGATCACTATGTTTAGCTCTCTTGGTTTCAACATTGAGAATATCTTTATTGTTTAAATCAAGAACATATAACCCATTATATAACCTCGCAATTCCAAATAGAATACCATTCAAACTTAAAGGACAACAATCCATTAGAAATCTCAAAACGATATCCTATATTATCCAAAGCGGATATTGAAATAATATTTTGGAAATAGAAGGTATGAAATAACACTCATGAAGTTCCAAAAGATAAGCTCGTAGGCAAAGATAAACAATAAGTCCCTACAGCCAATGCAACCACATGTGCTCCATTTCCAACTCGTAGGTCAACTTCTCCCTTGGCGAGCGATCTACTCTGCCTTAGTCCCTGCACATCAGTACAAATGTGAGTACCACATCCTATGTTAATGGCCCAAGATGTTGAAGGAGAGAAGTTAATCTCAATCATGTACATACCTGAAGTCGAAGCCTCTAACTTCTTTTTGCTAGTGAGGAAAGCCTTGTAATGCTTCCTCTAGTGGCCAGACTTGCCATAATAGAAGCATATTACTTTTCCCACCTTTTCCTAATGCCATCCTCAAGCTTGAGAGCATCCTGTCCTTTAGGTTTGGGCTTATTTTTGGCCTTGGCCTTGGCCTTTCCCTTGCCCTTACCCTTCCCTTTACTAGCAGCCAATAGTAAAACAAGCTTGGACTTTTTCATGTCCCACTCTACAGTCCTCAGCATGTTCAGAAGCTTTGATAGGGATTTCACCATTGTGTTCATATTGAAGTTCATTATGAACAATGAAAAAGAATCAGGTAAAGACTGCAGAATTAAATCCACATGTAAGTCTACATCCAACCTATCCCAAAGTCTCAAGCCTCTCCATGTACATAATCATTTTGAGTGCATGAGGACCAACTTGGGTTCCCTCAATCTTGCAACTCCTAAATAGTGCTCTTGACACCTTATACCTCTCATGTTCGAAGCATTTCCTTCGTGAAAAAGCTCCTTGAGGTGTAGAAGTTAATGGCAACAAGCATCCATTTTATTTTCATGCTGCTTTTGTAGCTCAGGTGTCATCGATGCTAACATAAGGAATTGACCGCCATCAGCATCATCAAGGAACTTTTGATAAGTGTCTTTTACTTCTTGAGTGGCATCAGGATCAGGCTCAGCCATATGGCTTATCAAGGATATACAATTTCTCTTCGGACTTCAATATAATCCAAGGATTTCGATATCCAACCTATTTTCTTTCTCGATTATCAGTCGCAGGTTCATAATGCTCATTTTGGTGAATCTACAAATGTAGAAAAGTAAAAGTCATTATAATGTTCATTATTATTTAATATGGTCTTTTATTAAAAATGCTCCAACTATTTTCCTCAAGTCAATAGCCCTCACTATTAACTCGGGAAAGCCCGTTGGCTTTCCTAGTGGACTTAGATCCCATCTAGCCCATTTCAAACCTTCGCTTTGGCGAATAAGCCAAAATGGGTTGATTAGGTAGGCCAACAAACTTAATCCACACCAATTGATAGCTCCCACTACCAACCTCAAATGTAAAGCAAGCCAACAAGCCAATCACACAATCCAATGGCCTAGCCATCATCCTCAAGTGTGACTCTTAGTATCAGTAGAGTGGACACTACATGTCGCCACGTTCACACAACATGTGTACTTCTCTACTATGACTATGACATGTTTATCAACCTTCGTTTTGGCGAACAAGCAAAACACGTCATTTTAAGTCGACCCATCACCATTAAGGAAAACTCCAACGAGCTTTAACTTCCCATTGGTAGAAGTGTACCCTTCGTTTTGTTGAATAAGGTTCCAACGAACAGTAGTTTGATTAAACCCATGGTGATGGAAGGCTTATGTGACTTACTATACTTTATTTGAGGGTTTCTATTTTATGTCTCACCAGCTTATTATCTTTATTAGAATGACATTGTTTGGCATGTTATTAAACATTCAACCTTAGCATGCATTCTAAACAAAAAATACAAACGTGCCGGTACATGACCCTAACTAAAACCAATTTCCTCGAGCCTAAAGGAATCGGTGGGTAACCTAGGGGTCCCGAGTCTTCAAGTATGATCGCTTCGTCCTTGCTCCATCTTCAAGTATATTACAAAATACATCATACTAAATTTACAGTGAAATTAATCTTAAACTAATTTTACATCAAAAAATTTAGAAAACTCGAGTTACATTCGAGGGGAATGAGATGAGAAGAGAATGTACATCGAGAAGGGAAGAAAGGCAAGGCAAACATGCCCTATTTAAAAATTTACAATCATACATACCCAAAAATACTTTAAACCATACACCATAGGTCCAAGACTCATGTACTGGGCACCATGCAATATTCAAACAAGTACATTACATACATTAAAAAATAAACATTTTGAATTGGGTGGGTGAAATTATTAATTACCCTATGATAATTTGGAGATTTTTTAGGTCCAAAAGCTTTGAAACTTTTCACTTAGGCCCCTTTGCACTCGAAAGTACGCTCACTGCAGCGTGCACTGATTATCGTTTAGCATGCATGCATAGGTGCGATCACCATGACGATGGTTTATATCACTACGACATACACTGATTTTCAATCGTGCACATGCATAAGTGCGATTGCCGTTGCAGTCACCGCAACGTGCATTGATTTTCAATCAGCGAGCATGCTAAAGAGTGATCACCGCCACAATGGTTTATATAGCTGCGGTGAGCGTAGACTAATTTGTAGCAGATCAGTTCAATCAGCAACAAAGAACGCCTAACAGATTTTGCAATCAATCTCAACATCCGATCTCAACAAAAATCCATATCATGTTATACCAATTTTTCAGATCATCAACAAGTTAAAATTATAAAGTGTAATGAGTCAATCGATTACTGAAAACATGCCATCAACATAAAATTTACACAAATTTAAGAATATAACATGTTATCAATCAATACATGTTATCAAGCTTAGATTAAACTATATAATCTGGTACCCGAGGCTTTGATACCACTGTTAGGAATTGATCTACCCAATGCAATGGAAAAACAAAAATCAAAAGGATGAATCGATTCCTTTTATGGTAAGATACAGGTATAGATTATATAGTTTACATGTTAAATCAAAATTCTGCACAAAATAATATCAATCCAAACAAGGATCAGAGATCTTACGCACGTTTGGAGTCTCCTTCAAATGTCTCTGAATTTACTTTGCTACTTTCTATGTAGAACTGAAAGAATGGTGATCCACACGAAGACAATCCGAAGAACCAAAGAGGGATTTGCTAGATCTACTAATTAACTTCAAGAATCAAATTGAATCAAAGAAAAATCTTTGATTCAAAACCAAGGGGAGAACGTGAGAGAGAAGGGTGAAAGGGGGCTGCCTTTTCTTTCTTTAATAAAGGAATGAATGTAATTTCTTTAACACAACTTGTACTTATATAGTGCAAATTGTTAAAACCCGATTCCTATAAGGAATACACATGGGTTCCATAAATCCACCCTTGTATCCAAACACCCTTCTTATGGTATTATATTTTAAATTAATTATTATTATAATTAAAATCAATTAATATATTTATAAAATATATTAACATTTAATTAATAATAATAATTCATTTAAATATATGCATATAATCTCACTAATTTAATTTTAACATTAAATTAAATACAGGCAACAACCTCAACAAATTTAATTGCACTATGAGATTACCAAAATACCATTTCATCCTAAAAGACGAAAAATACTCCTTGAACAAAATGATTCTTAAATTGTCTTCTAAGTGTGTGACCCGTAGCTCCTCATCATATCGGTAGTGAGTAGTATCATGATTAACACCAATTAATCATCTCATTACTCATAGACCAAGATTGACCCCTAGCAAGACATCATGGCCACTTAATAGATTTGGATTCAGCGAAATAGCTACCTATCAACAATATGGTTACTGTGCAATCAAATCTTTTCATCATCTGTTATCTCATCGAGATTGAGGTACAGAAATAATGTCAACCTCTTACTCTCGATATCTTTGTATTCGCCATCGGACCAATGACCGGAATAATAAATTGGATTGAGCAACAACTCAATCCCATTGTGGCCACATATTTAGTGTCATTGCCATTTACTTAATTGCGCAGGGAGACAACTTTTCCCATACCCGAGAGTGATGAATCCTCTATCAATCCACCATAGTCTTGATACACTCCTTGATGCAGCGAATCACTACTGTATTAATAACTCTGAATAAAATTGTGTTGGGCTAGTGTCAAACTACACCAATCGGTGCAAAAGGCGCTTCGGTGATCTCAAGTCTAAGGATCACATGCATTTGTTAAAGGATTTGTTCCATAGACACTAGGGTTACCATCTATATGGAATCCTCTGGTGGGTCAGACTAGTGAACTTGCCTATAGCAAGCACCCAATGTACTTGCACTGTGGTTGTCGGCAAACAACCTTGACAAGTGAGATCAGTCACTACCTTTTGACAAGGTCGTTCAACACTATGATAGCTTTACCGTATTATCTATGTCCTTGGTCAGACTAATACTAGGGCTACGAATATTTCTAGAATGGCCACTATATGTGAGCATAGGGTTCTCACTATCAAGATTTGAAACACTTGATACCCTCATCATAGTTATACCATCCTAAGGACATATGTCAATACATACATATATGATTTGCACGATATAGAATAAAATGTCTTTTATTGATTAATGAATATTATTACAAAGAGTCAATTCTACAATAATTGATTACCTATAGGGCACCTACACTAACAGACCAAACCATTAAAATGTACTTTTCTCGCCTTGGAGAGATAGTAGTTTGTTCTTGACTCTTGTTTAATCTGTACAAGTAGACGAGCTCCTCTACAGAAATATGTAATGTTGCACAAAATAAGTTTCTCTACTTATGCACAAGCTTCTCTTAGGCATTTCATCAAACATCATGCATGCATACTTTAATTCTATTTTTGATACATCTCTACTTCTTTCTTTAACCATCCATTCATGGAGCAAAACTTCTCCACAATAAATCTAAACATGGCCAAGAAAAACACTTCAAATATTCCACTTAATTTCTTTCTACATGCAACCAAACTCCACTTGGTCACCACAAACTCAACTCTACTTCTCATGGCTTAATTCTACTTATCAAAAGCCATCTACTCATCAACATCAACATTCTCAACAATCAATTAGAAGCTCATAAGCATAAACATGCATATCAAATCATTTAGTTGCTTAAATCTTAACTTAGGTTGGATTTACTTACCTTTGCTTGAGTTCCTCCACTAGAAGCTCTTTATCTTTGTTGGACTTGCTTCTTCTCTCAAATCCTAAGCATAAAATTCATAAGAATTCCATACTAACTTAAATTAATCTCATATAGAACAAGAATCCTTACCTCTTGATGCTTAGGATCAAATCCTTATAGAAATCCAACCAAAATCCCTCAAATCAACCTTGGAAAATTGATGGAAAGATGAGAGAATTGGGGGTAGAGGTGGCATGTGGGATAAAGCAAATGAGAGAGTTTGTGTGCTTGAACCCTTAATATCTCATATAACTAAGCCTTCTTTCCCATTTTGCCTTTACACTTTCTTGGTATTCCATCATTGTCCTTTAATTCTTTACAAATTCACCCCCATTCCAAAATATTCTCCATGAAATTTTCTTACATTTCACTCCCCACTTTTCCTGCTAAATTGGGGTAGAATGGTCACTTCACCCATATGGAAAATTCTCTAGAAACTTCACAAAGAAAATCAGCCAAAATCTTCGCCCCGGCGAAAAAATACAGAGCCTACATCGCCGCGGCGAAGTCTGCATTTCCCAAAATCCGCCAAGACTTCACCAAATTCAGGGCATCCAAACAATTCTAACAACTTACAAACTTAACCAAGGGCAACCTAACAACAATAACACATATCAAGTAAACTTAGGGCCAACAAACAACATTTAAAAGACAAATGAACATGAATCAAAGATGTACCTCGAAGTGGATGTTACAAATTGACATACTATAATGTTATAACTAATTAAATATCTAATCATTTAATTAAGTAATGTACTAATTTTCATCAATTTATCATATATAATTACTTTCTTAATATACCTTGAGTTGTCATACTATAATGTTATAATTAATTAAATTTTTAATCATTTAATTAAGTAATGTACTAATGTTTATCAATTTATCATATATAATTACTAATTTACTATAGATATACTTAGAACTTGATAATTGAAGTAAATGTTATTCAATCAAATCTACTATTTTATTCAAAAATAATTATTTTAATAAAATTAAAACACTTTTACATGGATCCTAATTCCAATTATACACTTAATTAATCAAATAATTAAGCAAAACTTTAACTTTAACATTATAACATATATTTTTTAAATATATATAATATATAATATTTATTATTTAATTATTTAATATCTATATATCTATATAATCCTGAGACATACCCTGTTTGATTGACATGTAGGATTTTTAAGCTCTAGAATTGCTTTATTTTGACATGTTGGATGATTGTCCAACATGTGGCTGCATGTGATTGGTGATGATGTGGGATATATACATTTGGTTGCATATGATTGGTGATGATATGGGATATGAACATTAGGCTACATGTGATTGGTGATGATGTCGATATGTGGATGAGTAAGATTTTTGGTTACATGTGGTTTAATATAATTGGTGTTTGATATTTTTTTTAATATTAATGACACATATTACGCGCTATAACTTGCTTAATAAAAGTCCAATTGATGAATGGATTGAAGCATTAGAAACTAGACAGACAAGGCTTTAATTTGATATATTATATGCTAAATTTGGATAACAGTAGATCCTTCACATTCTGGTCGAAAAGATATGATATCAATCTCGGTTTCCACTAAATAGTCAGTACTAAATTGGCCATAACTTTCTCAATAAAAGTCCAATTGATGAACGAATAAAAGAATTGGAAATAAGCATGGCAATGTTCCCTGAAATTCTGGGGACTCGTCCCGCCCCACCCCATATGGGGTGGTGGAGCCCTAGTTTTTTCAGGGATAGGGGCGGGTGTGGGGGTGTTTTAATCCCCGTCCTTGGGGATGGGGCGGGGGTGGGTGATGCCTTTACCTCGCCCCTGCCGGCCCTGTATATAATATATAAAATTATAAATTTTATATATATATATAGTTTTCATTAATACCCCTATATTTCACCTAATTACACAATTATCTTGCCTATATAAACCCATATTTTTTCAGTTTCCCTCACCCTAAACAATTGAACAAGAACAATCCCTAACCCATATTTATGTAAAATTAACT
Organism: Pistacia integerrima; assembly: GCA_026225825.1. Lineage (NCBI taxonomy): Eukaryota > Viridiplantae > Streptophyta > Magnoliopsida > Sapindales > Anacardiaceae > Pistacia > Pistacia integerrima. Next base: position 25,784,024 of record CM047749.1, read on the forward strand.
ATGTTTAAATGATTAATTTAAATGTTTGTCATGTGGATGAGAATTAACTATTGTGTTTGGTAATGCTCAAATTAATTTAGGTTTATGTAAAATTAACGGGGTAGGGACGGGCCTCCAACATTTCCCTATGGGGTGGGGAAGGGGAATTTTTTTCATCCCCGTGATGGGGATGGGGCGGGGGTGGGGGAGTGATTTTAGGCGGGGATGGGTACGGTGAATGAGATCCCCGCCCCGCCCCATTGCCATGCCTAATTGGAAACTAGACAGACAAGGCTATAATTTGATATATTATATGCTAAATTTGGATAACTGTAAATTCTTCATATTCTGGTCGAAAAGATATGATATCAATCTCAATTTCCACTAAATAGTCAATATTAAATTGACCATAACTTAATATAATCTTAGCACATATCCTATTTGATTGAAATGTAAGATTTTTTAAGATCTAGAATTGCTTCATTTTGACATGTTGGATGATTGTTTGACATGTGACTGCATGTGATTGGTGATAATGTGTGATACATGGATGAGTAGGATTTTTTGTTACATGTAGCTTAATGTAATTGGTGTTTGATATTTTTTAGTATCAATGACACATATTACACTGAACAGTCAGTAGTAAATTGGTCATAACTTGCTCAATAAAAGTTCAATTGGTGAACGGATTGAAGCGTTGAAAATCAAATAGACTGGGCTTTAATTTGATATATTATATCAAGAATTTGGATAACTATAGACCCTTCGCATTCTAGAAAAAAAGATATGATATCAATCTCGATTTCCACTAAACAGTCAATAGTCAATTGGCCATAACTTGCCAATAAATGTCCAATTGATGAACGAATTGAAGCATTGGAAACTAGATAGATAGGGCTTTAATTTAATATATTATATGCTGAATTTGGATAATTGTATATCCTTCACATTCTGGTAAAAAAGATATGATATCAAATAGTGGCATCCCAAAGGTCTACTTAAAACTTTTTTTATTCACATAAGAAGATCTATAGATTCATGTTTGTCCCTTCGTGATCACATAAATATAAAAGTTTCACATTCTCATTAAATACCTATTATATTTATGTGATATGATATCATTTCACTATGACATCGTCTATTGCCGCATTCTGTTACTTGGTTTCAAAAAAAATGTTGGTCTCAATAATTTGGTAAGCATATCTCTTCACAATGTTAATATCAAATCAATTAATTTTTGTTGTTGTTTTTTATAGGGAAAAGATTTATGTATTGGAATGGAGCCAAGCCGAGGATGTTTCTATCACCAAAATACACAAACATTTTGCTTTTCTTTGTTTCTCGGTTTCCACTGAATTGTCAATAGTAAATTGGTCATAACTTTCTCAATAAAAGCCCAATTGATAAATGGATTAAGGCATTGAAAACTAGACAGACAGGTTTTAATTGGATATATTATATGCTGCCTTTGATATGGAATCTACCTTACTGCCAAACCATCACATTCTTGATGAAAAGATATGATATCAATCTCGGTTTCCATTAAACAGTTAGTAGTAAATTGGCCATAACTTACTCAATAAAAGTCCAATTGATGAACAAATTGAAGCATTGGAAACTATACAAACAAGGATTTAATTTGATATGTATATACTGAATTTGGACAACTGTAGACCCTTCACATTCTGGTAAAAAAGATATGATATCAAATGGTGGCATCCCAAAGGTCTACTTAAAACTCTGTTTATTCAAATAAGAATATCTATAGATTCATGTTTGTAGATTCATGTTCGCCCCTTCATATTTGTTAGTAAACGGTCCCGTATACGCAGCGGAAACGAAAAAAATAATAACAGGATCGTTTACAAGAGCCAAGATCAAGGGTATGATTTTAACAATTTATATTAAATAAAATCTGCATAAATATACAACATGAGTTAAGAGAAACAAACGCACGTTGAAGGCTCCTCCAAATTTGTCGTCGAACGTTTTGCTACCGATCCAAGTGTAGGATCGAACCTGCGTAGTCCACACGAAGACAATCTTAAAAGAACCAAAGAGGGATTTGCTAGATCCTCTTTGGCTTCAAGATTAAGAAGAAAAAGAAAATCAATTGAATTGATTTTGGCACACACAAGTTACTGCCGTGGGAGTGTGTTATCCAAGAGGGGCTGCTGTGTGTATTTTGGTTTTCAAAAGAAAAACCCCTATTAAAAAATCACACACTTTTCCTTTTATACTTAAAAAACAATTTGCCCTGATCCCATACGGAATAGGCTTGGGCTCCAACCCAAACGCTCCATGTTGCCAAACACTCCCAATCTGATTTATTTTAATTTCCATCATTATCTCAATTAAAATCAATTAATATATATTTAAATATATATATTAACATTTAACAATAATGATAATATATTTAAATATGTGCGAACACACATTTAAACGTAATTTCACTTATTTAATTTTTTCTAACAAATTAAATAAAGGCTACGACCTCAACAAATTTAATTGCACTGTGAAATTACCAAAATACCCTTTTGCCTTAAAAGACGAAAACGCCCTTCTTTCTTCTTGCATCTTAAATTGTCTTCTATGTGTGTGACCCTTAGGCTCCTCATCATATCGGCAAGATATGATATTGCGATTAACACCAATTAATCGTCCTCACTAATACATACACAAGATTGGCCCCTAGCAAGGCATCATGGCCACCCGATAGATTCGGATTCAAAGAAAGTAGCTACCTCCACAACGATATGGTTACCGTGCAATTCGATCCTTTCATCATACGTTATCTCGACGAGACGAAGGCATAGAAATAGTGTCAACCTTCGGTTACTCTCGATATTATTTATTCAGTTTTTGGACCAATGACCCGTATTATAAATTGGATGTGAGCAACAATCAACTAATCTGTGGGCCTACGCTTTTAGTGTCATTGCCATATACCGAATTGCGCCGTGAGATAACTTTCTCCCATACCCGGGAGTGATGAATCCTCCTGTCAATCCACCATAGTCTTGATACACTCCTTGATGCACCAATCACCACCGTATTGACACTCAAAAGAAGCTGCGTTAGGCTAGTGTCAAACTACACCAATCGGTGCACAAGGCGCTCCGGTGATCTCAAGTCTAAGGATCACATGCACCACCATTCGTTAGAGGATTTGTTCCATAGACATCAAGGGGTTACCATCCATATGGAATCCTCTCGGTGGGTCACCCAGAACTTGCCCGTGGTGTAATCGCCTACAACAAACACCCATGTGTTGCACCAGGTTGTCACCAAACAACCTTGACAAGTGAGATCGGGCCACCTGTCTTTCGACAGGTCGTTCAACACTATGATAGCCTTACCGTATTATCTCGTGCCCTTAGTTCGAATAATACTTGGGGCTACTGGACGTTCTAGAATGGCCACCATATGTGCTCATAGGGTTCTCACTATCAAGATTTGAAACACTTGATACCCTCGTCACGGCTCTACCATTCTAAGGACATATATCAATACATATTGCAATAATAATGGTTTACGCGATATAGAATAAAAAAGCCTTTTATTGATTAATGAACATTATTACAAAGAGTCAATTCTACAATAATTGATTGGCTCTAGGGCATCTACTCTAACAATCTCCCACTTGCACTATAGCCAATCATTCATGCCCTCAACACTGAATGACACAAGTGCCTGCACTATAGCCAGTCATTCATGCACTCAACATTGAATGATCCAAGTGCCCATCATGCTTCTGCTTCAATAGAAACTTTAATAGTGGGTTGTTAGGTATTCTGCAAATCTGCACATTCCCTTTCATATCGATCCTTCGCATCGATTGAATCAACTAAGTAAGTGTTTGGATTTCGGTGAGACCGTGATTGCTCAAACCATAACAATGGCTCCATTGTTATCGCAGCATAACTATCTTGGATTAGCAATGCTTGAAATCACATCAAGTTCGCAATGAACTTCTTGATCCAAATCTGCATACACCCGCATTAAAAAATGCGGTACACTTAGCATCAATTGTAGAATCCACTACAGTACACCAATTTGAGCTCTTGCAGCTCACTGCAGTTATATTGAGACAAAATGTGTAATCCCAAATTGTGAACTATAATCATCCTTTTCCTGTTTGGAAATAGCGTCACTGTATTCTCTTACAGTGAGCTCATCTTTCTTCCATAATCCAAGAATATATATTCTTAAGCCCTTTTCAAGCACTTAAGAATGTCCATTGACACTCACCCAGTGTCATTCACTTGGATTTAGTTGATATCTTCTACTAGTGCTGAATGCACATAAGACATCAATCTAAGTACATAACATATTGCTCACTTGAGCCTGATTGACATCCACTACAAATGCTGAATGCACATTAGATATCAATCTGAACATATAAGATGGATCCACTTGCTAAAGCATGTGGGATCCTCTTCATTCTATCTCTCTCATTGTGTGGTTAAAGACACATATCTCTACAGAGATAGACACCATATGCCATCAGAAGAAATCCCTTCTTGGATTTTTCTATACTGAATGTGTTCAAGACCTTGTCTATGTACTTTGACTTAGTTTGAGCAACCTACACGATCTATCACGATAGATCTTTATTCCGAGGATGTAGGTCTTTCCCCTAAGTCCTTCATGGAGAAGCACTTGGATAACCAAGTCTTTACCGACGCAAGTTCGGTATATCATTCCCAATCTATTGTATGTCATTGACATACAACACTAGGAATACTACGCGCTCCCCACTCACTTTCTTGTAAACACGGGGTTCATCTTCGTTCTTGATAAAACCAAATTCTTTTTATGGCTTCATCAAAACGAATGTTCCAGCTCCTTGAAGCTTGCTTGAGTCCATAAATGGATCTCTGAGGCCTTGCATACCTTATTGGTTTGACTATCAAGAACAAAACCATCGGGTTGTGTCATGTACACATCCTCCTCAAGGTTTCCGCTCGAAAGCGCTTTGACATCCATTTGCCAAATCTCATAGTCATGATATGCAGCAATTGCAAGCATAATCCGGATGGATTTAATCATGGCAACCGGCGAAAAGGTTTCTTCATAGTCAATGCCATGAATTTGTTTGAAACCTTTGGCAACCAGTGCTTTGTAAGTATGCACGTTGCCATCCATGTCGCTTTTCTTCTTGAAGACCCATTTACACCCTATGGGTTTTACCCTTCAGTGGTTCCACCCAGAGACCACACTTGGTTCTGGTACATGGAGTCCATCTCAGATTTCATGGCTTCAAGCCATTTAACGGAATCTGGATCCGATATAGCGTCTTCGTAGGTTCTGGGTTCATCGTCTTGGTAGACCGAAGACGTCACCATGTTGAGTCACGAGATAACCGTATCTCTCGGGCTCATGGCGTACTCTCCCGCATCTACGTAGCTCGTGCTACTTGAGGTAGTTCACTTTGATCCACAAGTTGTGGAGTAACCTCCTCATGATGCTCAACCACTTTTTGTGGCACATCATCCCGTCCTTCGTCTAGTATGCCTTGTGGTTCTAGAACTTCATCGAGTTCTACTTTTCTCCCACTAGTACTTCTTAGAAAATATTCCTTTTCTAGGAAGACACCAGATCGAGTAACAAAAATTTTGCGCTCTTCTGGGTGGTAGAAATAGTATCCTTTGGTCTCCTTTGGATACCCCACAAATATACATTTACAGGATTTTGGGCCTAGCTTGTTCGAAGTCAATTTCTTAACATAAGCTTCGCAACCCCAAATCCTTAGATAAGACAAGTTGGGCTTTCGCCCACTCCATAGCTCATATGGAGTCTTATCTACAGACTTTGACGGCACACGGTTCAAAACGTGAGTCGCAGTCTCTAGGGCATAACCCCAGAACGATGCAGGTAAATCACTAAAACTCATCATGAACCTAACCATATCAAGTAAGGTCTTGTTCCTCCTTTCCGACACTCCTTTGTGTTGGGGTGTATAAGGAGGAGTGAGTTGTGATACTATCCCACATTCCTTCAGGTATGTTTAGCTCAACTTGCCAAAGTTGGCATAGTAGTCATTTTGAGATTATCCTCATTGTCTTTCTTAAGAACATATTATTATGAAATAGTTCCATAAAGAATATTATTTATACTCCATAAAGAATATTATTTATACTCAAGGACAATAATCCATTAGTAAACTAATATTCTCATTTGTCCTATGTGGACACAGAAATATATAATTTCTAGAAACTGAAGAAAAACCATAATAATCCACAAGTTCTAAGAAACAAGTTCATCGGCTAAATCAGACGATAAGATCCTACAACAAATGTAGCAGCACGTGCTTCATTTCCAACTGGTAGGTCCACCTCTCTCTCGGCGAGCAATCTACTCTACCGTAGTTCCTACACATCAATCAAATGTGAGTACCACATCTTGTGTCAACTAGATGTTTATGGGAGAAGTTAATCTCAATAACATACCTGACGAAGAAGTAACATTCTTCTTCCCTTTTGCTAGGAAGGCCTTGCAATGTTTCCTCCAAAGGATCGGGATTCCCACAGTGAGGACAAACGCCTTTCCTTTCTGCAATGCTTCTTTCCATCGACTTCTGAGCCCTTTCCTTTTCACTTGAGTTGGCTTCAACCAACGTCAATGTTTCTGACATTTTCATGCCTGACTCAGTAGTCTTCAACAAATCCAGAAGTTCGGAAAGGGTATTCTTCTTATCTTCCTCAATAAAGTCATAGACAAATTGAGAATAAGAATCCGGTAATGACTGTAATATTAGGTTTATTGCTAAACCTTCTCTAAGTCCACATCCCAAAATCTCAAGCTTGTTCATATACTCGATCCACTTGAGTATATGATCGCCAATTTTGGTACCCTCTTCCATCCTACATCTGAATAATGACCGAGACACCATATGCTTCTCATTTCTTCGAAGAAAATGAAGAATAGAAGCTAAATCCATTTTCTGGCACTGCTCTCGCAGTAATGGTGCCATTGATGCAAGCACAATGTATCTAGTCATTTCGCTTTTGCATCATGTGTATGCTTCACATATACATACCAGCCTCATGGATAGAACTATCGCAGCTCGGTGATAGAGCTTGCTCAATGGTGTATAATCTATCGCTTGATGAAGTATATTATTTATACTTCTATACCATCCAACGAAATTTTCACCATTCCATTTCTCTCCCGATTCGATGATTTGTCGCAGTTGATGTTGGGATCATTTTGCTCAAATTTAAGTGAATCTACAAGTGCGTAAAAAGTAACCGCCATTACCATGTTCATTATTATTGTTTAATATGGTCTTTTATTAAACGAAGCTCCCACTATTTTACTCAAGCCAATAGCCCTCACCATTAACTCGGGAAAGCCCGTTGACTTTCCTAGTGGACCGAGATCCCATCCTGCCCATTTCAAACCTTCGCTTTGGCGAACAAGCCAAAATGAGTTGATTAGGTAGGCCAACAAACTTAATTCCACACCGCTTGATAGCTCCCCACTATCAACCTCAAATGTGAGAAAGCCAACAAGCCAATCACACAATCCAATGGACAAGACATGCCATCGTCCTCAAGTGTGATTCTCGGTATCGAGAGTGGACACTACATGTCACCACGTACACACTATATGTGTACTGCTCTACTATGCCTATGACGCATGTTTATCAACCTTCGCTTTGGCGAACAAGCAAAACCGTCATTTTAAGTCGACCCATCACCATTAAGGAAAACTCCAATGTATTTTAACCTCCCACTGGTAGAAGTGTACCCTTCGCTTTGGCGAACAAGGTTTCACGAAGCTGGTTTGATTAAAACCATGGTGATGGAAGGCTTTCGTGACTTAATATACTTTAATTGAGGGTTTTGTTATTTAATGTCTCACCAAATTATTATCTTTGTTAGAATGACATTGTTTGGCATGTTATCAAACATTCAACCTTAGCGTGCATTCTAAACAAAATTAAACGTGCCGGTACATGGCCCAACTAAAACCGATTTCCTCGAGCCTAGAGGAATCGGTGGGTCACCTAGGGTCCCTGTAATAAAAATCTTGAGTCTTCAAGTATGGTTGCTTCGTCCTTTGCTCCGACTTCAAGTACATTACAAAAATATCTTTCTAAATTTACAATAAATAATTATACAAATTCTTTACATCAATAAATTTAGAAACCTCGATTTACATTCGAGGGGAATTAGATGAGAAGAGAATATACATCGAGAAGAGGAGAAAGGCAGGACACGCAGGCCCTATTTAATAAAATACAACCATACATACCCAAAAATAATTAAAACATTCACCCTTAGGTCTAAGGCTCATGTACCGGGCACCATGCAATATACAAACAAGTACAAAGCATACATTTCAAAAACAATCAATTTCTGAAATTTGTGGGTTAATTACATTTACCCCTTGATAATTTGTAGATTTACAGTTTGGTCCAAAAGTTTTAAAACTTTGCATTTTACCCCCTGCACACCTGGAAGTGCGCTCGCTGCAGCGATGAGTTAGATCGCCGCGGCGTTCATTGGTTTTGGTATAGCACACGTCCGACGGATGATCGCCGCGGCGATGGGTTATATCGCCGCGGCGAGCGTTGTTTTCATACAACGCTCGTCCAAAGGACGATCGCCGCGGCGATGAGTTATATCGCCGCGGCGACGACGATCGCTGCGGCGATGGATTATATCGCCGCGGCGAGCGTACACAGATCTGTAGCTCCGGATCTGTTCATACAAAGAACCAAAAAACACTCTAACCAGATTTTTTGCAATCAATCAAACACATTGATCTCAACAAAAATCCATCATGCATTAAACCAAACCAGAGATCATCAACAAATTAAATTAATCGATTAATCAGTTTCTTAAAAAACATATTTTAAGACAGATTTACACAGATTCAATATGGCAACATATTATCATCAAATACATGTTATCAACCATACACATAAAAAATTGTAAAATTCAATACTTACAGGCTCGATACCACTTGTTAGTAAACGGTCCCGTATACGCATCGGAAACGAAAAAAATAATAACAGGATCGTTTACAAGAGCCAAGATCAAGGGTATGATTTTAACAATTTATATTAAATAAAATCTGCATAAATATACAACATGAGTTAAGAGAAACAAACGCACGTTGAAGGCTCCTCCAAATTTGTCGTCGAACGTTTTGCTACCGATCCAAGTGTAGGATCGAACCTGCGTAGTCCACACGAAGACAATCTTAAAAGAACCAAAGAGGGATTTGCTAGATCCTCTTTGGCTTCAAGATTAAGAAGAAAAAAGAAAATCAATTGAATTGATTTTGGCACACACAAGTTACTGCCGTGGGAGTGTGTTATCCAAGAGGGGCTGCTGTGTGTATTTTGGTTTTCAAAAGAAAAACCCCTATTAAAAAATCACACACTTTTCCTTTTATACTTAAAAAACAATTTGCCCTGATCCCATACGGAATAGGCTTGGGCTCCAACCCAAACGCTCCATGTTGCCAAACACTCCCAATCTGATTTATTTTAATTTCCATCATTATCTCAATTAAAATCAATTAATATATATTTAAATATATATATTAACATTTAACAATAATGATAATATATTTAAATATGTGCGAACACACATTTAAACGTAATTTCACTTATTTAATTTTTTCTAACAAATTAAATAAAGGCTACGACCTCAAGAAATTTAATTGCACTGTGAAATTACCAAAATACCCTTTCGCCTTAAAAGACGAAAACGCCCTTCTTTCTTCTTGCATCTTAAATTGTCTTCTATGTGTGTGACCCTTAGGCTCCTCATCATATCGGCAGTGTACAGTATTGCGATTAACACCAATTAATCGTCTCACTAATACACAGACCAAGATTGGCCCCTAGCAAGGCATCATGGCCACCCGATAGATTCAGGCAAAGTAGCTACCGTCAACGATATGGTTACCGTGCAATTCGATCCTTTCATCATACGTTATCTCGAACGAGACGAAGGCATAGAAATAGTGTCAACCTTCGGTTACTCTCGATATTATTTATTCAGTTTTGGACCAATGACCCGTATTATAAATTGGATAGAGCAACAACTCAATCCCACTGTGGCCACAGTTTTAGTGTCATTGCCATATACTGAATTGCACCGTGAGATAACTTTCTCCCATACCCGGGAGTGATGAATCCTCTGTCAATCCACCATAGTCTTGATACACTCCTTGATGCAGCCAATCACCACCGTATTGACACACGAAAAGAAGCTGCGTTAGGCTAGTGTCAAACTACACCAATCGGTGCACAAGGCGCTCCGGTGATCTCAAGTCTAAGGATCACATGCACCACCATTCGTTAGAGGATTTGTTCCATAGACACTGGGGTTACCATCCATATGGAATCCTCTCGGTGGGTCACCCTGAACTTGCTGTGGTGTAATCGCCTACAACAAACACCCATGTGTTGCACCAGGTTGTCACCAAACAACCTTGACAAGTGAGATCAGTCACTGTCTTTCGACAGGGTCGTTCAACACTATGATAGGCCTTACCGTATTATCGTGCCCTTAGTTCGAATAATACTTGGGGCTACGGACGTTTCTAGAATGGCCACCATATGTGCTCATAGGGTTCTCACTATCAAGATTTGAAACACTTGATACCCTCGTCACGGCTCTACCATTCTAAGGACATATATCAATACATATTGCAATAATAATGGTTTACGCGATATAGAATAAAAAGCCTTTTATTGATTAATGAACATTATTACAAAGAGTCAATTCTACAATAATTGATTGGCTCTAGGGCATCTACTCTAACAATATTCACATAAATACAAACGTTTCACATTCTCACTAAATATCTATCATTATTTATGTGATATGATACCATTCTACCATGACATCATCGGTCGCCTATTGCCGCATTATGTTGGTTTCAACAATACGGTTGATCTCGACAATTTGGTAAGCATATCTCTTCACAATGTTAATATCAAAATCAATTAATTTTTGTTGTTGTTGTTTATAGGGAAAAGATTCATGTATTTTGAAGCCTTTGTATTTATGTGAATGTGAAGGGATTAATTGTTTTGTGGTGCCGAACGGTAAGCATATTTCTTTACAATCTTAATATCAAAATTAATTAATTTTTGATGTTGTTGTTTTTAGGGAAAAGATTCGTGTATTGGAATGGAATCAAGCTGAGAAAAGTACAACATGAAAGCTAGAAAATCATGGATGTAACAATGAGGATCAAAAGCCATATGCCAAACCATATTTTATCCATAATTGTAATAGACCAATGATTCCCTGAGTTCAAAATCTCACTACTGAACACTTAATCTGACTATAGAAATTGAATGGCCTGTTTGACTAACATGTAGGAGTTTTAAAGCTCTAAAATTGATGGATTTTGACATGTTGGATGAGTGTTCGACAAACATGGTATCAAAGCCACTTTCATAATCAACACTATATTATATTCAAACAACAATACTGTATATACAATCAATAAAAATACTCACGCAACATGCGAGCCTTACACCTAGTTATTTAATATAATCCACCCACCCTACCCACTTCTTCAACATGTCATCCATGTGTCTTCATTGCATTTTAATTTTTTATATGTAAAATTACAATAGACCCCCCATAATTTACTGATATTTTTTCAGTCCCGGTTCCAAGATAGGCTCCATCTCATGTACCCGACCTCGATTCCCATTTCAGGTTCTGGGTTTGGTTCCAGTTCCTACCCATGCGAGAACCAAAATCAGACCACAGAGTGGTGGTTCCAAAAAATTGGAACCAAAACCTACCCTATAAAGGTCGGCTCTGGTTCTACCCGCTGGTTCTGGGTATAATCGTTACCCATGCTCACCCCTAATAATACACTTATTAAGTAGAGATAACATGTTGTAGAGCTCCTATCTGGCATGATGTTGGGAATGAGGAACAAGACCTTATTGTAGAAGGTGTAGTAGCTACACTAACTTTGGAGCAATTTAAGTTGAAACTACTTGTTTTCCAAGGGACTACAGATCCTATGATGGCTAAAGCTTCATTACAAGTAATAGAGATGATAATCACAACCATGGTTGTCAAGGAAATCGAAAGGTTGCTTTTGCCATAGTCATGCCAAGCTCCAATAACATTGAATATATACGTTTGTGGATGCTTCCAAATTCCAATGAAACATATTTTCCAAATCGTGTCCGCTTTAAGATGGAGGTTGATACTTTCAAGGACATAGCCAAAAATTTAACATAAGAGGGTCAAAGTAATAGGAAGGTCAAAGTATTAACATTATGATATTTGTTGTGTAGGGATAAAAACCAGCTCGAGCTCGGAGAAAGCATAGGGATTCCAGTTCGGACACCGTGCTAAACAAGTCAAAGAAAACATCCACCTAGGACAAGTGTCAGCTCATGAAGAACGGACTAGGTGTCAACAGGTTTCAGCGATTGCTTTGACACCTGATAAGCCTACTACACTACATGATCACCACGTGCAACACATGCAGCACCTCCTCCTAACCAAATGACTACTCACCGACAAACTCAAGTTAATTACAACTATGACTGGGATTAAATGCAATAATGCCCTAACGCCTTCAATCGCCCAAAATCTATTAGACTAGACAACAATCATTCCGTTGACGTAACCATCACTAATGACCGCCATTATTGCTCCTATAAATACCAAGTTAAAACCCTGAAAATGGGGATGAAAAAATAGAAAAGAGAAAAGAGAGAGGGCATTTTGTCTTTATTAGTATTTAACTCTTTATAATCAGTCATCTTGAAAATAGAATCAGTGGACACAGGCTTGATTTCTTGCTCAACCGAACCACTTTAAAAAGCTCGCCTCTTCATTGTCATTATAAGCTAACATCGCCGTCGACTTTGACCTTGTCCTAATTACTCGTGCACATCTTTGCTGATTCCTCGGAATCACGCACCCATCTTGCTTGGTTCCTTCCTAGGTCAACTGAGTACCTTTGGGTGACACGTGTTCATGTTTTGATGTTTTTGTTAGTACAAAATTTCGCATCAACAATATTAAACAAATTCATAACCTAAATATATTAGGTGTAACATATATTGGAATATAGAATACAATTATTTATAATATTCTTTTTAATCAATGTATTTATAATCGTGCTTGACAAGTATAAAACATTTTTATTTTTATTTGTTAAGTATAAAATACAGTTACGATGGAAGTTCACTAATAAACAAGTTATAAAGCCAACATAAAAACAACTACATTCACATTAAGGCACAGTAGGAATCCTAAGAATAAATATTTTGAAGTTTCATTTAGCTAGTTTTGTTTATAAAATACAATAGTCTTCATTGTAACTTCATCATCATATCTGAACCCCTTGAATATGAGTCAAAATATGAACTTTTGAATTGTTATTAATTAGTGATAATATTAATAATGATCTTGATGTTTACTTTTTGTTATGACATTTCACATTTATCATGATTTTGTTTCCTAATTTTTTTTGAAAAAATTTATTGAGACAAAAAACAGTTGGTGTAGTTAAATTTAACTAACAAATTTTAGGAAGAATCATCTAATATTAATTATTATAGAAATCATATGCAAAAAAATAAAAAATTTAGTCTTTTTTGCTCTTTGTGCAATTAAATAAAAGATATCAAATCTACACAGAAACTCATTGGAATCGATCACATATCAAGAGTTAAGAGTGTGCTTTGTGAAAAATTTTGTGAAACTAAAGAGTCAATTTAATATATTTGAGTTTACTAAAGTGGAAAATTAATAATCTAAGAGGGTCAACTTGAAATATCACATGAAAAATTACATGTACTAAATGAAAATTGTCTAAGGCAGGTCAAGGGAGCATGCTTGACCCCTGGCTGTGTCTATGGATACTTCTTAACTTGACCTAAGGTAAGAAGCTTGTGGCTGAATATGAAGAGTACTTTATTAGTTTATCACCTTTTTCAATTAAAATTATTATAAATGAGGGCAGTCATTGAAGGTGTTTTTTTAAGGGTTTGGAACCAGCCTTTAAGACTCAATCATCTATTCTTGCATTGAATACTTATGCTAAAATGGTAGATCAGGTTATGATAGCTGAGAGATATTTGGCCGAGTCTCAAAATGTTCAAGGTAATCCCAAAAAAAAAAAAAAAAAAAGGCATGGTGGAAATTGCAATAGTGATCCTATTAAATAAGGTAGCTCATCGTAGAAGCAGAATAATGGTAATTCATTTAAAAAAACTGGTAGATGGGAATCTTCCTAAAAGAGTGCATTTCCTTGTGAGTATTGTGGTAAGGTGCATTTGGGAGACTAGTATTGGAAAATGGAGGCTATTTTTGACAGTGGACAACCTAGTACCTGGTTAAAACTTGTTCAAATAGGCGTGCTTCTTATGATACTCAAGTAGATAAGGGTAAAAAAAGAAAAAGACATCAAAGATTGAAGGACATGCTTTTTCTATGACTAAGCAAGATGCATATGCTTTTGATAATGTAGTATTAGGTATGTTGTGTGGTAGAGATCTCCAGCTCGAGACCAGCTAGGAAGCTTGAAACACACCCCCATCCCATGTATGCATAGAGCCAGGGAATAAAGACGAGATGAGGAAGTATGGATGAATAGCGAACATATGCAAATATGACAGCTGGCAAGACCTAAAAAGAGGGTCCATCATGTGAATTATCCTTCTGTTTGGCTACCTCACTTTGGCACATATGAGTTGCCTACCCTAATCTGTGGTACGTACGCATCTAAGCAAACAAGAGGCCTATATATAAAGGGACCTACCATCAAAGAGGGACACCATCATTCCCTGTGGGGAAGAAGCGTGTGAGCCTTCGGCCGCCATTTAGCATATGATGACTCGGCTGACGCACCAGTCATCGTGACACTCCCAAGGCTCTGTATACATAAAGAAAAATTCCAAATATAAAGGGGGTTGGAAAAAAAAGGGAGAGTGAGTGATGAACAATTTTAAAACCTCACAAGTGCATGAACCACACTCCACCATCACTCCTTGTGGGGAAGAAGCATGTGAGCCTCTAGCTGCCGTCTAGCATATGATGACCCGGCTGACGCACCAGTCATCATGACACTCCTAAGGCTCTGTATAAATAAAGAAAAATTCCAAATATAAAGGGGGTTGGAAAAAAGGGGGAGAGTGAGTGATGAACAATTTTAAAACCTCGCAAGTGCACAAATCGCTCTCGTAGTTTAGTGTGCAAAAGCAAGGGTCGATCCCACAGAGATTTGTAAGCAATTTACTAATCCTAATAACTATGTTTCAATTAAAAATAATAATAAGACAATAATGAAAAATTAAGAAAGATCACTTTAAAAGCAACAACTGAATAAAACTAAAATTAAACAACTATTAAAATTATCTAAAACCCAATTGACAAAAACCTAGGGCTCCAATTTCACCATAATTATACAGCTCTATGTAAAACATCTCTCTACTGTTTATCAATTCAGTCTCTAGGGTTCGTAGTCACTAAATCAAGATATTACCGTAAGGTGTTCAGGATTAACCTAGTATTTGCAACGCATGACTAGCTAGGGCGTATAGTCTAGTCTATGAATTAAAAACCCATTAAACACAAGAATACTCTAAATAAATAACAAAAGCGCATCTGTCAGGCCATATGCACATACACTAATTATTCAAGAAATCATGAACCTACTAATACTTTGTCAGGGCGTATGCATAGAGTACTAATCATTCATTCACATGAGTTCTTTGAGATTAAAACATAATACATATCTAATCTCAACACATAAACCTAATAATTCACGTTAAGTGTCATCACACAGTAATGAAAATTAAAGATTAGATTAATAACATGAATGAATCAAGAATTTCAATTCGATTGATAGCAATAACATATGTTTAACAAAAAGCCTTCCAATTAGGCTACATTGGATCCCTAGAGAAGAAATTAGTTACACAATGCCATCAAGAAAACAAACCTCAATTCCTCCAAAGGCATGAAAATCCAAAACCCTAGAAAGAACCTTCTCCTCTCTCTTGCTACAAAGTGGCTCTCAATTTAGGTCAAAGAGTATCCCCAAAATAAATTACAAAGTTTTATTTATACTTTGTAATATTTTCTTTCTAGCTAGTATACTCATAAAATAACAATAAAACTCACTCTATATATATATAAGAAAATATACATATAAACGAGTATAAAATCATGGGCCCATATTTAATTTTGCTTTATATACAAATCTTTACATAATATAATAAAGTTTCAAAATAGTAACTTGACAGTGTAGCCCAACCCTTCTACTACGTGATGTTCCGAGCGACCGCATCTCACCTATTACCTGCAAAAACATTGAAAACAACGGGGTGAGCACTAATTGCTCAGTAAGTAAACCCTCTATGCTACCCTTCTCTCTCCGTTACTTAAATTCTGAATTTCTTTCCTTACTTTACACTTCTCCATTCTTCTCTATTCTTTCTCTACTCTTACTCAGTTTTTCTCTCTGCTCTTTCTCTGTTTTTTTCCTCTGTTCTTTCTCTATTCTTTCTCTGTTTCTCTCTGTTCTTTCTCTATTCTAATTTCCCACTACTCAAGATAATGGGCATGGTATTATGCATATATATGATGCAAATGCACAAATGCATAAAATGTGCATTTTCTTTTCTATTTTCCTTATTCTTATTCTGTTTATTTCTTTATTTCTATTCTTTGTTTTCTTTCTTTCTATTCTTTCTTTTCTTTTCTATTTTTTCTTTCTTTCTATTCTTTCTTTCTTGTCGATCGGACTCGGTTGAGGCATGGATTTGGAACCCTGTCCGTGTGAGTGAATTCTCTAATTCTGGGTATAGTTCTCATCCACACGCACTTCTAACGAACTGTACAATTCTTCTTTCTGAATTCTGAGGCCGCTCACTAAAAGCTGCGTGCATGTGGGGCTATGTCACTCACGGGCTCCCCATCGCAACAACCTTCTCTTCTTTTTACCTTTTTACACTTCTTTAAATAAAAATTAAAATTTGAACTTGTTTAATATTCTCATTTCTTTCTATTTACTCTTTAACATTCTTTAGTGCTTTTTCATGCTCTTATGAGTATGTATGCATGTAGATGGTTTCATGCTTATAATTCTTTCTAAATTCACATGTTTAGATGCAATAATGCAATATGGAATGCAAACATGTCATTCTCTACCATCTACAAACTCAATACAAAGTAACCCATAATCATACTCATACATGCACTTCTCTTTGACATTTCATCAAACAATTCATGTGCACAAATCAACTCTAATTTGGCTACACTTCTACCTCTTTTCTAAGCCACCAAAAATTTGGAATAAAATCCTCTATCTTTAACGCCAAACCTGTCCAAAATGTACACTCCAAAACTTTTACTCCAATTCTTCCAAATTTCATCCAAACTCACATCAAATATCAAATAAACAAATACTACTTCTCATGGATAAATTCTAATCATCATTCAACACCAAATCCATCAACAATTCTTCATATAAAACACATATATGCATAAAAGAAATTTTCTACACAATATTACTTAAATCATACTTAGGGTAGGATTTACTTACCTTATATGTGAGGAATCCAACACTTTAAAAATCTTCTTTGATCCAACTCTCTTTCTCTTAAATCCTATGAACACAAATCATCAAAATTCAACACTTCAAAAATTAAAACTCACTTCTTAGTGCAACGATCTTACCTAAGGATGCTTGGGATTGAAAATCCACTAAAAAGTACCCAAAATCTATGAATTTCCCTTGAAAAAGAATTGAAGAAATTGAGAGAATTTGAGTAGTAAGTGGCGTGAAAGAGGAGAAGAAGTGGCTAGGGTTTCACTCTTCAATTCTTGATATAACATAATATTATTTATAGTTTCCCATTTTGCCCTTGCACTTTATATGAAATTTCATCTATGTCCCTTAGTCAATTACCATAATGTCCTCATTTTATTACATTCTCCATGAAATTCTACCTTTTTTCACTCCCTACATTTTCAACTAATTATGAGTGAAAAGACCATTTTACCCCTAATAAAAGTTTAAGGGATTTTCTTCACACTTGTTCAAGATAACTTTAATAAAATTTAACTAAGGGTATTTTGGCATAAGTAAAACCATGTACCTCGATGTGGGCATTACATACTTTTTTGGCACCGGTAATAGCGTTGGAAAAGGTGAGGTTTTTATTTTTCTCGCGATCCATGCCGCGACGTGATTTTTTAGCACCGTAGCGCAGAATTCTTCCGCAACCCTAAAGCTTTGTTTTGTCACGGTGCCAAATTTTTCACGCCACGACATAAACTTTCTGCCCCAGATCATCTTTTAGCATCGCAGTGCAAAAAAACCATGTCGCGGCTCCATCTAGCAATTTCACATTATTTCTTTTGCTTAACAATCCGGTTTCTCTCTTTAGCACATCCAAAGCCTCCAACCATCGTGTGAGTATAAAGTCACCATTTTTCCGCCTAAAAACCTTAAACTCATACACATATTCGTGATTCTTGAAAATAGAAATATATAAAGAAACTTGCATAAAAATAATCTATTAAAGTCATGAATTTCAAACAATCTACCCATAGAATCACGGAATATAAATATCATTTCACCATTCATCAGTGAGTAGAGAGGATTGAAGATACTAGAAGGGAAGCTCCCCCAAATCCAATAGGAAGAAAAACACCTTTTGTAACTCAATTCATACACTTATCTATATAACATACTAGTGGACATAGGCTTTGTTGGTTTTCCGGCCGTACCACTTTAAAACACTGTAACGCCCACATGGAGGTACGTAATTTAATTTATGTTCTTATGCCTTTAGTTAATTTTTGCTAAGGTTATTTTAAGGAAAATGTGAAGAAAATGCCTTAAACTTGCATTAAGGGTAAAATGGTCTTTTCACTCAAAATTAGTTGAAATTGTGGGGAGTGAAAAGAGATAGAATTTCATGGAGAATGCAATAAAAATGAGGGCATTATGGTAATTGACTAAGGGACATAGATGGAATTTTAAAGAAAGTGCAAGGGCAAAATGGGAAACTAATATGTAATTTTTATGGTATATCAAATTGAAGAGTGAAACCCTCGCCACTCTTACCCATTTGCACGCCACTTTCACCTCCATATTCTCTCAAATTCTTCAATTCTTCTTCAAAGGAAATTCAAAGGTTTTTGGTGTTTTTGAGTGGATTTTCAATCTTAAGCTTCTATAGATAAGATCCTTGCACTAAGAAGTGAATTTTAGTTTTTAAAGTGTTGATTTTGATGGTTTATGCTCATAGGATTTAAGAGGAAGAGAGTTTGATCAAAGGAGATTCTTAAAGGGTTGAATTTGCTCATATCAAAGGTAAGTAATTCCTACCCTAAGTATGATTTAAGTTATGTTGTGTAGAGAACTTTCTTTATGCATATATATGTGTTATATGTAGAATTGTTGATGGATTTGGTGTTGAATAATGATTAGAACCTATCCATGAGAAGTTGTGTTGGTGTAGTTGTTATTTGATGAATGTTTGGATGAGATTTGGAAGAATTGAAGTGAAAATTTTGAAGTGTGTATTTTGGGCAGATTTGGTGTTAATTATGGAGGAGTTTATTCCAAATTTTTGATGGCCTAAAATAGAGATAAAAGTGTAGCCAAATTAGTGTTGATTTGTGCACATGAATTGTTTGATGAAATGCCAAGGAGAAGTGCATGTATGAGTATGATTATGTGTTACCTTGGGATGTGTTTGTAGATGGTAGAGAAGGACATGTTTGCATTCCATAATGCATAATTGCATTTAAATATGTGAAGTTAGAAAGAATTATAAGTATGAAACCATCTACATGCATACATATTCATAAGAGCATGAAAATGCCCTAAAATATGTTAAAGAGAAAATAGAAAGAAATGAGAATATTAAAGATATTCAAATCTGAATTTTTCTTAAAGAAGTGTAAAAAAAGATAAAAAGAAGAGAAGGTTGTTGCGATGGGGAGCCGTGAGTGACATAGTCCCACATGCACACCGCCTTTAGTGAGCGGCCTCAGAATTCAGGATTCAGAAATGTACAGTCTGTTAGAAGTGTGTGTGGATGAGGACTGTACCCAGAATTAGAAAATTCACTCACACGGCCAAGGCTCCAAATCCATGCCTCAACCGAGTTCGATCGACAAGAATAGAAAGAAAGAATAGAAAGAAAGACTAGAAAAGAAAGAAACAAATAAAGAAAACAGAATAAGAAAAATAGAAAAGAAAATGCATAATTTATGCATTTGTGCATTTGCATCATGAATATGCATAATACCATGCTCATTATCATGGGTAGTGAAAAATTTGGAAAACAGAGAAAGAATAGAGAAAGAACAAAGAGAAGAACAGGGAAAGAATAGAGAATAATCGGGAAATGTGATGTAAGGAAAGAAAATTTAGAATTTTAAGCAATGGAGAGAGAGAAGGGTAGCATAGTGGGTTTACTTACTGAGCCATTAGTGCTCACTCCGTTGTTTTTAATGTTTTGCAGGAAATAGGTGAGTTGCGGTCGCTTCGGAACGTCATGCAGTGGAAGGGTCGGGCTACACTGTCAAGTTGCTATTTTTGAGAACATTTTGTAAATATTTGTATATAAAGAAAAAATAAATATGGGCCCATACTTTATTAATCGTATATATATGTGTATTTTCTTATATATATTTTTAATGAGTTTAAGTGATTATTTTACGAGTATACTAGCTAGAAAGAAAGCATTACAAACACTATGTTCTCGCATCGTTTCCCAAGAGATCCATCATTACCACAGTGTCATCATGCATGGACTTATTTATCTTTGCTAATTCTTTGAAATCACGCATCCATCTTGCTCGATTCCTTCTACGGTCAATTGATTACCTCTAGTTTGCACGAAATCTCGCCTCGATGTTTTTAGTCAGTGCGAAATTTTGCATCAATATTTTGGTGCTATAAAGAGGGTCCCTCGAGGCTTCAACATAGTAGTCCAAACTCGATCCAATTTCAACTTCAATCGCTGCAATAGACCCATTTACCTATCGATGGCAAAAAATCTCCAAAGATGACAACCTTTGGCTCTATGTTTCAACCTGAATCAGTCGGAGATTGCCTCGATCCACGTATACACAAGAACAAGCCTCTGACTGGTCTAATCAAAGAACTACGAGAGATAACCGTTGACAAACGATATCCCGCCCATGTTCTTAGGATCGGAAGCAATCTCGAAGGAAAGACATGCAATAAACGGGTCGCCTTCCTAAAAGGAAACCTTGAGGTTTTTGCCTGGGAATATGTTGACATGGTTGGAAAAGATCCTAGAGTCATGTGCCACGAACTCAATATCACCCCCAAAATTCGGTTGATCCATCAGAAGAGGTAAGTGATGGGCACAGAATGGTTCCAGGCACTCAAAGAGGAGGTTGACAGACTCCTCGAGATAAAATTTATTGGGGAAGTCAGATACCTAGAATGGCTTGCCAACCCCGTGCTCGTAAAAAACTCGAACAGTGAATGGAGGACATGCATCAACTTCACAGACCTAAATAAAGCATGCCCTAAGGATAACTTCCCCCTTCCTTGGATTAATCAGTTGGTAGATGTGACGTTAGGAAACACCTTACTCAACTTCATGGATACCTACTCAGGATACAACAAAATCTTGATGTACGGACCCGATGAGATGTACACCTCGTTCATAACGAGTTGAGGCCTTTATTGCTACAAGGTCATGTCATTCGTCTTGAAAAATGCAGGGCAACTTATCAGCCGCTATTAATTTAGATGTTTGTCAACCTCATCAAAAAGATGATAGAGGTATATATCGATGAAATGTTGGTAAAATTAAAGAAGGCAGAAGATCACATTAGGCATCTCAGGGAAATGTTTTGTGTCCTTAGGAATTATCGGATGAAGCTCAACCCCTTGAAGTGCTCATTCAGTGTTGGCTAAGGAAAATTCTTAGATTTCATGGTGAACCAGCTTGGGATCGAAGTGAACCCCGAATAGATCCAAGCATTATTAAATATGAAAAACCTGGTGAAACCAAAGCAAGTTCAAAGCGTAACCGAGCAAGTCGTAGCCCTCAACAGGTTTGTCTCTCGAGCCACAGATAGGTGTCTACCTTTCTTCAAAGTGCTCAAAGGCAATAAGAAGTTCTAGTGGATAGAGGAATGCAAATGTCCTTCCAAGAGCTAAAGGATCACAGTGGGTGACCTCCGTTGTTCTCTAAGTGAATCCCATGTGAAACGCTCTTACTATATCTATCTTTTTCACTACATGCAATTAGAGTAGCGTTGGTCATGAAAAGGGAAAAATCTAGTGGTCAGTTTACTACATGAGCAAATGTCTACTCGACGCTAAAACACATTACCTTGAACTGGGGAACTAGCATTGGCCCTTTTAACTATAAGTAACTTATCAGATTTGTGTAGTGAAAAAAATCAGAATTTAAAAAAAAAAATTGTTCAATTACTATCCCAAAATCCGGTATAGATTATAATGCTTACATGTTAATAAACAAAAATCAACATAACGATTTAATGGTAAATCCATACAGAGATTCAGATTTACTTACGAATGTAGGAGGCTCCTCCAATGTCTCTTGACTTGATTTTGCAATCCAATTCAAAATAGAATCGCACTCATATCATCCGCACAAAGACAATACAACAATAACCAAGAATTAATTTGGCTAGAATTAATTCTTGGCTTCAAGGGCTGCCGATTTTAGAAGAGCGAATTGAAAGAAAAATAAATTCTTTCCTCTCAAAGTGGTAGGGATGACTGATTAGGTTAGAATCATATAAAACCTAATTTTGGCTTTATTTATATAACAAAGCAAATATCCCTTCTACCCCTCAAGTTTAGCATCAACCCAAACTTTAGGTAGAATTGTATATTAACCTAATTCAATTATTAGCTTAAATATTAATATTAATTCTAATAACTAAATTTATAATTTTGCTAAGTTAATCCAATAATGAAATTGGACATAGGCTACAACCTCAGTAAATTTAATTACATAGCAAAATTGCCAATATGCCCATTCATCTAAAAGACGAATATACCCTTCCAAAATGCCATCATCCTTAAATGGTCTTCTAAGTGTGTGACCCGTAGGCTTTCTATCATATTGGCAATGAGTAGTATTACGATTAATACCAATTAATCATCCCACTACACACAGACCAAGATTACCCTCTAGCAAGGCATCATGGCCACCCAATAGATAGAGATTTAGTGAAACTGCAACCTATCAATGGTGTGGTTACCGTGCAATCAAATCCTTTCATCATCCGTTATCTCATCAAGGCTGAGGTACACAATTAGTGTCATCCTCATATGTCGTTAATATCTTTGTATTCAGTTACTGGACCAATGATCGAGATAATAAATTGGATTGAGCAACAACTCAATCCCACTGTAGCTACAGATTTAGTGTCATTGCCATTTACTGAATTACACAGTAAGATAACTTCTCCCATACCCAGGAGTGATGAATCCTTTGTCGATCCACCATAGTCTTGATACACTTCTCGATGTAGCGAATCACTACTGTTCTGGTAGTCTTGAATAAAACTATGTTGGGCTAGTGTCAAACTACACCAATTGGTGCACAAGACGCTCGGTGATCTCAAGTCTAAGAATCACATGCACCACCATCTGTTAGAGGATTTATTCCATAGACACCGGGGTTACCCATAAGGAATCCTTTGGTGGGTCTATGCAATGAACTTGCCTATAGCAAGCACCCATATGTTGCACTAGATTGTCGACAAACAACTTTGACAAGTGAGATCAGTCACTATCTTTTGATAGGGTCGTTCAATGCTATCATAGTCTTACCATATTATCTGTGTCCTCGGTCAGAATAATGCTGTGGCTACGAACATTTCTAGAATGGCCACCATATGTGATCATAAGGTTCTCACTATCAAGATTGAAACACTTGATACCCTCATCACGGTTCTATCATCCTAATGACATATATCAATACATACAATTATGATTTACACGATATAGAAGAAAATGCCTTTTATTGATGAATAAACATTATTACAAAGAGTCAATACTACAAAATTGATTGGCTCTGGGCCACCTACTCTAACAATCTCCCACTTGCACTATAGCCAATCATTCATGTATTTAATACCGAATGACCTTAAGTGCTTTTCATGCTTCAGTTGCGACAGAGGCTTCAACAATGGGTTAGTAGGTATTTTGTAAATCTGTACATCCCCTCTCTAATTGATTTCTTAGATCAGATTGAATCAACTAAGTATGTGTTTGGATCATTGGTGAGACCATGGTTCCTTAGCCATAGCAATGGCTTCATTATTATCACAGTAGATCTTTACTAGATCAATAATGCTTGGAACCACATCAAGTTTAGTAATGAACTTCTTAATCCAAATCGCCTCCACAGCTGCATTGGATAATGCGATATACTTAGCATCAGTTGTAGAATATGCTACAGTACTTTGCTTCAAGCTCTTCCAACTCACTACAGCTCTATTGAGACAAAATACAAAGCCCGATTACGATAGATAATCATCTTTATTCGTTTGGAAACTAGCATCATTATATCCTTTTATAATGAGCTCATCTTCCCCTCCATAAACCAAGAACATATCCTTAGTCCTTTTAGGTACTTAAGGATGTTCTTGACAGCTATCCAGTGTCGCTCACCTGGATCTGATTGATATCTATTACAAGTGCTTAATGCGCATGAGACATCAATCTAAGTACACAATATCGCATATATGATGGATCCAATTGCTGATGCATATGAGATCCTCTTCATTCTATCCCTCTCATCGTGTGTTTTATGACACATATCCTTAGAGAGATAGACACCATGTGACATCGGAAGAAATCCCTTCACAGATTCTTCCATACTAAATCTCTTCAGTACCTTATCTATGTACATACTATGACTTAGGCCAAGCAACATACGTGATCTATCAAGATAGATCTTTATTTTGAGGATGTAGGCTGCTTCTCCTAAATCCTTCACAGAGAAGCAGTTGGATGACCAAGTCTTTACCGATTGCAAGTTTGGTATATCATTCCCGTTGAGAAGTATGTCATTGACATACAACACCAACAATGCCATGCGCTTCCACTTACTTTCTTGTAAACACGTGGCTCATCTTCATTCTTGATGAAACCAAATTCTTTTACATCTTCATCAAAATGAATGTTCCATCTCCTTAAAGCTTGCTTAAGTCCATAAATGGACCTCTATAACTTGCATATCTTATCAACTTATCCATCAAGAACAAAACCATTGGGTTGTGTCATATACACATCCTCTTCAAGGTTTCCATTCAGGAAAGCTGTTTTGACATCCATCTGTCAAATCTCATAGTCGTGATATGCAACAATCGCAATGTAATACTCACTCTTTAGCTAGTATACTCAGAAAATAATAGTAAAACTCACAAAATATATATAAGAAAATATACATGTAGATGAATATAAAATAATGGGCCCATAACTAATTTTTCTTTAAATACAAATCTTTATAAAATATAATAAAGTTACAAAACATCAACTCGACAGTGTTGCCCAACCCTTCCACCGCGTGACGTTCCAAGCGACCGCATCTCACATATTACCTGCAAAAACATTGAAAACAACGGGGTGAGTACTAATTGCTCAGTAAGTAAACCCGCTATGCTACTCTTCTCTCTCTGTTGCTTAAATTCTGAATTTCTTTCCTTACATCACACCTTTCTATTCTTCTCTGTTCTTTCTCTATTCTTTCTTTGTTCTTTCTTTATTCTTTCTCTATTCTTTCTCTGTTTTTCTCTATTCTTTTTTTGTTTTTCTCTATTCTTTCTCTGTTCTTTCTCTATTCTTTCTCTATTTTTAATTTCTCACTACTCATGATAATAGGCATGGTATCATGCATAGGTATGATGCAAATGCACAAATGCATAAAATGTGCATTTTCTTTTCTATTTTTTTTTTCTTATTCTGTTTTCTGTACTTCTTTCTTTCTTTCTTTTCTAGTCTTTCTTTCTTTCTATTCTTTCTTTCTTTCTTTTCTATTCTTTCTTTCTTTCTTTCTATTCTTTGTTTTCATTTCTTTCTTTCTATTCTTTCTTTTATTTTCTTTCTTTATATTCTTTCTTTCTTGCCAATCGGACTCGGTTGAGACATGGATTTGGAACCCTGGCCGTGTGAGTGTATTCTCTAATTCTGGGTACAGTCCTCATCCACGTGCACTTCTAACGGATTGTACAATTCTTCTTTCTGAATTCTGAGGCCGCTCACTAAAGGTGGCGTACATTTGGGGCTATGTCACTCACGGGTTCCCCATCGCAACAACCTTCTCTTCTTTTATCTTTTTATACTTCTTTAGATAAAATTTCAGATTTGAACTTCTTTAATATTTCTCATTTCATTCTATTTGTTCTTTAACTTTAATTTTCATTATTGCTCTTTAATGCTCTTATGAGTATGTATGCATGTATATGGGCTCATGCTTGTTATTCTTTTTAAATTCACATGTTTGGATGCAATATGGAATGTGAACATGTCATTCTCTACCATCTACCAACTCATCTCAAGATTTCAAATAATCATAATCATGTATGCACTTCTCTTTGACATTTCATCAAACAATTTATATGCACGCATCAACTCTAATTTGGCTACATTTCTACCTTTCTTCTAAGCCACCAAAATTTGGAATAAAATACACCAAGATTAACGTCAAACCTGTCCAAGATTCACACTCCATAAATTCTACTCCAATTCTTCCATAATTCATCCAAGCTCTCATCAAACATCAAGTACACAAACACTACTTCTCATAGATAAATTCTAACCATCATTCAATATCCATTCCATCAACAATTCTTCATATACAAGCATATACATGCATAAAATAAATTCTCTACAATTCATCCAAACTCTTTTTCTCTTTGTTCTTTAATGTTCTCATATATGTGTATGTGCATGGAAATATGCTCATTCTTTGCTATTCTTTCTAAACGCAAATGCTCAAATGCTCAAATGCATTATGACATATAAAGATATCATTATGGAACTAGTATTCTCTACCAACAACTTTCCCATACTTGAAATCAATCATACATTATTAGACTAAAAATAACTAATAAATTGGAGGTACTTTGAGGTAGCCATTCTGCGCAGGTCATATTCAAGAAGGCATATCTCGAGCTATACACATTGGATTGCTATGATCTTAGTCTCATTTTAAAGCTTAGAGAAAGGGATACAATGTTTATGTTTACGCCTCAACCCAGTTTGATGGTTAAGATGCTCAAAAATCACTCATAAAGTCACAGATTTGACAGGGCAGCCATGGTAACATGTTTTCTCTTAGGATTTTTATCAAACAATTCATATGCACATGCTACTACCATGTTGGCTACACTTCCACAACTCTCTGATTCAACCAAATTGTGAGCCAAAAACTCACTAAATTGAGTATCAAACCTGGCTGAATTTATCACTTCTCTACACTCCAAAAATCTCAACACAAAATCTTTCACAACTTCACCAAATCATCACATAACCATACACTACTTCTCATGGCTAGAATCTATACATCAATAAACATAAAAAAAAAAAGCCCATAATTCTCTCATACCATCACATACAAACATGTAAAAAAATTCATTCAACAAAGTCTTGCTCAAATTAAGGTTCAAATTAGGTTTACTTACCTTGAATTTGAGCAACTCCAACACTATACTCTCTCTTTGGTAGAATTCCCT
This sequence comes from Pistacia integerrima, assembly GCA_026225825.1. Lineage (NCBI taxonomy): Eukaryota > Viridiplantae > Streptophyta > Magnoliopsida > Sapindales > Anacardiaceae > Pistacia > Pistacia integerrima. Next base: position 25,811,743 of record CM047749.1, read on the forward strand.
CCTTCTCAAACCCTAAGCATATACAACCATAAGAATTCAAAACTTTAAAATTTAGTCTCACTTCTTGGTGCAAGAATCTTACCTTTGGATGCTTAGGATTGAAAATCTATCAAAAGTTAGCCAAAATCCTATGAATTTCCTTGGAAATTTAATGAAGAAATTTGAGAGAATTTGGGTAGAGAATGGCTTGAATGGAGGGTAGAGTGGCTAGGGTTTCTCTACTTCAACTCTTAATATCATAAAATAATATACATTAGATTCCCATTTTACCCTTGCACTTTCTATAAAATTTCATCTATGTCCCTTACTCAATTACCAAAATGCCCCTATTTTTATTAACTTCTCCATGTTATTCTATCTCTTTTGACTCCCCACTTTTTCAACTAATTATGAGTGAAAAGACCATTTTACCCCTAATGAAATTTTAGGGAATTTTCTTCACACTTGTTCAAGATAACTTTAACAAAATTCAACTAAGGGTATTAGTGCATAAATAAAGCTACGTACCTTGATGTGGGCGTTACACGCAAGCATAATCCGGATAGACTTAATCATGGCAACCGGTGAAAAGGTTTCTTCATAGTTAATACCATGAATTTGTTTGAAACTTTTGACAACTAGTTGTGCCTTCTAGGTATGCACCTTGCCATCCATGTTAGTCTTCTTCTTGAAGACCCATTTACACCTTATGGGTTTTACTCCTTCAGATGAATCCACCAGAGACCATACTTGGTTCTGGTAGATGGAGTCTATCTCAGATTTCATGGCTTCAAGCCATTTAAAAGAATTTGGATCCGATATAGCGTTATCATAGGTCATGGGTTCATTGTCTTGGTAAACCAATACGTCACTATGCTGAGTCACGAGAAAACCATATCTCTTGGGCTCATGACGTACTCTTCCAAACCTACGTAGCATTTGTGCTACTTGAGGTGGTTCACCTTGATCCACAAATTGTGGAATAACCTGTAAAATCCCTCAGTAGCTAGGTATTTCCTAAGTATCTCTTGGCTATTGAGAACCTAGAAAAGACACACTTAGGAAATGAGTTTGTTTCAAAACCTATACTTTTTTTTTGTTTTGTCTTTGTTGTGTTTTTTTTTTTAAACACATTAATAAACATCCCATATCCATAAAATAATTCAAGAAATTTAGCTTCCTATGAAGTTAGTAATAGAGGTATATAATATCATTTACTAAAATCATTTAACCTTTTTCATTCATTTGACAAGGAAATGGTCATACTAGATTTATTAAAACATATTTACTTCAATATCCATAAACCCTAAACCATTTGATGTTATTTTACATCAAAATTCAAAACATAGCAAAAGAATTCCTTCATGCACATGTCATTCCCCAATAGCCTCTCCTAGCTTCAAGCTTTAATCCTTACCTGCAAAACATTTTAAAATTTTCATGGGGTAAGCGTTAATCGCTTAGTAAGGGAATATGGCCATTTATAAACTATTAATGTTCATTATACAAGCATATTACTCAGGACTTTCATTCATTGACATTATCAAGTTCATAAAATATGTCATACACTTTGGACTTTCCTCATGAACATAAGTCACAACATAACCATACATAATATAACATAGAACATATATGACTTATGCAATATTCATAAACATGGCATGCCTATTTCTTTTGTCTTTGTACTTGACATTTTCATTAGTCTTTATTATCAGATCGGATTCATTTGAACCGTTACCTTGTTCTTGGTTGTCACCTCAAAGGACTCATGGGTTCCACAAAGATTCCATTCCTCTGATCATGGTTTACACCTCAAGACACTCATGGAATTCATTCTTTAACATTTCATAATTTTTTTCATAAGTCAACTAAATAAGATATATGCATTATCATTATGAATGCAAACATATGGGATACATCTCCCACGCTCAATCATACTATTCATTCATTTAACGTGTACCCTTGGCCAATTGCACAATTCATCAATCAATTTTGCAAAACTCCTTGACATGAATATTTTCCTATTAAATTCATTAACTTAATTCATTTGATTTCTCATAAAACACAAGAAATTTCAACAAGTGCCTTTTATCAATTTTTTTTAGGCCATAAGATTATTCAATGGTTTATTAGAAATTATAAAAAAGGTGGGAATTTTATCAAGGAGGTGGATGCCATACAGTTCGTCACTTTTCAAGTAATTTTTTCCTCATCTTCCAATTCGAATTGATTCTTGGCTAAAACATAAAAGTTTTAAGTCTATTTCTCAACTTTTCAATACTTCAAGAATCAGCTCAATCCGACTTTTAATAACTTCAGTTATGACGGATTCAGCAAAGCATGTACAGTATAGGTCTTAAAAAGCCAAATCTGAATTCTATTCATTTTTAACCATGTCACATTTATTTGCACATTCATAATATTTGCCATATCACTCTTAAGTATAAAAGGCCATAAAAACCTTCCTTTTTACAAAATCAAAATGTGCCAAGACATCGTCCAACTACAAATCTCTTAATTGGCATAATCAGCCTCCATATGCACACATACACCAATCAACACACCTATTTAAACAATCCATAACCAAAACATAACATCACACTCAAATTAACACAAATAATTGTAAGTTTCATCAACCTTAGGTGTTATAAATTTTAGTCATAAGGTAGATTTTTTTCCTTACCTTGGTATTCAAAGCACAAAGACACTTCTCATTAGCTCCAAAGGTTCACTCTTTCTACCTTACACACGTAACCACTTATGAATTCCTCTTTTAACTAAAAATCACAACTAACTAGGGTTTTAAAACTCACCTTAAACCTTAAAATTAATGTTCTTTAAGTGTGGATGCTGATCTCTTTCAAAATTCAACTCGAAATCTTATGAAAAATTTTAGAGAGAGAAAGCTTGAATTAAAGCCTTTAATGGAGGAAAATAAGACTTGAAGAAGAAAGTTTGGTGTTCTAAGAGTGTTAGCCAACTTTACCCAAAAAAAAAAAACTTATAAACATTTCATTTTTTTTAATTCTCAAATGGGATTGGCCATCAAACGTTAGATGTATGGGTCATTTGGTATAAATTTTGCATACAAGGGCATTTTGGTCATTTCTACTACAACATAATTATTACACTCCTTTAATGCCATTTGACTTCTCTTTTCTACCAGGTGACCAAGATATTCCATAAGATAATTAACTAATTTACCCATAATACACTTTTATGGATACTTGATTCCTATAAATTATTGTGAAAAGACCATTATATCCCTTGGGAACCGTTTATGTCGTTTGACCCTACTAACCTCCTTCATGACTGTAATGCCCCGCTTGAGGTACGTACTTAAGATTTGCTGTATTACTTAAAAGTTCATTGATTCAGTTTCAATTGAGTTTGTATGTGGTATTGGTTAAGTGTTTGCCTTGGTTTTAGTTGAGATTTTTTGAATTTTGGAAATCCAGTTCCGCCGGGCGTTGAAGAAGGTGTTGAAGGTGTTCACCTTTACGGAGTAGCTGCTGGAGTGTTTCGCCGCGGCGACGGGACGGCCAAAATGTTTCTTGAGTCTTCTAGAGAATTCTTCCTTTGGGGCATAATGACCATTCTACCCCTAATTAGTAGGAATAGTGGGGAGTAAAATGTAAGGAAATTAAGTAGAGAATGTGTTGGTAATAAGGGTGTATTTGCAAAGAATCAAAGGATATGGATGAAATTTCCAAGGAAGAGCAAGGGCAAAATGGGAAATGATGGATATTATATGAGCTAAAAAGGATTAAGTATAGAGAAAACCTTCATTTCATCCATTCCACCGCCTTTTCCATTCTCTATTTTCCTCTCAAATTTCCTTCAATCTTCCAAGGATTTCTATGGACTTTTTGAATAGTTTTTAGTAGAGTTTTAATCTAAAGCATCCTAAGGTAAGGATTCTTGCTTTAGATGAGAGTTTTAGTATGTTTTGGTTAAAGTCTTATGTTGTTGTTTTAGAGAGAAATCAAGCTACCAAAGGAAAGGAAAAGTGTTAAAGAGGTTATTTCCTCACAAGGTAAGTAAATCCAAACTAAATTGAGATTTAAGAATTTATTTGAGTAGAGATTGTGTATGTATATGTATGTTTTATGCTTGCTGAGAAATTGAGATGTTATGAGTATTTATCTATGTTGATATGAATTTAATTGAGTTATGAGAAGTGTTGTGATTGCATGATGATGAGTCGAGTTTGATTGAAGTTGGAGTGAGTTTTGAGCAAACCCTATGGGAGTGTTTTGCCTTGACAGGAAATTAGAGTGTATGAGGGAGTTTTCCTCCCATTTTGGATGATTAAAGAGAAGAGTAGAGTTATAGATAAGTAGAGCTTTGTTATGCACATGAGTTGTTTGAGGAAATGCCTAAGTGAAATCTTCCCTGTCACAGCCGTGACTTTCTAAGTGAATTTTGGGCATCTTACGAATTGAACTGGGCTGAGACCAAAACATCAAACTTATAGCCCTGTTTTTAAGCTTTCAAACGAGACCAAAACCGTAGCAATCCGATGTGTATAACGCAAGTTATGCCCTTTTTAGTGCGACCTGTGCAGAATGACTATTTTGATGCAATATTGCATTTGGCATTTCATAAGTGCATTAGTGAGCATGAGCTGTCCATACGCATTTTTCTTATGCACTTAAGAAGTAGCTTGAGACATAGTAGAGAATTTGAGTATAAGCTACCTTAAGAGTAAAGAGAAAGAGAGAGTGAGCACTAGAGAACGAAGAGAAAAAAGAATAGAGTAGGTTGTGCGATGGGGAACCCGTGAGTAAGGGGTAGAGTTTCCCGCATGTACGCCGCATTGAGAGAGCGGCATGAGTATGAGAGAGAGAAGTGATGTAGCCCGTGAGAGTGCATGCGGATGAGGGCTATACCCGAGAGTACCCGAGAGAGAGAGAATATATACTCACATGGCCAAGGGTTCTGAATCCATGCATAACCGAGTCCGATCGGCTAGTATGAGTAGAAGTCACGTAGAGTGGGAGCAAGTCCCAGCCGTGCCTCCGGTAAGATGAGGTCGTGACTACTAAAGAGAGTTAGTAGAAAAGAGTTATGAGAAAGAGAAAGTAGAGAGGGAAGTATAAATAGAGAGTAAATGAGAATTGTAAGGAAAGAATTAGAGAGAGAGAGTTACGGGGATAGATGAGTAGAGGATTTACTTACTGAGCATTAGTTGTGCTCACCTCGCTGTTTTCTATGTTTTGCAGGACCTAGGTGAGGGTACAGTCAGAAGGGCGTCGGCAAGCGAAGAGATATGGCTACACTGTCCACCTTATTTTGATGTTTTTGTACATGATACAACTTTTTGTATAAAGAATGTATATGTTTAATAAAAGAAAAAAATTTGGGCCCAACTTTTTATACTACTTTATATGTATTTTATTATGTACATGTTTTATGAGTATTTGAGTAGAAAGCGGCTATCACAATGACCCTTTAGCCATATTTCTTATCAGTATCATCAATGCCAAACACTTTAAAACATTCACGTCTCATGATGCATGCAAAATGACAATTTTACCTTTTTATTGATAAAAAAAATCCTTTTAAGGGTAGAATAACATACCTTATAGCATCGAAACACTAACATGGGGTGTACATAACCTCCTCAGGATGTACAACCACTTCTTGTGGCATATCTTCCTGTCCTTCGTCTAATGTATTTTATGGTTTTAGAACTTCATCCAGTTCTACTTTTCTCCCACTAGTACCTCTTAGAAAAAATTATTTCTCTAAGAAGACACTAGTAAGAGTGACAAAAATTTTGCGCTCTTTTGGAGGGTAGAAATAGTATCCCTTGGTCTCCTTAGGATACCCCACAAAAATACATTTATTAGATTTTGAACCCAGCTTGTTCGAAGTCAATTTCTTAAAATAGGCTTCTCAACCCCAAATCTTCAGATAAGACAAGTTGAGCTTTCGTTCACTCCATCATTCATATGGAGTCTCATCCATAGACTTTGATGACATATGTTTAAGTACATGAGTCACAGTCTCTAGGGCGTAACCCCAAAATGATGTGGATAGATCACTAAAAATTATCATGGACCTAACCATATCAAGTTAGGTCCTATTCCTCTGTTCAGACACGCCATTATGTTGGGGTGTGTATGGAGAGGTGAGTTTTGATACTGTCCCATATTCCTTTATATATGTTTAACTCAACTTGCCACACTTGACATAGTTGTTACTTTGAGAATATCTGTATTGTCTATTTTGAGAACATATAAAATTATTATGAAACAATTCCATGAAGAGTATTATTTATACTAAAATACAACAATCCATTAGTAATAAAAGCAATATTCTCATTTGTCCAAAGTGGACACAAAAACATCATTACTAGAAACTGAGGAAAAATCATGATAATCCATTAGTTCCATAACAATCCCGTAGGAAAAGTCAAAAAATTAGATTTTACAGCTAATGTAGCATCACGTGCTCCATCTCCAACTAGTAGGTCCACCTCTCCCTCGGCGAGCAATCTATTAAACCGTAGTCCTTGCACATTAGTACAAATATGAGTATCACATCTTATGTCAATGACCCAAGATGTTGACGGGGAGAAGTTAATCTTAATCATGAACGTATCTGAAAGAAGTAGCATTCTTCTTCCCTTTTGCTAGAAAGGCCTTGAAATGTTTCCTCTAGTGGCTGGGATTCCCACAGTGAGGACAAACGCCCTTCCCATCTACAATAGTTTATTCTAACGACTTCTGAGCCTTTTCATTCACACTTGAGTTAGCTTCAACCAACATCAATGTTTATGACATTATGATGTCTAACTTAGTAGCCTTCAACACATCTAGAAGCTTGGAAAGGTTATTTCTCTTATCGTCCTCAATAAAGTCATAGACAAATTGAAGTAAGAATCTGGCAAAGATTGTAATGTTAGGTCTATTGCTAAACCCTCATTAAGTCTACATCCCAAAATCTTAAGTTTGTTCATATACTCGGTCAATTTGAGTATATGATCACCAATTTTGGTACCCTTTTCCATCTTGCATCTGAACAGTGATTGAGACACCGTATGCTTCTCATTTTTCTAGAGAGTATAAAGAATGGAAGCCAAGTCCATATTCTGGCATTGCAATTGTAGTAATGGTGTCGTTAATGCAAGCACAATGTATCTTGTCATTTCTGCTTTAGCATAATGTGTATGCCTCATTTATACAGACCTAGTCTGATGGATAGAACTATAAATAGGCTCTAGTGACAAAGCTTTCTCAATGGTGTATAATCTATCGCTTGACTTAAGTATATTATTTATACTTCTATACCAATCAACGAAATTTTTACCATTCCATTTGGTTCCCAATTCAATGATTTGTCGCAATGATGATGGGTTCACATTGCTCATTTTTATGAATATGCAAGTGCAGAATAAGCAAAAGTTATTATAATGTTTATTCTTATTTAACAAGATCTTTTATTAAATAATCGCTCCCACTATTTTCTTCAAACCAATAGCCCTCACCATTAACTCGGGAAAACATGTGTTAGAGTAGGTGCCCTAGAGCCAATCAATTATTGTAAAATTGACTCTGTAATAAATGTTTATTTATCAATAAAAGGCATATTCTTTTATGTCGTGTATGTAATGATATATGTCCTTAGGATGGTAGAATCGTGACGAGGGTATCAAGTGTTTCAAATCTTGATAGTGAGAACCCTATAATCACATATGGTGGTCATTCTAGAAACGTCCATAGCCCCAGTATTATTCTGACTAAGGACACAAATAATACAATAAGGCTATCATAGTGTTGAACGACCCTATCAAAAGGCAGTGACTGATCTCACTTGTCAAGATTATTTGCCGACAACCTGGTGCAACGCATAGGTGCTTACTAGAGACAAGTTCACTGGACAGACCTACCAAAGGATTCTATATGGATGGTAACCCTAGTGTCTATGGAATAACCTCTAACGGATGGTGGTGCATGTGATCCTTAGACTTAAGATCACCGGAGCGCTTTGTGCACCAGTTGGTGTAGTTTGACACTAGCCCAACGTAGTTCTATTTAGAGCTATTAATACGGTAGTGATTGACTACATTGAGAAGTATATCGAGACTATGATAGATCGACAAAGGATTCATCACTCTTGGGTACGGGAGAAGTTATCTCACTGGGTAATTCAGTAAATGGCAATGACACTAAATTTGTGGCCACAATGGGATTGAGTTGATGCTAAATCCAATTTAATATTCTTGTCATTGGTCTAGTAACTGAATACAAACATGTCGAGGATATCTCAGGTTGACACTATTTATGTACCTCAGTCTCGATGAGATAACAGTTGATTAAAGGATTTGATTGTACGGTAACCTTACCATTGCACTACAAGAAAATTGCCTTTCGGCGTCTAGCAAAATTAGACGCAAAAAGTAAAATTTAGACGCTAAATCATATTTCGCGTCTAAATTTCGTAGTCACCACGTGGTTGCGGAATCGCTGTCGTAGAAAGTATAGGCGTCTAAATTTTTTGTTAGACGCGGAAAGTTTTTTTTTAGCGACTAGCAAATTAGTCGTTGATTGCTGGTTAAAATAGTTTCACCGCTTAGACACTAATTGTTCAAGGGTAATTTGACACAATGGTATTGCGACTAATCAATTAGTTGCAAAATGTACCTTTTAGTGTCAAATAATTTGTCGCGAATGCCACAAAAATTAGACGCTAAAGGTGAAAAGGTAATTTCGTAAAAGGTTTTCGCAACTATTTTATTAGTTGACGAATGTATCTTTTGGCGACCAAAATTTGGTGGTTAATTGTAATACCTTTAGACACTGAATGTAGAATTCAAAAGGTTTTAACGACTATTTTATTAATGGTCGAATGTATCTTTTGGTGACCAAAATTTAGTAGTTAATTATAGTCATTTTAGACTCTGAATGTAAAATCCAAAAGGTTTTCACGACTATTTTATTAGTAGCCGAATGTATCTTTTGGTGACCAAAATTTAGTGGTTAATTCTAATCATTTTAGACGCTGCATGTGAAATCCAAAAGGTTTTCACGACTATTTTATTAGTAGACGAATGTATTTTTTGGTGACCAAAATTTGGTGGTTAATTCTAATCACTTTAGACGTTAAATGTGGAATGCAATTATGCTAAATTACTTTTTGCTACTAAAAAATTAGTTGTAAAGTGTGTTTTTTTTTTTAGAACATTTCATATTGACCTAGTTTATACATTCAACATCAACAAAATAATTGACACAATATAAAAATCTGATCACTAACATCAAATATCATATTTTCATACATATATATATTTATATATATAGTCTATACATGGATTTTTATGCATTAGGAGCAATAAAAATCCAAAATGCACTATCAAGTGTGCATAACCAAAAAAATGGTACGCACCCACATTTTCATCACTAGCTATCTATTTGTGCATAACTAACAAAAAAATACCCACCCCATGTATACCATCTAACAGACATATGCAAACAATCCTAAAAAGATGGTTCTACCCCCATGTCAAAATATTTACTGCCCATACAACAAAAAACTAACCATCAATATCTAGAGCATCTCAAGTGTCACCAGTTGCGTTTTTTGAAATAGCTGTGATGAGGACGAGTCTTCAGCAGTTGGAGATGGCGATGGCTATCGAGTTGGAGCTTTATCAGATTGTTGTAGTTCAAGGACTATAGTTAGCTGCTCCATTATCTCTAACAGGACAAATTGTTGTTGTTTAAGGCTTTTTATTTTCTCTTTTTGTTGATCAACTAAGACGAGCTGCTCCTCCAACTATTTAATCTTATTTTCTTCTTGTTGCACAATGCACCTTAACTCTGCTTCTGCTGTAGTATCATGATGTTCAGTGTGTGAAAATGCAAAATTTTGATTAAATCCGAAAGCTTTACCCATAACTTCCTCACATATTTCTGCTTCTGTTTTTTCACTTTCCCCTGTTTGTGTTTCATCTTGCAGCTTTTTTCCTACCATCAATTCAATGCATAATCAAAAAGTCAAGCAAGAAACTAAATAATTACATATAAATTATAATTAATAAGTCAATGAATAATCAATAAGTCAGATAACCATGAATAAATTGCTCGAAACCAATCTTGTTGGAGCCATCACGTTAATAATATTAAGAAGATAACTCAACAAATTACCTATCGTAATGCAGAAGAAAATGACTAAAAATTATGTCAGAACGTTTACATTGAGAAATAGTTGACAAATGGCTTAATATTGACATGGAAAAAGATTTGATACTATTTACTGTGGAAGAAACACCCTTACTTTCAGAGGTTAAATCTCATAATTACTTTTCCACATTTTGTACAACTGGATGATTATTAGCATTTAAAGAAATAAGCAGAGAAGAAAGAACATTTTACCAGCTTTGTCATTGCATGGAAGAGCGCCTCTATCAGGTATTGTGTAGGATCACCATCTAGAAACTTCTCCATGAAACTCTCAAACATTTGAAACCACTTCCTGATTGGTCAGATACTAATATAAGCCATCAAATGAGAGGATAAAAAATTAATCTCTTGGGCAGAGTCTATGGTGATGAAGAGAAGGCGTGTAGGATATGTATAAAGCAGTTCCAATATACTCATTTCGAAACATTTCCAATAATGAATCGTTCAACTTGGGCTGCACCAAGATGCCATGATATCATTGAGCAAGTTTTTAAAACACACCATTGGATAAAACAATACACTAGGAACTTCATCAATTGCAAAATGAAATATAAGTGTAATGCTCAAGTGTGGTTTTGTAAGAGCAAGAATGCATAAATGAGTGAAGCATTAGCAAAATCAGTAATGATATTCTTGTGGTTTGTTAGAGCAAGGACACATATATTGAAACATTAAAAAAATAAGTACAGTAATGATATTCGGTTGGCTCACATGACACAAACATACAACAAAAATGATATTTTTATGCACTGATAAAGGTGACCTGCAACTTGAATCATTTCCAATGCTATATACAACATTTCCTCTATCACAACACTTTTAAAAGATATCCAAAAATAACAACATTTTAATTTATACACTGCATTATTTGTAAAAGCCAATGTGTCTTATCCATTGTTAGACCCCCCATACATAAGGTCTATAGATCTAAGGGTAAGGGAAGGAATAAGAAAAGGGACACGTGAATATGGGTTTGTTACAAAATGGTGAGGTGGGCATTAAGGGTTGTTAGGATTGATGATGAGTTTGTTAGGAGGTTGTACACCTGGCTGTCATAAGGGGTACAGATTGGAAGAAGTAGCTTATAAAAGGGAGAGTAGGAATCAAGTAATATTTTCTCTGGAATTGTTTGGGAGGTCCCCAGCTCCTCGAACTGCTGGGTCTATCAGTTATTTCAATTGTTCTGTTTTCATTTTGTTCAGTATCTATCAATACAATCTGCTTTTGCTTCTTTTTGCACATACTGTTTGCTCTGTGTTTGTGTTGTTGGTTGTGGAACTTTTGGATTGCAGGGGGGTTCCAACAGATTGGTATCAGAGCAGGTTCGAAAGACAACACACAAAGGATCACACACGGGGAATGGTCAAATCGAAGATGGAGGGTAGGATGCAAAATATGGAAAAGGAGATGAAGTCTGTACAAGAGGATATGAGTTCAGTAAAATCAGATATGGGAAGCCTCAAGGAATATTTGATAGAGATGAGGGAATTAATGAGATTAAGAGAGGAGAGGGATGAGAAACGATACCATGAAAAATCGCACTCAAATTCCGAAAATACAGAATCTGGGAATGATCTAGAACAGGGACAAGAAACAAATAGGGAATGTGGGAAAGAAGAGAAAAAGGGAAAAGGGCAAAAGCGGAACTCCCGAGGGGTTTTCAGGTGGAAGACCCTTCGGATGGACTTTTCGCTGCCGACCGCTACTTTGCTATCAACAAATTTGGGTCGTCAGAAATGGTTGAGGCCGCAACTGTCTGCATGGAGGGTAAGGCATTGAACTGGTACCAGTGGAGGGAAGGGAGAGAACCTTTCAAATTGTGGGATGAGTTCAAAGTTGCTCTAATCGCCAGATTCCGACCATCCTTCCAAGGCTCTGCGCATGAGGCACTGGTAGCGTTAAAACAACACTCCACCGTGACTGAATATAGGGAGGAGTTTGAATCACACACAGCACCATTGAAGGACTTAGGTGAAGAAATATTGATGGGAGTCTTTATTAACGGGCTCAGAGAAGAAATAAGGGCTGAGTTAAGGGTGTTAAGGCCCAACTCTTTGCAAGAACTAATTGAACAGGCCCATTGTATTGAAGAAAAAAACTGGGTCATAGATAAATGTCGGCCCAAATCGTTTAAAGCCCAGGGAACTAAGGAAAGCTACTCCGCAGTCTCTAGTAGCCCTGTAATCAAGTCGGCCCATATGGTGGTCCAACCCAAAGCCAAAGTCAATCAACCAACCCCTGATTCCCGACCCTCCCGACCCTGCTGGTAAGGCCCATCTTCAAAACCTCCAAATCCAAGCCTGAACGCTGCGTCGCGCACACCCGACAGGAAAGAGAGGACACCGGAAAACACTCACGCGAGTTTTCGAGGGGGATCTGGTGGAAATTTTCGGCAACTGTCCGAAGCTGACCTACAATACAAGAGAGAAAGAGGACTTTGCTTCCGATGTGACAAAAAGTTCGGTCCAAATCACCGCTGTCGGAGCAAATCCTTGCAGATCCTGTTGGTGTTGGATGAAGACGAAACCGAGAAGAGTGAAATCCCACCAGAGGTTGACAAAAATCACAGCCAAGAGGGAAACGACTTGGCTCTGTCCATGAATTCCATCGTGGGCATATCGTCCGACAAAACGCTAAAGGTCAAAGGTTAGATTATGGGTTTTGACGTCGTGGTGTTGGTAAATAGCGGCGCGTCACATAATTTCATCTCTCTGGAGTTGGTCAAGAGGATTGGTATTACGGTGGAACAGGGAAAAATGTTTGGGGTGATGGTGGGAAACGGAGTCACTGTGAAAGGGCAAGAGGTGTGTCGACAGGTCATACTGGAGGTACAAGGAATTAAAATCAGGCAAGACTTCTTTCCCTTTGAGCTAGGTGGAGCTGATATTGTCCTGGGTATAACTTGGTTGAGTTCCTTAGGGGATGTCTATGCGAACTGGAAAAAATTGACGATGAGCTTTGAGCTGAATGGGGGCAGAGTCAATTTACAGGGGGATCCGCCTCTGGTAAAGTCGGGTATCTCATTAAAGTCAATGTTACGGACCATCAACAACAATGGGGGAGGGTTTCTGGTAGAATGTTGCTCCCTGGAAGAAAAATTCATAAACCCAAGGCCAACAACCACTCCACAAATTCAGGCATTACTTGATCAATATCAACACCTTTTTGACCAACCGTCCAAACTTCCTCCGCACCGTACCCATGACCACGCCATAAACCTGAAAGAAGGCGCACTAGCCCCTAACATCCGACCCTATAGGTATCCCTATTTTCAAAAAAATGAAATTGAAAAATTAGTGGAAGAAATGTTAGATGCCCGTATTATCGGGACCTAGTACCGTCCATTTGCCAACCGGTATTGTTAGTCAAGAAAAAAGATGGGAGTTGGAGATTTTGCGTCCGACACGGGGCCCTCAACAACATAACCATCCCCACGACAAATTCCCAATCCCCACCATCAAGAGTTGTTGGATGAATTAGGTCGGCTACTATCTTCTCAAACTCGACCTTCGATCCGGATACCACCGGATCGTCGAATAAAGGATGAAGACGCCCCCAAAACATGTCCTTTCGAACACATGACTCGGCATTATGAATTTTTGGTTATGCCGCTTCGGTTTGACCAATGCTCCTCAACGCTTTCATCCTTAATGAACGGCATTTTTAAACCATTCTTGCGTAAGTTTGTGCTTGTGTTTTTTGACGATATTTTGATTTACAGCCCCGACTTGGAATCACACATCAGCCATCTACAACAAGCTCTTATGATTCTGGATGATAATGATTTGGTTGGGAATTTTAAGAAATGTCTATTCGGGCAACAGAGGCTGGAGTATTTGGGGCATCTAATTTCGGCCAATGGGGTTGAAGCCGATCCGCAGAAAGTTGCTGCTATGGTTTCTTGGCCTACACCCACTAATGTGAAGAGCCTCCGTGGGTTTTTGGGATTAACGGGATACTATCGTAGGTTTGTAAAGGGGTACGACAGCATTGCACAACCACTCACAAGATTATTGAAGAAAAATTCTTTTAGTTGGGATCAAGAGGCGCAACAAGCTTTTCTTGCCTTAAAAGACGCCATGACCTCGGCCTTCTGTTTTGGCGGCCCAGCATTTCAACTTTCCATTCGAGATCCACACGGACGCATCAGCGTAGGGGATAGGGGCAGTATTAGTTCAGAAAAGACGACCCATTGCTTATTTAAGTAAAGCCTTCTCCCCTCAAGCTAAACCAAAATCAGTTTACGAGAGAGTTAATGGGTCAAGTTGTGTTCGCAGCACAAATGGAGCCCGTACTTATTGGGGAGGAAATTCATCATTCGAATGCAGCATAAGCCTCCAATTCCTTAAGGATCGGCGGATTAAGACCCCGAATGTGCCAGGAAATGGGTGTCCAAATTGATGGGGTTTACATTTGATATCCATTATTGGCCAGGGAACCACTAATAAGGTAGCTGATGCTTTATCGCGGCGAGAAGAGGAACCAGAATTATCTTCCTTGACAATGAGGCGGTTTGCGGAATATGAGGATTTGCAAGCCCAAGCCCAGGGATCCCAACTTGGCGCTAATTCAAGATACGGTTTTGGCACCCAATGACCAATGGCACTACAAACTTCGCCATGGCGCTTATTGTACAAGGATAGGTTGGTTCTACCTTGAGGGTTCTCGCTTCATTCAAACTATTAATCGAATTTCACTCCACCTTAACCGGTGGTCACTGTGGGGATTCTTCCGAACATATAAAAAAGTAGCCAACGTCGCGTATTGGGTAGGCATGAAGAAGGATATCCAGAATTTCGTTCGCACTGCACGTATGTCAAGTTAATAAACATTCAGCCTTGAAACTAGCTGGATTACTTCAGCCACTACCGATACCAACTCAGACTTTTGATGACTTGACGATGGACTTCATTGGGGGTCTCCCACAGACAAAGGGGTTCGACACCATTCTAGTTGTGGTAGACCGATTAACTAAATATGGCCATTTTATACTCTTGTCGCATCCTTATACCGCCAAGGAGGTAGCCTTAATATTCATAAAAGAGATAGTAAAGCTGCACGGGTTCCCTCAATCCATCATTGCTGACAGAGATAGACTTTTCATGAGTCAGTTTTGGCAAGAGATGTTCAGAGTTTCTGGCACAGCCTTGAAATTTAGTTCCGCTTACCACCCACAAACGGATGGTCAATCCGAAGTGGTAAACAGGTGTTTGGAGGCATACCTTCGCCTCTTTTTGCACCACGTCTGGCCAATGGCCAACCCTTTGGCCCGCCATGGGCTAAATTTTGGTACAACACAACATATCATCACTCCACCAAGATGACACCTTTCAAAGCCTTGTACGGCAGTGACCCCCCAATCCTTCTAAAGTTCACAGACTACCCCTCTCAGGCCAATGAAGTCAACCAACAGATCCATGAACGAAATGCCATCCTTTAGGACCTCAAACACAACCTGGAAGCAGCACAAGTTCACATGAAAACACAAGCAGATCGTCATCGAAGGGAAGTTCAATTTTCACCAGGAGAGTATCTGTATCTTCGCCTACAACCTTATAAATTTAAATCCTTGGCCACACGGTTGAATGAGAAACTGAGTCCTCGATTTTATGGGCCTTTCCGGGTCTTGGAGAAAATCGGCCAAGTAGCATACAAATTAGAATTACCCCCAACAGCCCGTATTCACCCTGTTTTTCACGTATCCCAGTTGAAGCACGCTTGCATAGCTGGGCCAAGATGCCTCTACCTTCCCTTGTCTCACCGATGACCTGAACCGCAGTTCACTATGAGGTAATGGATGTAAGGTCTCTTGTTGATGGCTCCACTGAGGTCCTCATCCGCCCGGTATGATCTCGCCTATTTTCGATGCTACGTGGGAGTCTTTTGAGGTCATCAATAGCCAATTTCCCCACTTTCACCTTGAGGACAAGGTGGCTCTTCGAGGGGCAGGTATTGTTAGACTCCCCATACATAAGGTCTATAAATCTAAGGGTAGGGGAAGGAATAAGAAAAGGGACACGTGAATATGGGTTTGTTACAAAATGGTGAGGTGGGCATTAAGGGTTGTTAGGATTGATGATGAGTTTGTTAGGAGGTTGTACACCTAGCTGTCATAAGGGGTACAGATTGGAAGAAGTAGCTTATAAAAGGGAGAGTATGTGGGAGAGTAGGAATCAAGTAATATTTTCTCTAATTGCCCTTTGGGAGGTCCCTCACCTCGAATCGCCGGATCTATGCTTATTTCAATTGTTCTGCTTTTCATTTTGTTCAAGATCTATCAATACAACCGCTTTTGCTTCTTTTTGCACATACTGTTTGCTCTGTGTTTGTGTTGTTGGTTGTGGAACTTTTGGATTGCAGGGGGTTTCCAACATCCATATACCGTGGCAATGAATATTATTCATGAGGATATAATTTACTAG
Source organism: Pistacia integerrima (assembly GCA_026225825.1). Classification (NCBI taxonomy): domain Eukaryota; kingdom Viridiplantae; phylum Streptophyta; class Magnoliopsida; order Sapindales; family Anacardiaceae; genus Pistacia; species Pistacia integerrima. Next base: position 25,828,334 of record CM047749.1, read on the forward strand.
AACAAAGCAAGCAATGAGCACCTATAACGAAGATATATGCTACCATGATGTACAAATCACCAAACAGTAATAATCATCAACCGAGTTACTTTTTTATCATAAATCCTTGCGGGCAAAATAGTTATTACAAAGGATATACGACAAACCTTTTTCGTAAATCCACTCCAAATGCTCGGTGACCTTAAGACGACCTTTCACACCATCATTGACAATACATTGGCTATCATCCGGGTGTTCATTCTTTATTCTTATGATTTCCTGCAATATTAGTGCAAACCAAAGTTCTTAGCAAATCTACATTACTTCCCACCATTAACAAGATCATACAGTTAGTTTAAGGGTAGAGATAACCATACTTGGCGGTGAAGGGCCAGGGGGACGGCCAAGGAAAAGAAGAAAGGCAAGTAGATTGAATATTTTATCATTAATGAAAATATACATGCAAGTGCAATGACACATTTGGATCGGACATTATCATCTTAATATGAAGCAATCAATCCATTAAAGTTGAAACTTCATGGAAAAACCAAATGTTATCAATGAATTTCATTTGTCACCAAGTGAGCATAACTACTCGCAATAAGCACGGTGACTCAATATTGAGAAAAAGTCCATGCTAACCATTTTGGTTCAATATCATGTGTACATAGTGGTCCGCAAACACTAGACTTTGGGAGCACATTGGCGTGTGTGTCGAGAAGCACAAGGAATAAGAAAAAAAATGAAAAGTTTATAACAACATTCATCCTATTTCCAAGATGCGACAACGTCAGCTTCCCAACGAAAAAGAAACAGGGAGAGATGACAGAACTCCACTACAAACAAAGAAAGAGAAAAGCAAGATTGCAATTTTGATTAATCTAACTAGAAAGGTTCACCATACAGTCAAATTTCAAATATTTTTCAATTGAAGAGTAGAAAGACAATAAATTGATTAAAAAAACATGACAAGAACTTGAACTCCTCCAGTAAGACTAGAGTTGAAGCTTATTGTTAAGGCCGTCATTTCCGCTTGCCTAACACCAAAAAAATAGTAATTAAAACAAAAGGGTTTTTATTTATTTATCTTTTTTAAAGAACAATAATCACCCAAAACTTGAATCAAAAAAATCATCCAAAGCTGCAACGAAAGGCACATCAAACTCATGACAGACAAATTCTAAAAGCAGAACAATCTGGCTTCAATGATAATCAAATTGCTATGAAATAATCACAGGACAAATCAAATTACATACAAAACTATACCCAGCCCACCCCAAATCACGGAACAGCGTCTAAGTGACAAAAAATGAAATTGAACAGTCTACTGCAAATTTAAAAATCATGACAGACAAATTCTAAAAGCAGAAGCAGGATTCTTGATTAACAAAAAACCAGTTTCTTTACAATGGTTACTGAATTATAGAAATATGTCATTGAAAACAATAATAAGAATAAATAAAGGGAAATGAAATAGAAATTAACCTGAAAATTGATAGCTTTTGTCTTAAGATCAGAAGGTAACAATGGATGCTGAGGATACTTCTCTGCCAGATACTACAAGCAAGGCCAATTTATACTAAAAATCCCTCCATATTCCACAAAAGTGACACCAAGATAATATAAAATTAAAGAGTATCAAATAACTGACCAGTAAAATAGCAAAAGAATCAGAAAGAACCACATCTCCATCTACCAAAACCAGCACATAACCAAGAGGATTGAGCTTTCTAAACTCTACAAAAGAAAAAAAAAAAAAAGTTCAATTATCAAACAAATCAAAGTCAAACCCGCGTCCATTTTGGCCATCTGGTATTGTAATTATCCTCAAAAACCAAAAACAAAAACTCACCAGGACTGTTTTGCTCTTCCTTCACCAAGTTCACAGCTTTATATTCATAATCTAACCCTGCAATCAAATACTCAAATACCGAGAACCAAATTTCAAATATTTTTCAATTGAAGAGTAGAAAGACAATAAATTGATTAAAAAAACACGACAAGAACTTGAACTCCTCCAGTAAGAATACAGTTGAAGCTTATTGTTACTGCCGTCATTTCCGCTTGCCTAACACCTAAAAAATAGTAATAAAAACGAAAGGGTTTTTATTTATTTATCTTTTTTAAAGAACAATAATCACCCAAAACTTGAATCCAAAAAATCATCCAAAGCTGCAACGAAAGGCACATCAAACTCATTTTAATGGCAACTAGCAACGCTAAAAACTAAGAACTTAAAAAAAATTAAAATTACCACACCCACAAAGCTTGTTCTTTATAAACAACAATGAAAGCATTATAAATAAATAAAATTTAAAAAGTGGAAAACAAAATACCTGGCAACAAACATCACAGCAAATATCATCACTCTTTTTCGAACAGTAATGGCCACCTTCATTACTCATCATCCACCACATTCTTTATCAATAGTTTCCACACAATCTGAAGATTCATTGTTCCCACACAGATCAGCTTCACAATGACCGAAATGCCCTAACTCTCCCTTCACAAACCCTTTCTTCTCTTCAACAGCCCAGATTGATTAATCCATTCAACCTTTTGCCCTAATCGCAAAGAGAAGAAGATTGAGAAGGACATACCAATTAGACAAATCCCAACGAGAAGAAGATTGAGAAGAAAGGAGCAATTAGAAGATTGATTGAAAAGATTTGAGAAGAAGATTGATTGTTGCAATGAGAAACCTCTGCAATTGAGTGGAAGAGCGACAAAGAGAGATTTTGGGTGAAAGAGAGGGAAATGTTTCTCGTTTTTGGGCGGAACTATAGACGTGGTCACGTGGGCATTTGGCCCCAAAACCGGGTCTTAAGACCGGTCCTTGAGAGGACCGGTCCTAGGAGGCTTGGTCCCAAAATGAGACCAGACTTAAGGAGGAGGGCCCGGATCCTCCACCTCCTGGTCCCAGGCACGAGCCCTCCAATGGGCCCTCCTCGTAGTCCTAAGCTCGGGCCCAAAATTTTTTGGATTTTTTTAAAGTAGTCATTTGCCAAATTACATAAAACTCTCTGTCAATTTTAAAATAGACATAAATTATAAGGGCTAAAACAAAATTTTACAAAATTAAAAAAAAAAAAAAAGTTTGACTAACCTTGACTGCTGCAGCAGCCAACGGTTATATGTTTTTTTTTTAACCGTTGGCTGGCAACGGTCACATGCCAGCCAATGGTTATAATATAAATTATAACCTTTTTTTTTTTTCATCCCCCCTTCCCCTCCAACTACACTATAAATAACCCTAAAATCTTTTATTTTTTCCACACCAATCAATCTCTCATTCTCTCAATCTCTCTACTCAAAATCTCCAATCAATTTCTCATTCAATTTATATTTATATTTATAATTTATTCATATTATTTATTTATATTATTCAATTTTTTTTTCTATTTTTCAATATCATCATAATTTCATATTATTATTTAATTTCTTTTCATTTTAATTATTTATTATTTTATCATAAATTTATCATGGCTTCCCCAAATGAGTTTTACATTCCATCCATCGAAGAAATGGAAGGCTTCAATCCATTTTCACTGTTTCCTCCAGAGGAAGCAGTTGCAATTCCACAACCACATTCGATCGGGCACGAGCATAGCCCAACCCCCCCCCCTCCCCGACCGTCAAAGAGGATCGTGTCCGATGCATGACAATACTTCACCAAATCAAAACGGCCAAAGAAAAATGGGGAGGGGGAAGAATCGTGTGGGATATATAATTTCGGTGGAACCATTATTGGCACTGGAAGGGGACTTCAATGATGCGAGGACACATGGAGAAGAAGCACCCCCAAATAATGCAGTTGCCCGATGCATCTTCAAGCGGATCAGGTAGACAAATTCAAACTCAACTTAATTTTAATCCACAATCCTCAACTCTCTCAACATGGCAATACAATGCACATGTTGCATGAGAGGAAATAGTAAGATATATAGTTGCTACGGACTCTCCCATTTGTTTATCTGAAAATCCTTTTTTTATTCATATAGTTAAAACTGCATTTTGTCCAGCATATACCCCTGTTAGTAGAACTACAAGTAGAAGAGATATACTAAAACTTTATAACAAAATAAATAATAAACTTAAAAACGAATTTCAAAATTTTAGGAATATATCTATTGCACTTACATCAGACATACGGGCTTGTAGGTCAAAAACCGATTTTTTAACCGTCACAGTACATTTATTAGATCATAATTGGGGTTTACAACAAAAATTGATAGGTTTTAAACCATTATATGAAAAACCATAGTCTGAAACTATTTATTTTACAATTCTTGAAGTTTTGCAAGAATATTTATTAACTGATAGAGTTGTAGCGCTAACGCTTGATAATGCAGCTGCTAACACCGCGACAATCTCTTTATTTGAAAAAAGATTGGATCCGCGTGGTGAAGGCAAATTTTTTCACCAGAGATGTGTTTGCCACATCATCAATTTGGTACTTAATGCAGGTTTAGATGCTATACATTCAAAGATGGAAAGGGTGCGCAAAGCTATCGGATTTATCATCGACGGTAGCAATAAAAGATAGCAGGAGTACGTCAAATATTGTAAGCAAGAAAACCCACCGGTTCGACCTTTAAAGTTATGTACAGACATGCCTATCCATTGGAACTCTACCTACCTGATGTTGGAAAAAGCTTTGCCAATCGCGAAACAAATTATAGATTTCGTCAATCGGAAGAACCATCCAGAGGAAGTTGTCAGCTATGATGATTGGGCAGTTTGTGAACTTTTTTATTCATTTCTTCAATTTTTTTATGATGCTACTAATATATTAAGTGGTATTTATTATCAAACTACTAATTTAGTGTTAGATATATTATTTCAAATTGCTAAAACTTTTGCTCAATATAGATATAATAACATTTTAAGTGAAATTGTTTTAAATATGGAAGAAAAATATAAGAGATATTGGTTAGATATTCCATTCTTATATGGATTAGGCCTTGTTCTAGATCCTAGGTTTAAATTACATGTAGTTAGCTGTATAATTACCGAGATAGACCAACATTTAGGATATGATTATACGTCTTATTTGACTGACTTTAAACAAAAATTGGATAGCCTTTTTTCTTTATATGAGAACAGTACAATGGAAGTGGAAGTGGAAGTGGAACGTTCAGGAGAGAGGATCCGGACCTTAATGCAGCCCTCCGTCAAGGATCGAGCAAGTGGACGTATGTGGAACATGGCAAAAGTAGCAGCTCTAGCTCATGCATACATGGACCAAATGAGCTGAATCGCTACCTACAAGTGGACCTGTCCTTTATGACGATGAAGGAGCAACATGATTTGGATATTCTTCAGTGGTAGAACCAACATGAAAGTTGATTTCCCATTGTAGCCCAAATGGCACGTGACATTTTATCTGTGCCGATTTCTGCAATTGCATCCGAGTCAACATTTTCAACGAGTGGTCGAATTGTTGACGACAGAAGATGTTCTTTAACCGATGAGATGATTGAAGTGACAACGTGTTTACGGGATTAGACTCATGCAGAAAGAAGACTACAACAACACCCTGAAGATCCCGAACTACTCGAACTCTTTAGGAATACAGAGTTGAATGATGTAAATATTGTTGACGATGAAAATGAATAATTTAATTTAAAAAAATTATTTAATTGTTTATTTGTGAAGCGTGAATGTGTGAAACGTGAATTTATGTTAAAAATTAAAATTAACTATTAATTAATTTATTATTTTTTAAAATTAATTAAATTTTTAGAAACTTACTAATCTACCCTTGAAAAATACTAAAAACCCCCTATAAATTTTGTTTCGCCCCCAAAATATAAGAAAACGATCGGGGGAATTGTCCAGGCCCATAGGACCAGTCCTTAGGACCGATCCAAGTCCTCATTTTGCTCATGGGCCTGGGACCGGTCTTGGGCCTGGGACCGGACTTAGGCCCATGAGCGACTGGTCCCATTTGGGACTAGTCCCAAAGGACCAGGCTTGGGCCTGCTTGGGACTAGTCCCCGACCACCTCTAGGCGGAAGAATGAGTTTTTGGGCGCCAGAATTTTGGGTAGAAGAAATGGGTTATTCTAATAGTTTATAACCTTAGCTTTGATTTAATGAAAAATGGGAGGGAGAATTTGCCTTGGTGAAAATTTTGAGCTGGGAAAATTTGTTTTATTTTATTATTTCTTTTCCTTTTTTTAAACCGGGTTTGAGGTTTTGATTTTCTTTAATTTTAGATTTATAATCTTTTTAATTTAAATTTCTTTTTTTATTTTAACGAAAAAATGTTTACTTTTTAATTTTTTTTAATAAAATCGAAAATTCAGTTTTGTCTATTTCTATGGACCAAAACCGAATCGATTTCCCCGATAACTAGAAAACCACTTCGGTTCCCGGTTTGGTTTGGTTTCTACATTTTTTTGAACACTCCTACTTCTGGGTGTTGGGGATACGCCTCGACAAGAACTCACCAAAGTTAACAAACTTCGTCGGAATAGACACAGAGTAAGCGTTAGAGTCACTAAGCGAGTCGTCATATGTTGAATGAGAGTAGTAGAAACAAGAACTTTTTTCCAGTGTCGAAAATAGGTCGACTATGAGGGTTTGCAAAAATGAGTGAAATAGGGGGTAAGCATAAGTTTTAAGGAAAAAATTGTGGGAGTAGTGAATGAAAAATTGGTGGCAAAAAATGGGCGGGAAAAGTCTTAGGCAAATTTTTTTTTGTTTTTTATATATAAAATTCTTGACAGTTAAAAACTGTCAAGGATTGAGACTATAATAGTCAAGAACAAGATTTGCAAAATTTATTTTTAACCAATTCCTTGACAGTTAATAACTGTCAAGAATCATCCAAAATGATCAAGAATTATTTCAAATTCTTAACAGTTCATAAACGGTCAACAATCAGTTAAAAATTACAATTCTTGATAGTTTTTTAAAACGGTCAAGAAAATCAGTCAACTCATTCTGTCTAGGAAGGGGGTTTTTCTAGTAGTGAAGATCATTTTCATATAAGGCCATATGATAGCGTTTCTAGTTTTATATGACAAAAAGCTAATTTCCACTTTCCCTTTCTCTTGTTTGACAACTTATTCAAAATTTGAGTCGCAACTTGCACACAAACATTCACAAAACCCATGTGTAAACCAAAACAAAAACAGAGTCTATAGTAATGCCAGATGAAATGAGGTGGCGGATTTTTTTGCAACCAAAATGTTAGCCACTAAATATTGTTTAACTTTAGTTGCCAAAATAACATACCCAAAATTTCAATTTATTTCAAGCGGGAACATGGGGCGCTCAAAATTTACCATACATTTGGCAACTAAAATCTTAGTTGCAAAAGAAGAAAATTTGCAACTAACTAATTAGTTATGCAACAGTAATTTTAGTCACAAATTAAAATAATATTTTTTTATTTTACCAAGAAAGTTTGGTTCAAAAAAATTCATCAACTTTTAGCGACTAAATACATTTTAGTTGCTATACATGAGTTTTTGCAACTAGTTGTAATATGCACAAAATAATTAGTTGCCAAATGTACCCTGGGCCCTTTATAATTATTGTCAAAAGCTTGGATATTTTGGTAATTGTATTATTTTGTAACTAATAAAAATAGTTACAAATTAATTAATAAATGTTTGCATCTAATTTAGCAACTATTCAGTAGTTGCAAATAATTGTTTTCTGTAACCATAATTTTAGTTGCAGAATCCCTTGTTGTAGTTGCCAATTGTGTTCGCGTAAGAATTGGCAACCAAATAAATTAGTCGCTGATGTGATATTTTGGGCAACAAATCACATTAGTCGTAAAATATTAATTTTAGACGCTAAAGGCGGGAATAAATAGGCCCTAGAATTTTATTCCTTTTGGCCGACTAATTAGAATTTAGTTACTAAATGTGGGGTATCCGCAACTATTTTTGCCTAGTTGCAAAAAAAATGGTTGCAAAAAGTACTTTTTCTTGTAGTGTTGACAGCTCCGATTTCGTTAAATCCGAATCTATCGAGTGGTCATGATGCCTTGCTAGGGGCCAATCTTGATTTGTGTGTAGTGAGACGATTAATTGGTGTTAATCGCAATACTACACACTGCCGATATGATGAGGAGCCTACGGGTCACACACTTAGAATAAGAATCAATTTGTAAGAAGGGTATTTTGGTCTTTCAAGATGAAACGGTATTTTGATAATCTCACAGTGCAATTAAATTTGCTGAGGTTGTTGCCTGTATTTAATTTTAATATTAAAATTAAATTAGTGAGATTATATTTAAATATATCTATGTATATATATTTAAATGAATTATTATTATTAATTAAATGTTAATATATTATTATATATATTAGTTGATTTTAATTATAATAATAATTAATTAATTAAAATACCGTAAAGGATGTGTTTGGTTGCAAGGGTGAACTGGGTTGGAGCCCATGGTTATTCCTAAGTGGAATAGGGTTTTAATTGTTGCACTATATAAGTGCAACTTAAAATTAAAACAAGTAGAATGATTCATTCAATTAAAACCCTAGCCACCCAAAAGGTTCTCTCTCTCTCACGTTTTCTTCTTCAAGTGAAGAAGAAAAATTTTCAATTTTGATTGTTCTTGATTCTTGATGTTGGCAATTGCCCTAGCAAAACAATTGTCGGTTCTTCAGATTATCTTCGTGTGGACTTCCGTGAGTGCGATCCTACATTGGATCGATTAGCGAAGAATCACGTGAATAGTAGACAGTGAACAGTAAACGGTGAACAATGTTCGTGTCTGAAATCAGAGATATTCGGAGGAGCCTCCAAATGTTGGTAATGTGTTCTTAATCTTTGTATGGATTATTTACTATGATTTATATTGTACAGATTTTTCTGTTTATTAACCTGTAAGTAATTTGATCTATACCCGAATCTTGGCGTAGAAAGTGTTTGATTTTTGGTTTTAATTTATTGTTTTTCCGCTGCCTTTTGGAGATCAATCACTTACAGCATATTGGCTTTCCTAGTGGACTGAAATCCCATCTAGCCCATTTCAAACCTTTGCTTTGGCAAACAAGTCAAAATGGGTTGATTAGGTAGGACAACAAACTTAATTCACACTAGTTGATAGCTCCAACTACTAACCTAAAATGTGAAATAAGCCAGCAAACCAATCACACAATTCATTGACCAAAGTCATTGTCCTCAAGCGTGATTCTCAATGTCAGTAGAGTGGACACTACATGTCGCCATGTTTACACAACAATTGTACTTCTCTACTATGCCTATGATGTGTCTATCAACCTTTGTTTTGGCGAACAAGCAAAACACACCATTTAAGTCGATTCATCACCATTAAGGAAAACTTCAATGAACTTTAACCTCCCACTGGCAGAAGTTGTTAGAGTAGGTGCACTAGAGCTTGTAAGTGATTGATCTCGAAAAGGCAACGGAAAAAACACAAATTAAAACAAAAATCAATCACTTTCTACACCAAGATCCAGGTATAGATCAAATTGCTTACATGTTAATAAACAGAAAATATGTACAATATAAATCATGGTAAATAATCCATACAAGGATTAAGAACACATTACCAACGTTTGGAGGCTCCTTCAATACTTTGATTTGGCTTGTCGATTCAACAAGAGAATTGCATGAACGTTGTCCACACGAAGATAATCCGTAGAACCTACTATAGTTTTGCTAGAACTAATAGAAGGCTTCAAGAATCAAGTGAATCAAAAAAACTTTGATTCACTCACTATGAAAAACGTGAGAGAGAGAAGAAAATGTGGCTAGGGTTTTCCTTTTAATCAATGAATGAAAAAAAATTATTATTATGTTTTAATTAAGTTTCACTTATATAGTGTCACTTAATTAAAAACACTAATCCCAATAGGAATAGCCATGGACTCTTAAGTTAATCCATCCTTGCAACCAAACACACCCTTTTATGGTATTTTAATTTTAATATAATTAAAATAAATTAATATATATATAATATATTAACATGTAATTATTAATAATAATCCATTTAAATATATGCGCACATATATTTAAATATAATCTCACTAATTTTAATTTTAATATTAAAATTAAATACAGGCAACAACCTCAGCAAATTTAATTGCACTATGAGATTACCAAAATACCCTTTCGTCCTAAAAGATGAAAATACCCCTTTCACAAAAACGATTCTTAAATTATCTTCTAAGTGTGTGACCCGTAGGCTCCTTATCATATCGGCAGTGAGTAGTATCGTGATTAACACCAATTAATCGTCTCACTACTTACAGACCAAGATTGACCTTTAGCAAGGCATCATGGCCACCAGATAGATTTGGATTCAGTGAAACAGCTACCTCTCAACGATATGGTTACCGTACAATCAAATCCCTTCATCATCTATTATCTCATCGAGACTGAGGTATAGAAATAGTGTCAACCTCAATTATCCTTGATATCTATGTATTCAGTTCCTGGACCAATGACCAGAATAATAAATTGGACTAGCAACAACTCAATCCCACTGTGGCCACAGTTTTAGTGTCATTGCCATTCACTGAATTGCGCCATGAGATAGCTTCTCCCGTACTCGGGAGTGATGAATCCTCTATCAATCTACCATAGTCTTGATACACTCTTTGATACAGCCAATCACTACCGTATTGATAGCTCTGAATAGAATTACATTGGGCTAGTGTCAAACCACACCAATCGGTGCACAAGGCGCTCCGTTGACTTCAAGTCTAAGGATCACATGCACCACCATTCGTTAGAGGATTTATTCCATAAACACTAGGGTTACCATCCATATGGAATCCTTTGGTGGGTCTGTCCAGCCAACTTGCCTCTAGCAATCACCCATGCGTTATACCAGGCTATCGACAAACAACCTTGACAAGTGAGATCAGTCACTGCCTTTCGATAGGGTCGTTCAACACTATGATAGCCTTACCGTATTATCTATGTCCTTGGTCAGAATAATACTGGGGCTACAGACATTTCTAGAATGGCCACCATATGTGATCATAGGGTTCTCACTATGAAAATTTGAAACACTTGATACCCTCGACATGGTTCTACCATCCTAAGGACATATATCATTATATACAAGATATAGAAGAATATGCCTTTTATTGATAAATTAACATTTATTACAGAGTCAATTTTACAAAAATTGATTGGCTTTAGAGCAACTACTCTAACAAAGCCAACAATTTAGCTCTTATAAACTCATTTCAAATTAATGAATAAAAGGCATTGCTTATTTATGAGCATATACTGTAGCATCTATTTACTACCCGTAAAGAAAATAGTATACGTCCTTAGAAAGGAAGGAACTAGTGGCGAGGGAATTAAGTATTATAAATCTTAATTGTGAGAACCCTATGAGCACAAGGTGACCCTTCTTAAACCTTCTGTACTCATAATATAAATCTGACCAAGAACACAAATTATACAAAGAGACTATCATCGCGTTGAATGACTCTATCGAAAGGTAGTGACAGATCTCACATGTCAATGTTGTGGGACTCAACCTGGTCAACGCATGGGTGCTTGCTTGTGCAAGTACACTAGACTGACCCATCAGAAGTTCCACACGAGATGGTAAACCTAGTGTTTGCGGAATATATCCTCTTACGGATGGTGGTACATGTGGTCCTTTGACTTGAGATCACCAGAGCGTCGTGTGTAAATATCAATGTGATTTGACACTAGCCTAACCTCGTCTCTTTTAGGGATTATCAGAACGGTGGTGATTGGTTACATCAAGAAGTACACTATGGCTATGGTGGATCAACAAAGGATTCATCACTCCTAGTTATAAGAGATCTTATCTCGACGAGATATTTGGTCAAAGAACTACGACCTCAAATCCGTGGCCACGATGAAATCGAGTTGGTGCTCAAATCCAATAGTTGTTAGATTCAAGAACTAAATATAGAACATGTCAATGTGGCTTTTAAGGTAGACACTATTTCTATACCTCAAACCTTGATGAGATAAAAGATGATGGAACGTATCAACTTGCATGGTAACCATACCAAAGACAAGGTAAGCCTAAATAGCTAATTCTTTACTTATTGGGGAATCATGATGTCTTGCTAGAGGCCAATCTTGATTGGTGTACGAAAACACTAATTGCTTGATGCTTAAATAGTTAGTGGGACACTGTCGGCAAAGTAAAGAGCCTTCAAGTCACACACATAGAAGGTAGTTAAGTGAGAAACGAAAATAGAAGGACAATTTTGTCCTTGGGCTGAAACGGGTATTTTAGTAATTTAGGAGTCTAGGGACATTTTCGTCATTGTAGGCGAAAAGGGCACTTTGGTATTTTTGCTAAGGGGTTGACGCCATTATCCAATTTATTGGGAGAATTTTTAGCAAAATTGGAATTATATTAATTTTAATTAATATGGAGAATATATATTTAATTTAATTAAATATATATTAAAACTCATCTATTAAATATGATAAATAGATATAAATATATATGGATTAAATAAATAATAATATTTATTTAATTAGAATATATGTATTTATATAAGAATTAAATAAATAGGAATATTTATTTAATTAGGAGAATATTTTAGGAGAATGTCTTTAAGAGATATTATATTCCCTTATATCAAGGATTACAATCCAATTCAAATAAGGATTGTAATCCAATCCAAATAGGAATGAAGGATTTACAATCCTTATTGAACTCTTATTTGAGATTGTCTAAATAAAGGGGCATTGGGTTTATTTTAAGAGAGCTAATATTCATAAAGTTAATTTTGCATTAAAGAGCAAAAAATGAACTCTCCCAAAACCTTAGCTACCAGAAATTCTCTCTCTCTAATCCGCCACCTCCTTTAAGCCCTCTGATTGATCTAGTAGTTAATCCTAGGGTGATCTAGAGCCTACCTTCATGTGGATACCGACAAACTCAATCCTACGTTGGATTGATAGTGACTTGTTTGAAAGATCCAGAGGATGTAAACCCCACCGATGCATCCAAGGGTAAAATAGTCTTTTCCTTTTTATGTGTTAAGTTAACTACCATGCACATGCCTTAGGGGTAAAGTGGTAAAAGAATAATGATATTTTGTTGGCTTGACAAGATAAAGATGATGAAGGATTAAGGAGTAATTAATAGACAATTTTTGAGGGCAAAAAGGGAAATAATGTTATAGGACATTAAATGCAAAAGACAAATGTCAAATGAATAATTTTTAGCAAAAAAAAAAAAAAAAGAAGAAGATATTAGGTGATAAGAGTCTGCCAACATGTCTTCTACCACTTTTCATTTCTTTTCTTCAAGTTTGCTACAAGCTTCCATATTTTCTTCACTTCTCCATTAAAGTTTCAAGTCTTTTACTTGCAAATCTCTCAAGTGTCTTATATTTCTCCCTTTATTAAGGATATTAGGAGGTAAGTTCAACTCCTTATCTTATATAAATATTGTGTATTGCAAGTTATTGAAGTTTCCTTATAATTTATGTTAGGATAAGGGTCAATTGGAGATAAGGAGGAGGAAATTTGCAAAGGAGTGTGGTTTCTTGACATAAGGTAAGGGACACCTCCCTTTACTTTAATAGGAAATAAGAATTAGGTTTCTAGGGTTAGTATTAGAGAACCTTAATTATTGTCACACAATAGCAATTGAGCTTAGTTTGATGCTATAATTGATGGATTTATATGAGAATTGTAAAAACAATGAACTTTGATGACAATCAATGGAATTAGTTGTGACATGATTTTTTTAACATATTACAAGGGAGGTTATTAGTGATCATTTAACATGTTTTTCACAGGGGAGAATGGTTAGGAAAGGTTAGGGAGTAAGTGGAGCTAAATAGGTAAGGAAAAGCCCTAAAATAGGCATGTTACCATGGTTGCCCTGTCACAGCTGTAACTTTATAAGTGATTTTTGGGCATTTTAACGATTAAACTGGGTTGAGACCAAAACATAAAAGTTGTAGCCTTGTCTCTAAGCTTTAATACGAGACCAAAACCGTAGAAATCCGAGGTGTATAACTCAAGTTATGCCTTTTTGAATCTGACCTGTGCAGAATGATTGATTCCAAGTATGGAAATGATGCTTAAAGGGTTTTGAAGTATGTTTGAATGAGTGATCTTTATGATTATTTAGTGATTGTATGAGCATATATAGTTAATGTAATAAATGGCCATGATGAAATGATATGTTCATATATGGAAAGTGTATGTTTTTTTTAGAATAAAGCATGTCAAGCATATTAATGATGAAAAAGTGGGACTTGATCCCAAGTTTGAGCAAAATACTTCCAAGGTACATAGACATGCATTTTTGTGAAGGAAAATGATTTGTAAATGTTATGGAAAATGTTGGCATGTTATGGGGAACCTGAGCTCACTCATGCACATGTCTAGACCGAAAGAAATGAACAGTCCATAGCGTGCATGACCATGGGGACGTGTTATAAGTTAAGCTTAGCTCATTGGCCAAAGGTTCCGTAATCCATGCCTCGCCTTAGTCCGATCGGGTAAACAAGAAAAAGGTTTTCAAAGAAAAATTTATTTATACATGCATGACATTGATGTGCATTATTCATGAATATTAAAGGAAAGCATTGCGTGAATTATATTATGCATTATGATATGGATTGAATATGCTATGTTATATTACTTTTATGTTATAAATGTTTGGTTCATGTACAAGTAAATAAGATGCTTCCTAAGTTTAAGAATGTTACATAGGGTTAAATGATCGATACCCTTATTGAGTGATTAGCACTCATCCCCCTAGTTTCCATGTTTTGCAGGTAATGGTTAAAGCGGTAACAGCGAGTGACGGTCAAGGAGGCGTGGGGCATGCATGTTTTGTTCTAGCTAGACTTATAATGTTATATAAAGAATGTTGCTTTTGAATTTAATGTATATAGTTTAATGTTTATAATCTAAGTTTCATGAAATAGTAAATATGTTTTGCTTATAAATAATGGGAGATATTTTATATTTGCTTCCGCTATTAAAACAATTGATGTTGTTATTTTCTTTAAACCATATTTTTCATATATAGTCATGTCTTGATAGGTTAATTAAGAAAGTGATATAAATGAGAGGAGAAGTTTTTATTTATTTATTTTCATATAGTACATGTTAATAACCAGGATTTACGTTTTACAATACACAACCTTTCAGGCGTGAATTCTCTACTTTTTCCATCCTAATGGAATACTTAGAGGGTACCCAGCTGGAGGGGGGGTGTTACAGAGGAAGAGCCGCCAACGGAGGTAAGTCACATAACCTTGTATAGGTTAAATTTATATGTTGATTATTGAGTCAAAATCGTGATCTTGGGTAACGCGACCGTGCCATGGCAAGAAAATTATTGTTGTAATTTCGCACTTGCCATGACATGGTTCCTACATAAGTGTACCCCTTGCTTTGGCGAACAAGGTTCCAACGAACAATAGTTTGATTAAAGCCATGGTGATGGAAGGCATTTTAATTACCTACTTAAAATCCTTTGTTGAGGGGTTTTATTTTATGGTCTCACCAATTTATTATCTTTGTTAAAATGTCAACCTTCGCATGCATTCGAAGAATAAAATTAAACGTGTCGGTTTATGGCCTAACTAAAACTGATTTCCTCGAGCCTAGAGGAATCGGTAGTTTACCCTAGGGTCAATACAAAACTCGGGTCTTCAAGTTTTCCTCTTCATTGCTTCTTCATTTCTTCATCACGATCATTACAAAAGAATTTATAATAAATAAAGTCCTATTCTAATTTACATCAATAAAATAGAAACCTCGTGTTACATACGAGGGGAGTGAGATGAGAAGAAGAAATACATAGGGTGCATTTGGATCAGGGGCATATAAGATAATGGAGGTAATCTTCATTTATTTTACAAGATTTAGGTGTTTGGTTTGCAAGTAATAAAATATTATGAGAATCTCTTATTGCAAATAGTGTTTACTATTGGTAATGTAGGGGGTAATTCGATACCCTACCCTACCCTACCCTTGGGAATAAAATATTACCAAGGTAATCTGATTTTTATACCTATTTTGTCCTTAATTAAAAACCATTTCAAACACAATTGCCCTCAAATGTCTACCAAATAACAATTAGCCCACCCCCTTACATTTGAGAAATTAGCTAAAACACCCGAGCCACAAAAATATTTAAAAGTTAACAAAATACCCCCAACTACCCAAGACCACCATTGGCCATTACTCACCACCACCGGTCGTTGGCGTCAGGCACCGTAATGGTGCACAACCAACGGGATCTAGTCGGTTGTGCGCCGGTAAGGCCTTTTTTGGCCACGGATTTGTGATCCATAGCCAGAAACGACCAAATGTGGCCGTTTCTATGGTGCTTCACGGCCAGATCTGTGGCCGTTTCATGCCCACATCTTTAGTCATGAAATGGCCATAGATCTGCCCGTGAAACGGTCATGGATTTGTGATCCATGGCTGGAAATGTCTTTGTCAATGCACAATCGGTCATATACGACTAGTTGTGTGCCATTCCATTGACTATCAATAGTGGCCGATGATGGTGGCTGGCTGTCAGCAGTGGCTTGGGGTGGGTAGGGGTGATTTTACTACAAGTTAAAGTTTTATATGGCTTGGGTGTTTTAGCAAAATTTCAAATGGAGGGGGTTAAAAAAATGATTCTAAAAATAATAATATTAAAAAGGAGGGCAATTTAGTAATCTATATAACATACCCACCCATTTATCCTCCCAACCAAACATATTATTCACCAATTTATTCGAACCAACCAAACACATTTTCTAAACATTCCCAATAATCTTCAAGGTGGTCTACGTTTCCGTTATAACATCCCCCTTTAATAAAATAATATATGATCCAAACACCCTCAATAGAATTTAGAGGGAGACATGACACATAGGTCCTATTTATTTAAAACTTACAAACAAACCCAAAATTTAAATAAACAAACCATAGGTCTAAGGCTTATGTACTAGGCACCATGAAATTTTTCAAACAAGAACAATGCATACATTCAAAAACAAAAATTTGAATTGGGTGGGTGAAATTACTTAATTACCCTCTTAGATGTGTAGAATAATTATTGGCTTAATGGTTTTGGAAAACTAAACTTTGGTCCCTTCATGTAAAAACACTCCAACAGCTTTCTCGCTGTAGCGCCGAATTCTCATCTCTGCGGCGAAGGTCAAAAACACCATGGTCGCCACAGTGAAGGTTTATTTCGTGGCAGCGAGCGTGAACCTTCAAAAAACTCCAAAAATTCCAGAATAGATTTTGCTGCAGTGAGATTCCATGTTCTCACGGTTTGTCGCAGCGAAGTGTTATTTAGCCACGAAAAGATTTCACAATTTTGCGTTTGCCGCGGTGAAGCCTTATTTCACCACGGCAAATAGTCCAAATCTGTGAACGTGCAAATCACGTTTTTCCAATAATTTCATGTAACGTCGCGAGTCCAAATCGAATTGATCGCACCAACATTTGACCAAGACATCAACCAGCCAAAAATCATTCATTAACACATCAATTAACGAATTGATTAGCTCTAGGGCACCTACTTTAACATTAACTGCATCCCAGAAGTTAGAATTGTATTTCCAAGCCCATATCATCCTGGTTTTGACGAACTACCCCGTTGAGAAAGATCTTCCAAAAGCCAGAGTCATTAGGCAGATTAATCCAATGGGTTGTGGAATTGAGCTAGTTTGATCTCAAATATACCCCCAAATTGTTATCAAGGGGCAAGCATTAGTAGACTTCATTTCGGAATTCTCGTATCAGCTTTAGGGAAAGACAACTTCTTCGAAGTCGCCCAACACGAGCAAAGCCCCATTGATCAAGCAAAAACTCAAAAACCTAACCACCTGGAGCTTGCACCAATGGCTTGTCAAATGAAAAGGGCTTAGGAGTAAGGCTATTTCTCGTAAACCTAGAGGGGGATTAGAGAGATAGGAAGCCAAGTATGAAGTTGTGCTCGTCGGTATTCAGCTAGCCAGAGAGATATGAGCCAAATCGAAATATATTTAGTGATTCCCAGCTCGTAGTACACCAGATCCTCTACGAATACCAAGCAAAAAGAGAAAAAATGGTACCCTATTTGTAAAAGGTAAAAGATGAGCTCAAAACTTTCGAACATTATTTTGTTTGGCAAATCCCTAGAGCAAAGAACTTCATGGTCGACGCCCTAGCTTGGTTAGCTTCAGCAATAAACAATGGAGTAGACTCCATCCCTATCAAATTCTTGCCATCTCTCAGCATCGACAGACTAAGCTAAGTGGTAATGGCGGTCAAGCAGGGGAATTCATGGATGGACCCCATCAGCTTATCTCAAAGATGAGATCCAACCTGAAGATAGGTCGGAGGCTAGGAGGTGGATTACATTTTAAGGGATAACTACATCCTGATCAAAGACAGGTTGTACAAGCGAGGATATAGCACCCCCCTACTGCGATGTATAAGTGGCGATGAGGCAGATTACATTTTGAGGGAAATCCATGAAGGTATATGTGGAAATCATGCTGGGGGGGTGGTCCATGGCTTACAAATTCTTAAAAAAAAAAAGATATTATTGGCCAATCGTCTACGAAGATGCTGCAAGCTTGACATGTAGGTGTAGCAAATGCCAACAACTTTTCACCATACCATGAGCCCTCTTGTAGGAGCTTGTCACCCTATCCAGTCGTGGCCTTTCACCATATCGTGAATTGACTTGATCAGGCCTTTACCCCTAGGAAAAGGTGAGATCAAATAAGCAGCAGTTGTTGTTGACTATTTCACAAAATGGGCGGAAGCGAAACCACTGGCGACAATTACAACTAGTAAGCTAAAAAACTTTGTCTATAAGAATATCATTTGTTGCTTTGGTATACTACACATGATCATTATGGACAACTGGAAGCAATTCAACAATGAGGAATTCAAAGCTTTCTATGACAAGCTCAACATTAGGAAAAACTTCTCAACGGTCTATCGACCTTAGGCCAATGGGCAAGTTGAGGCCGTAAATAAATTTATAAAACATACCTTGAAAGTGAAACTTGGTGAATTGAAAGGAATCTAGGTAGACGAACTCCCTGAAGTCTTATAGGCATACCAAATGACCGCAAGGACCTCGATGAAAGAAACCCCCTTCTCCCTAATGTTTGGTTGTAAAGCTATAGCTTTAGTAGAATTCAAACTTGACACATTCCGGTGCAAGGCTTTTAGTGAAGAAAACAATGAAACGCTCATGCGCTTGAGACTAGACCTAATTGAGGAGCACCAAAACAAGTCCAGCTATGTGTGGCCTCTTATCAACAACAAGCCAAAAGATACTTTGATTCGAAGGTTAGAAACTAGGATTTCAAGGTAGGGGACCTTATCTTGATAAAGATCCTTCCAAGCTCTAAGGAACCGAACGTTGGAGTGCTCAGACCAAATTGGGAAGACCTTTACCGAATATCGAAGAAAACCGCCCCAATAACCTTCCACTTAGAACTACTAGATGGTTTGAGGATTCCCATGGCCTGGAACATCGAACACCTTCGAAAGTATTATTAGTAACTAGCTTGATATCAAATCAAGGAAGATCGTTCGAGCGACCAAAGAATCAGTCCACAGGTCAAAAAAACACCTTGCCAAACTCAAAGTCCATTGTTCAAGAAGGAGATCCGGTTGTAACTCCAGAGCTACGACTCTCGGGCGGGCAACATCACTGAAACTTGAGCTTGGGGGGACCCCATAGCTCAATAACGAACGACTCAGATGAGTGCAACATCAAGGCAGATCCCATAGTAACTTGACATAAAAAACCATGGTGAACCTACCACTCCAACTTGAACTGCCTCAAGGGGGATTCGTGAAGACCAGTTTACAACATGCCTTCAAAGTGACGCTCACCATCCCAACTCAAGGATTAGATGAAAAATGGTCTTCGACCAGCCTCGTAAGTAGAACAAGGTTGAATGATCAATTCAGGACTTCTAAGGCACAGGTAGCCTGCAACGTTCGAAAAAACACATCCCATGAATAAGGTGTTAAGGTAGGTTCCCTAAAGCCAATCAATTATTGTAATATTGACTCTTTGTAAGTCATGTTTATTTATCAATAAAAGGCATTTTTCTCTATATCATGTAATTCATAATTGTATGTCTTGACATATGTCTTTAGGGTGGTAGAACGTGACAAGGGTATCGAGTGTTTCAAATCTCGATAGTGAGAACTCTATGATCACATATGGTGGCCATTCTAGAAATGTCTGTAGCTCCATTATTGTTCTAACTAAGGGCATAAATAATATGGTAAGGCTATCATAGTTTTGAACAATCTTGTCGAAAGATAGTGACTGATCTCACTTGTCAAGGTTGTTTGGTAACAACCTGGTGCAACACATGAGAAATTGTTGTAGGCAAGTTCACTCGACTGACCCACCAAAGAATTCCACATAGATGGTAACCCTAGTGTCTGTGGAACAAATCCTCTTAACAAATGGTGGTGCATGTGATCCTTAGACTTGAGATTATTGGAGCATCTTGTACACCAATTGGTGTAGTGTAAAACTAGCCTAACATAGTCCTATTTAGAGCTATCAGAACGATAGTGATTGACTGCATCGAGAAGTGTATTAAGGCTATGGTGGATTAACATGTGATTTATCACTCTTAGGTATGGGAGAAGTTATCTCACCACACAATTCGTTTATATTGGCAACAACAATAAATCTATGGCCATAATGGGATTGAGTTGTAGCTCAATCCAATTTATTATTCCAATCGTTGATCCAACCACCAAATACCACTATATCAAGGATGTTATCTGAGGTGGACACTACTTTTGTACCTCAGCCTTGATGAGTGTAACGCCCCACTTGAGGTACGTCGTTAATGCTTCTTCTTTCGCTCTTTTTGAGTTGATTCATTATTGTTTGGTTGGCCTTTGAGTGATATGTTGAACACTTGCCTTGATATTGGTTGAAAATAGAAGAAGTTTAATGTTTCAGTCTTCGCTGGGGCGAAGAATAATCTTCACCGCGGCGAAGAGGTGTTGTAGCCACGGGGAAGCTGCTGGACAGTTTCGCCGCGGCGACAGAGGATTCCTCGCCGCGGCGACGTGTCAACCAAAATGTTTGTTAAGTTTTAGATATTTTCTTCCCTAAGGGCAATTTAACCATTCTACCCCTAATTAGTAGGAAAAGTGGGGAGTAAAATATAAGGAATTTTCATGGAGAATATGTTGCTATGGGGGTGTGTTTGTAATGAATCAAAGGATATAGATAGAATTCCCAAAGAACAGTAAGGGCAAAATGGGAATGCTTGTGTATAAATTTCATTAAAAGGAATTAAGACATTGCAAACCCTTCATTCTTCTTCTCCAACGCCACTCTCCTCTCTTGCTTCCTCTCAATTTCTCTTTCTTTTGTTCAAGGATTTTTAAAGGGCTTTTGGAGTGATTTGGGGTAGAAAATCAATCTAAGGCATCCTAAGGTAATGATTCTTGCTTTGGTTGTGAAGCTTTGTGAGTTTTAGTATATATTGAATATTGAGGGTTTTTGTTCTTTTGTTTAAGAGTAGAGAAAAAGTCAAGCAAACCAAGTGAAAGGAAGAGTTAGTGAAATCTCTCCATAACAAGGTAAGTAAACCCCAACCCAAGTTGAGATTTGGGAATTTTCTTGATTAGGGTTTTGATAGCACTTATGTATGTATGTTATTGTCATGTTATTGAGGCTTAAATAGAGATTTCTAGTGCTTTATGGTTGTTTATACATTGCAAATATAAGAAGTGACATGTGGGTTGGAAAGGTAGTTTGAGATTGAATTAAAGGATATTGAGAAATCCTTTTTGGAAGTGTCTTTCTTTGGCAGGAATTGTGGCTATGTGAGGGGGTTTCTCCCCATTTTGGATGGTTAGAGAAAGATTTAGAATTGTTGTTATAGTAGAGTTTTATTATGCACTTGAGTTATTTGTTGAAATGCCTAATAGAGGTTTGAGTATGAGTAGTGAACCTTAATTCTTGCAACATTGCATGTTGGCATTTCATAAGTGCATTAGTGGAGATGAACCATCCATAGGCATTAATTGTGCATTGAGAAGTGACCTAAGAAAGAGTAGGAAACTTTGTGTATGCACTTGCTCTATGAGTAGAGATCTTTGTGGATGCAACTACTCTAAGGGTAGAGAGAATGAGAAGTGCTAGAATAGAGTGAATGAGAAGAGTATTAGAGATGGGTGGATGCTTTGTGATCATCACCCGACAGTTATGAGAATCGGGTTGATGCTTTGTGATCATCACCCGAATAGCCATTAGAAATGGGTTGATGCTTTGTGATCATCACCCGATAGGTATTAGAAGCGGGTGGATGCTTTGTGACCATCACCCGGTTAGTTATTAGAAAGGGGTTGATGCTTTGTGATCATCACCCGACATTTATTAGAAGTGGGTTGATGCTTTGTGATCATCACCCGACAGTGATTAGGAACGGGTTAATGCTGGGTGATCGTTACCCAAAAGTAATGAGGAACGGGTAGGTGCTATGTGGTCTCCACCCGATAGTTACGAAAACCGGGTAGGTGCTTCGTAATCCCCACTCGGTAGTCACTAAGAACGGGTTGGTGTTGTGTGAATTCCACCCGATAGTCATGAAGAGTGAGATGGTGCTGTGTGAACGCCATCCGACCGTACCTCTGGTAAGATGAGGCCATGACGTTTAGTAAGAAACAACAGAAAGTGTGAGGAAAGAATTAAGAGTAATACATACGGGGATAGAAAGATAGAGGGTTTTACTTACTGAGCATCATTTTGTGCTCACCCCGTTATTCTCCTTTGTGGATGCAGGATCTAGGTGATGATGCAGTCAGAGGGGCGTCGGCAAGCGAGGAGCAATAGCAACACTGTTTCCCCTGTTTTGTCTTTTAAAATGACATTTTTGTAAATGACGTTCTTTGTGTATAAAAGACGTATGACTTATAATGAAAACAAAGTTTTTGGGCCCAATTTTCTATTGTTATTATGCATGCATTGTATTAGTTTACAATAGTTGTTACAATGAGATAACAGGATGATGAAGGGATTCGATTGCACGGTAGCCATACCATTGACATGTATCAATTCTTCTCTGAATCTCTATTTGTTGGGTGGTCATGGTGTATTGCTAGAGGTCAATCTTAGTCTGTGAATAATGAGAGGATTGATTGATGGTCAATCACGATATTATTCACTACCAGAATGATAGGGAGCCTATGGTCACACCCATAAGAGAGTTGATTGTCAATAACTTAAATAAGTCAAAATGGCGATTTGAGAGTCTTAACGTAGAGGGGTATTTTGGTAATTTTACGGTGTAATTAAATAAATGTGAAAATTTATTTAATTCTGAGGTTGTTGCCTATATCTATTTCTTTATGAAATAGAATTAGAATTAGTAAAATTAAAAAATTAATATTAAATTAAAATACCCAATTTTAATTGTATTCATATTTGGAATATAATTGTTTCTTTTATTCCATATTGGAATAGAGATATAAATCCATTCTTAGTTGGAATAGTATGGGGTCTTATTCCTAAGAGGAATAGGATTTTAAGTGTGGGTATATAAACACACTTGTGAGAGTTAATTGTGTGATTTTATTTTTTTGATTAAAAATACTCTCAAAACTCTAGCTGCCCCTCTCTCTAAACACTCAATTGCATCATAGTTCGATCTAGCATTTGAACAATCTTGATTTGAAAACTGGTGGAAAATGTTGTGCGGTAAAAGTCTCCAGCTTTGGATCAGTTAAGAAGCTCGGAATATGCCTCTGCTCAAGGTAGAGAGCGAGCTTGGAATGTAGACGAACCAAGGAGAGCGTAAATGATCAGTAAACATATACAAACATGACATTTGGTGAGACAGAAAAAGGGATCCACCATGTGAAAAGATCCTTGCACTCAACTAAGCCATTTTACCACGTATAGGCTATCTACCCTGATCGGTGGCACACGGCCAAACGAACTCCACTTGCCTTCATGCAACTAAGCTAAAGGAAAACCTGTAAAGACATCTACGATCAAGGAGTACACCATCATTCTCTAGGGAGTAGGGGTATGTGAGCCCCCAGCCGCCATGCGACATATGATGACCTGGATGATGCACCTGCCAGCCCCACAAAAAATCCAATAAGGAGAGAACCATCTTGTGCAATTCAATTCACACTCATATTCGTAAAAGCACACCAGTGAATGTAGCCTTTGTTATTTTCTAGCCGAACCACTCTAAAAACTCTCTATTTTTTGCATCATTTTCGGGGAGACCCGCTGCCATCATAACGACCCCCATGCATGGATTAGTCCATCTCCGCTAACTCCCTGAAGTCACACACACATCTTACTCGGTTCCTTCCTTAGTCAATCGAGTACCTCTGGTTGATACGGGTTCTAGTCTCGACATTTTATTCGATATGGAATTTCACATCAACAGCGGGGTTGAACAAATTTGTAGACAAAGAATGGTATGTACATATAACATATCATTTAAATACATAATTCTTTCGTTTAATATAAGTAGCATCATTTACTGAGTTCTATTTTTTTATCTTTTTTTTAGTATCTTCCTAACCTGAAATTAGTTAATATTCATGATTCCCAATGTCTGATTGAAATTCTAGACCTCTCAAGTACTAAAGGGTTTGAACATATAAATTTTCAGAATTGTCATAGTTTGACTGAGTTTTCCTTGTCTATATATAAGGTCCTGGCCTTGACATGTTTTGTGCCATATTTCTTATGGCTATGAAACTGTTAGAAGCCTTCTTAACTACATTTTCTTGCAAAGCTCTTGAATATATTGATCTCTTTTATTGCAAGAATCCCAAAACTTTTCCACATAATTGAGAAACTATGAAGCATGTAAGTTTAAGTTGGACGATAATAACAAAAGTTCTTACATTCGTCCAAGATTTTGAAATCATTAGTATATTGAACCTAAATCAATGTGAAAGTCTTAGGAGCTTTTCAAGCAACATTCTTTTAAGGTCCCTATAAGTCTTAATTTGGGCTACTGCGTCAATCTCAAAAACTTTCCATAAAATTATGGATAACTGAACTAAGCTTGTGTGCATGGACTACAAGTCTACAACATAATAGGTAATTAAGCACGACGTTTAAGCGTCTTCCAGGTTCCAACTAGTATTTGTTAAATGAAATCTTTCAAAATGTTGAATATATCAAATTGCTCAAAATTAGGGAGTTTACTAAGATATCTTTGAGGAAAAAAAATCTTTAGAAATTATTTATTTAGACGAAGCAACGACAATAAAGGAACTTCATTCTTCAATTGAATATCCGAAAGAACATGTGATCGAGAAATGGTAATTGACTTAGGGTAGTTTTGCCTGCTTTGAATTCAATAAATATATATGCAATTATTAATGTTGGAAATATTAATGTTGTTCATAAATGGCAAATTACAAATGCTACTTAGAATAGTCTTAAGATCTATGCAATTATTCAAATGTAGTTCATGAACAAGTTATTCAGATATTCAATTGAAGGAAGAAGTTCTTATATTGTTGTTGCTTCGTCTAAATAAATAATTTTTAAAGATTTTATTTCTTCCAAGATATTTGGGAAACTGTTGTTGAGCATACTTTATTTTATATTTATTACCCTTAGATATGTTCTGTTAGTTAATTAATTTAATCAAATTAAAATCTATTTTTGTTTTAGGTTAACAAAATTGGAAGCATGTGTGAGAAAGTCTTCAATTCAAGTCAATTGCATGAGAAATAGAGTCAATCCAATTTGAAGAGGAAAGGTGAAGCTTTGTTTAGGCCAAGACAATTGAAGATCCGATTGAAGAGTAAAGCCCAAAGGAATTCCAAAGCAAAATGAAAAAAGAATAAGATGAAGGGACCAAAATAAAATTTTCTTTATTTTCAAATGCTACATGGAATGAATTTGGGAAAGTTTTGAGTTGCATTTAATGTGGTAGAATTATTTTCCTGACGCAAGATTATTTAGAATTCCTATTTTGTAAAGAAAAATAGTTTTTATTTTGCCTACTCTTCACATGATGGGGGAGAGAGTCGTATCTTGACAATTGAAGACTTGGTGATAGAGGCTTCTCAACATGATTTCGGTTTATTATTTCTATGTTCTAAACAGGGACGTAGCCAGGATTCTGAGCCAATGAGTTCAAAACATCAAAGTTGATAAATTTACAATAAAATATATACTAAAGTAATAAGCATAAAAATGTACTTTTAAAAGTTATATATACCAAATTATCAATTCTACAATTGTCTTCAACAATTTTTCATATTCTGAAAATGTTGCATAATTGTTTATTGACAATTCTATCAAATATCTCTCTCTCAATATATGTAATAAGACAATCATTTAACAATTAATCTTTCATTCAATTCTGTAGTCAATTTTTCACAACTTTCATCGTAGAAAATGCTCTTTCAACACTTGCAGTTTTAACATGTAATATCAATACTAATTTCACAAGTAAATAAACAAAATGATATACCACGTTCTTCTTTGTTTGAACCAACTTTTCGGGAAGAGCACTAATTCCATTTAATGTCAAAAAATCATTATTAGAGCACATATCAAGAATATAAGTATCCAACCACTACAACAAAATTGTTCTACGGTAACATGCTAAAATTGATACCGTAGAAAAATGGTAGCATTTTTTAGCATGCTGTTGTAGCCCGTGTTACTAAAAAAATGAGGCTTTGGTAACACTTTAATTATCAGTAAAAATATAATATGAGGAAAAAGGAGAGGAAATGAAGAAGAAAGAAAAGTTTAAAAAGTGTTAATTAATAATTCATTTTGTGGGGTCAACATGAAGTTAAATAAGGTTAAAATTGTAAAATCTATAAAATATTAATACTTTTTTTAAATTTATGAAAAAATGAGTGGGTTCAATTGAACCTACAACTCACTATGTGGCTACGTGTCTTGTTATAAACTCTTGGATTAAGGGCTGATGAAGCCTGTATGATTTGATTTCTTACTTCCTATTTAATTAGATAAATTCTTTTATATATAATATCATGTATTATTGATAGTTGGGATTGTTTAATTGATTAAGCCCTATGAATGCATGTGTTATTTAATTTATTTGATTTATGTTTTTCATTGAATTAAATAAATTGAATGCTTAGAAGCACTGATATTAAATTTACTAGATTGTACTTAATTGAATATTCATACAAGACAATGGATTGATTTTTTAATTGGAAATTAAATCATAGAAAGAAAGTTAATTAAGAGTTAGATATAGGTGGATTTCATACCTTGATCTGCTTCTTAATTCGTGTTCTGCCTTGGAATTGATTTAGTTGTTTAATTTTTTTTTTTTTTTTTTTTTTTTGTTCTTAGATTATATTTAATTTCAATAAATCAATTTATTGATCAATTTCTGAACTAGGTTAGTAATTGTTGTGTGTGATTTTGCCCTAAGAGCTCGCAAATCTCGGAAGCTCGCAGAGAGATATATCGACCCAGAATCAGCTCGACCTAAAATTAGTTCGATTTAAAGTAAGCTCGTCACAATGACCTATCCAAATAGCTATTAAACGAAATCAAAGATAAGCTTTAATCTTGGATATTTTGGAAGGGATAAGATCAACACCACTGGTAGCGCAATCTCAACGCTCAATCACGAAGATCATGGGACTGCAAATCAACTCTGATTGCAATCCTGAACTTATATCTCTTTCCATGAATCACAACTTGTATAAAAAACCCCTCGAACGATGAGAGAGGGTTTGCAAATTTGTTTAGGCGTATTATACTTGTTATTGTAAGCCCTCAAAAGCAATAAGATAATAGTAGACGTTGGCTCAAGTTCTAACTTGCCGAACCACTTTAAAAATCCTTTTGTTTTTTTACATTATTACGCACATTTACATTCAATTGTTGGTTTATCTTAAATCACGCACACATCCGCTAGAAGGAGGACCTCTGCCTATTTCTCTTACTTTTGACAAAAACAAGGAATTTCAGTATCACCTTGTAATACTTTCTTTCTAGCTAGTATACTCGTAAAATAATCAGTAAAACTCATTAAAACTATATATAAGAAAATAAACATATAAACGAGTAATAAAGTATGGGCCCATATTTAATTTTTCTTTATATACAAATATTTATAAAATATACTCAAAATAGCAACTTGACAGTGTAGCCCAACCCTTCCACTGCGTGATGTTCCGAGCGACCGCAACTCACCTATTACCTGCAAAAACATTAAAAACAATGGAGTGAGCACTAATTGCTCTGTAAGTGAACCCGCTATGCTACCCTTCTCTCTCCGTTGCTTAAGTTCTAAATTTTCTTTCCTTACATCTCATTTCCCGATTATTCTTTATTCTTTCCCTGTTCTTCTCTCTGTTTTTTCTCTATTCTTTCACATTCTTTCTCTGTTTTTCTCTCAATTTTCTAATTTTTCACTACTCATGATAATGAGCATGGTATTATGCATATTCATTATGCAAATGCACAAATGCATAGATTATGCATTTTCTTTTCTATTCTTCTTATTCTGTTTTCTTTTTCTTTTTCTTTATTTCTTTCTTTCTTTTCTAGTCTTTCTTTTTATTCTTTCTTTTCTTTCTTTCTATTCTTTCTTTTCTTTCTTTCTATTCTTGCCGATCGAACTCAGTTGAGGCATGGATTTGGAGCCCTGGCCGTGTGAGTGAATCTTCTAACTCTGGGTACAGTCGTCATCCACACGCACTTTTAATGGACTGTACAATTCTTCTTTCTGAATTCTGAGGCCGCTCACTAAAGGCGACGTGCATGTGGGGCTATGTCACTCACAGGCTCCCCATCGCAACAACCTTCTCTTCTTTTTATCTTTTTGCTCTTCTTTAAATAAAAAAATTTAGATTTGAATATCTTTAATATTCTCATTTCTTTCTATTTTCTCTTTAACATATTTTAGTGCTTTTTCATGCTCTTATGAATATGTATGCATGTAGATCGTTTCATGTTTATAATTCTTTCTAAATTCACATGTTTAAATGCAATTATGCATTATGGAATGCAAACATGTCATTCTCTACCATCTATAAACTCATCCCAAAGTAACACATAATTATACTCATACATGTACTTCTCTTTAGCATTTCATCAAACAATCCATGTGCACAAATCAACACTAATTTGGCTACACTTCTATCTCTATTCTACGCCACCAAAAATTTGGAATAACATCCTCCATAATTAACGCCAAATCTACCCAAAAAACACACTCCAAAATTTCCACTTCAATTCTTCCAAATTTCATCCAAACATTCATCAAGTATCAAATATACCAACCGAACTTCTCATGGATAAGTTCTAATCATCATTCAACACTAAATCCATCAACAATTCTACACATAACACATATATATGCATAAAGAGAATTCTCTACACAACTTAAGTTAAATCATACTTAGGGTAGGATTTACTTACCTTTGATATGAGCAATCCAACCCTTTAAAAATCTTCTTTGATCAAACTCTCTTCCTCTTAAATCCTATGAGCACAAACCATCAAAATTCAACACTTTAAAAATGAAAAATCACTTCTTAGTGTAAAGATCTTACCTAAAGATCTTGGGATTGAAAATCCACTCAAAAATACCCAAAATCTATGAATTTCTTTTGAAAATGAATTGAAGAAATTGAGAGGATTTGGAGGAGAAGGTGGCGTGAAAATGGGTTGAAGAGTGGCTAGGGTTTCACTCTTCAATCCTTGATATAACATAAAATTACATATAATTTCCCATTTTGCCCTTGCACTTTCTTTAAAATTCCATCTATGTCCCTTAGTCAATTACCACAATGCCCTCATTTTATTGCATTCTCCATGAAATTCTATCTCTTTTCACTCCCCACTTTTTCAACTAATTTTAAGTGAAAATACCATTTTACCCTTAATGCAAGTTTAGGGCATTTTCTTCATATTTTCTCAAAATAACTTTAACAAAAACTCAACCAAAGGTATAAGAACATAAATTAAATTACGTACCTCCATGTGGGCGTTACACACCTGAAATTTCTAATGGCTCGTATAAGATCCAAAGCAACCACTAGAAACCACGACAATGTGGCAGCCACCACCAGGAGGTGAATCAAACCGTTGCTCCAGGCTGATCGCCAGACCACCGGTGCAGTAGGTCGCAAATCAGCTGGGGGTAGGGACCTCTAACCCCGATGATGGCCAATTGATAAAGATGATAAGAACACTAGTTGTGCAGGTGGTGCAACAAAATGTGGCCGAATTGAGGAACGTGCAGTAGGCCTACCAAAACCTCGATCAACCACACTTTACAAAGGTTACACCCACTAGGTAGAATAACTCTGCTGGCGACCAATTTGGTTTGTCAGCAGCAAAGAATGACTATCACCCCTAACATCACAGGGCATATTTAGCTCATAAGTGTTAATCTTGTGGGCATGTTAATCCCAAGAGGCGACCAAGCAAGCAACCCATGGGGGAACATGAATACAATGGTCGCCAAAGGGATTCTCGTCCTAATCGACAAAATGCCTAGTGCCAGCGTGCTAGTTTTAACCCACACCAAAGGTAAGCTCAAACCTCGCAAGCACGCGAGGTCAGCCATGCACGCCAATCTAGAAATAACCGACGTTCCAGTTTTAACCAATGTCATGAGCAATGCACCAAGGAGTATGACAACACCTACTATCCCAGGCATCATGACACCACCTCATGCACTAGTGCGCAAGATAGAGTAGGCTCGCAAGCGACTAATCTCTGGCCCCATCTACTTGAGGTAAGGCTGAACATAGCTCACAATCAGAATCCACCTCACAATGAGGATTTGGACCAGGTCCAAAAAATGCTCAATGATCTGAAAGCCCACCAAAATAATTCGATGAAAGAGCTAGTAAGTTCTCCATTCACGGAAGAAGCCCATTCCACTTCCCTAGGGATTCAAGACGCCAAAGTAAGTTTGAAGGGAAAGGATATCCTAAAGGCCACCTAGATACCTTCAATGACCTAATGGAATTACATTAGGTCTCCGACTTAGCAAAGTACTGATGTTTGCGGTCACTTTAGTGGGAGATGCCAAGAGTTGGTGTAAAAGGCTGAAGGCGAACTCAGTCCAATTGTGGCAGCATTTCTCCTCACTATATCTCTAACAATTCTAGGCAAGGAGACAATTCGCCATGCTGTTCAGTTATCTAAGCAATATTCGTCAAGAGAAAGATGAATCTTTGACCTCGTATTTAACGAGGTTCCAGAACAAGCAGTCCAAAGTTGTGGACGCTCTAGAGGAATCAATTCGGACCTTATTGATCACTGGGATAAGGTCGTAGAATGAGTTATAGAAAGAACTCCAGAGTGAAGACTACATAAGTTAGGCCAAATTTTACCAAATGACGGCTAAACATCAGCGAGTTGAGAGCTCACTAGTAGCCTTAGCTAGTAATTCCTCAAGAAGAGCCTCTGACCAACAACAAGACCACCCATCAGAGAAAAGGAGACACCAAGATCAAGGTGACAATGACCAAAACAAGTACCCAAAAAGGCAACAAATAAGTCGTTGTCGCGAGAGACAGCCTTTTCCTTGATATGTAGAGTATACCTCTCTGACAGAAGATACGGCGCACATCTATGAAGTATCCCATGAGGCTAGGAAGCTACCTCCACCAGAAAGGATGAGAAGGGCACCAAGGAGAAGGGACTGCCAGAGGTACTGCAAGTTCCACAAGGATATCAGGCACAATACAAATGAGTGCCGAGCTTTGAAAGATGCCATTGAAGACTTGATAAAGAAGGGGCATCTGAAAAAGTACTTAAGAGAAAATCAAGCTCACGATAAGCTAAGCGAACAAAATAATCAAACCCAACAAGTCCAGCTGGTTGATGATGTATTGGTAGGGATGACCTACGGGGAACCTGACATTGCAAAAAGCTCCAAGCATTCTCTCGAACAATATGCACAAGAAGCTAGGACAGACTGGTTCCTCGAGTAATGAATTGTGAAGTACAATCATCAAAGCGGCCCGAAATGGAAAGCCAGGTGATAGGCTTCACTAAAGAAGAATGCGACCAATTCCCTCTCCACAACCATGATGTGATTGTAATCGTAGCGAGGATTGACAATGCCAAAGTCCTCCGGATAATGGTCGACAATGGAAGTGCAGCAAACATCATCTCCTTGGGAGCTTTCCGAGAAATGAGGTTCACCGAGCGAGACTTGAAATCATGCCCATCGTCGCTGTATGGATTGACTGGGGACAACCTAATCCCCAAGGGAACAATCGAGTTGCCTGTGACTCTTGGGGAGAAGCCTCATATAATGACAATGATTTGATTGGATCAAATTGATTTTCTCCATCTTCTCTTCAGAATCTATACTATATATATACATTCAGAAAATTTATTAACAAACTAATTTAACAAATTCCACTACAAGAAAAACCCTGATTCTTGACAATTATTAACTGTTAAGAAAGGATTCCTTGACAGTTTTTGAACTGTCAAGGAAGCCCCTATCAAGGAAAGGTCTTGACAGTTCGAAAACTATCAAGGATTTAGCCTAATTTTAAACAAATCCTTGAGAGTCTTAAAACTGTCAAGAAATTTTTTTGTAATTTTTTTTTAATTAGTTTATTTTCCTTGTTATTACCAATTAAATTATGGAATAGTGCAACAAAATTATTCATAGTATTGCTCAACCAACAAAAATTATTGCAATTTAACAGTAAATTTAGATATTCAACAATGTCTCAATTAATTTATTGAATGGTAAATATATTACTGTTGCTCTTATTAAACAAAAATTGAACAACAGCATAAGTTTTAAAATATTGCAAAAGCAACTATAAAAGATGAAATGTAGATAAATTCAGTATATATACATGAATAAAAGGCCCATGGATTAGTGCATCAATAATTAAAAGTTTGATACATAATCGGGTGAGAATGAAGAAGATTGAGTGATGAACTGGCGAGCAAAAACAAAACTAAAATTCAAAGTTAGGTCTTTGTATACAGAACTGTGACCCTAGTAGTCGTGCATGCACCTACTAGTGATAGAATTGTTTTCACTTGCACTTTAAATATTGATAGCATATTAGTTAAGTTTCACATGAAAACAAAATGGATAATTTCGACCTATAAACACTACATAAGATCAGATTTGTAGCTTTATAAAGGACTAGTATGTATTTCCATGTTTTAAACATCATATATGATTGTAGAAATGTGGTCAGAAATCGTTCCTGTGTGAACAACATAACCAGTATGAATATTTCCTTCTTAATGGGGAAGTACGGTGATGGAAACATTTGCTTGATTTAGAATGTAAAGTTAGACTAAACATTATATACATGGCAAATATCTTAGACAAGATTGCCAAGGTATTACATTGACCAACCATATATCTCTGAGGAAAGAAAAATGGCCAAGAAATAGTTCTGACCAAGTTAAATCTCACCTTAAAGCTCTCTATGTTAGTAAGTAGCAAAATTTCATTTCCTGGAGGAATGGAAAACCATGCACAGCCATGCAAGGATAAGAATACACAATAACAACAAAATGCTTAAGTACTTTTGTACAAATATAGTGTCAGTGTTTTTAAAATGCTTATCCATTGTGAACTCAAATATTGTATATAATATGTCAGTTCATAAATCCTCATATCACATAGATATAATCCAAGTCATGCAAATTAGTTTTATGAGAAATCATGTGTGACTCATGAATTAAAGGTACTCAACTTATGAGCCAATTCATTGAGTTATAATCATTACCAAGACAACACGATTCCTAATTAAAGGTCAATGTTATCCTTGCGATTTTCCTCACAATGTACTATTACTAATTAAGAAATACAAGTCATCCATACATGTGAAGACCCAAAATATCACCTACAAGGCCCCATAATATAATGACGAAGAACCCAACTCAGGATATGGTCCTAATGGCACAAATTTTGATACCTTGTCCACTCACCTGCAACTTCCAACTAGAACCCACAATGTGTCTTCAGTAAAAGATCTTATGCCCTCAACTCCTAGTTTTCTTGTTTAATCTTTGTTCCTCCACGTGATACTTTAAAAAAAAAAATTAACTTCATTATAGGAAATTTCTATCCAACTTACTCTATTAGTTTCAAACTTCAGTAAAAAAATAATAAATAAATAAATAAAATAAAAAGACCTGTCATAATATACTGAAAACAAACAAAATCTCTCTCAATATTTGCCAAAATGCACCTGTTTTAGGTTTCATAAATTTGCATAATGTTGGAATCTCCTATAAGTCAAGAACTATCTCAAGATTTTAAACAAACAAGTCATAAACTAAATGAACTTTTCCTTCTACATACAAAAAAAAGAAAATCACATTTCACAGTAAACAAAATCATTGCAAAAAAGAATACTATAGGCAAAGGGGTATCAAGAGAGTACGAGAAACAGAGTAATTAGACTCAAGAGAAGCAAAGAGATAACAACCAACCTTAAGAATCTTTTGACGAAACGCTTCAACAACAAGAGGATAAGTTCCATTAACTTCAAGATCAGTATTAAGCATTATTGGTAATGGCGCAATGTCAATGTACTCTATCTCCATGCCCTTCACGGAGTCCTTCACCAACTGCATAGCTTTAATGTAAGAAACACATGATTTGTTAGAAGAAACTCAACACAACTCATAAAGCTTATAAAGGATATGGAAAAGAGAGAGAGAGAGAGAGAGGAGACCAGAGCAAATGAGGTCGTGGTTAAAGGAGGCTTTACAAAGAGACACACAAAGAGCCGCGTGCTGCTACCATTGCCTCCATTTCTTTCTCTACTTCTCTACTTGTCAAAGAGTGGTTGCAATTTGTTTGCTCTGGATTTATGGCTGCTCAAAATTGGTTAATGTTTTATGTTAGAAGTCTCTTGATACCCCAAACTCACATGTATCTCCTGAAGTTACGAACCAATACCCTAATCCACCCTGGTCATGAAGGAAAATTAATATAAACCAGGTACCAGAAGCTTCCCTACAATTATCTTTCACTCTTAATTAGTGCAGATAACTTGTAAAGCTTTCCCAATATAACTTTCTCTAGGTTTAATCCGAAGCCATTTACCATTCACACCCAAACACACATCAGTAGTAACTAATTCACTGTTAACACTGAAACAAGACAAAGAAGCAAAGAAATGAAGCTAAACCCAAATGAAAACTGTAACGCCCCACTTGAGGTACGTATCTAATGTTTCTTCCTTTGCTCTTATTTGAGTTGGTTTATTAATATTATTGTTTGGTTGACCTTTGATTGAGTGTTATGTTGAACATTTGCCTTGAATTGGTAAAAATAAAGGAAGTTTTGTGTTCCAGGCTTCGTCGGGGCGAAGAAGAATCTTCGCCGCGGCGAAGAGGTGTTGAAGCCACGAGAAAGCTGCTGGACAGTTTCGCCGCGGCGACAGAAGATTCCTCGCTGCGGCGACGTGCCGACCAAATTGTTTGTTAAGTTTTAGATATTTTCTTCCCTAGGGGCAATTTGACCATTCTACCCCTAATTAGTAGGAAAAGTGGGGAGTAAATTGAAAGGATTTTTCATGGAGAATATGTTAATGTGGGGGTGTGTTTGTAATGAATCAAAGGATATAGATGGAGTTCCTAAGGAAGAGTAAGGGCAAAGTGGGAAGGCTTGTGCATAAAGTGTGTTAAAAGGAATTAAGTCATTGCAAACCCTTCATTCTTCTTCTTCATCACCACTCTCCCTTCTTACTTCCTCTCAATTTCTCTTTCATTTGTTCAAGGTTTTTAAGAGGGCTTTTGGGGTGATTTGGGGTAGGAAAGCAATCTAAGGCATCCTAAGGGTAGAGAAAAATCAAGCAAACCAAGAGAAAGGAAGTGCTAGTGAGATCTCTCCATATCAAGGTAAGTAAATCCCAACCCAAATGGAGATTTGAGAATTTTCTTGATTAGGGTTTTAATAGCAATTATGAATGTATGTTGTATACATGTTATATGCTTTGTTATTGAGTCTCAAATGGAGATTATTATTACTTTGTGATTGTTCATACATTTCAATTATGAGAAATGAGATGTGGGTTGGAAAGGTAGTTTGAGATGGAATTGAAGGATATTGAGAAATCCTTTTTGGAAGTGTTATTCTTTGGCAGGAATTAGGGCTATGTGAGGGAGTTTTCTCCCATTTTGGATGGTTAGAGAAAGACATAGAACTATTGTTATAGTAGAGTTTTATTATGCACTTGAGTTGTTTGATGAAATGCCTAATAGAGGTTTGAGTATGAGTAGTGAACCTTAATTCTTGCAACATTGCACGTTGGCATTTCATAAGTGCATTAGTGGAGATGAACCATCCATAGACATTAATTGTGCATGGAGAAATGACTTAAGAAAGAGTAGAAAACTTTGTGTAGGCACTTGCTCTATGAGTAGAGAACTTTGTGAATGCAACTACTCTAAGGGTAGAGAGAATGAGAAGTGCTATGAGAAGAGTATGAGAAAAGGGTTGATGCTTTGTGATCGTCACCCGATAGTTATTAGAAAGGGTTGATGCTTTGTGATCGTCACCCGATAGTTATTAGAAAGGGTTGATGCTTTGTGATCGTCACCCGATAGTTATTAGAAAGGGTTGATGCTTTGTGATCGTCCCCCAAAAATCATGAGAAACGGGTTGATGCTTTGTGATCGTCACCCGATAGTTATGGAAACCGGATAGGTGCTTTGTGATCCCCACTCGGTAGTCATTAAGAGCGGGTTAGTACTGTGTGAACTCCACCCGACAGTCATGCAAAGTGAGATGGTGCTGTGTGAACGCCATCTGGCTGTACCTCCGGTAAGATGAGGCCATGACGTTTAGTAGAAAACAATAGAAAGAAAGTGTGAGGAAAGAATTAAGAGAAGTACTTATGGGGATAGATAGATAGAGGGTTTACTTACTGAGCATTATTTTGTGCTCACCCCGTTATTTTCCTTTGTGGATGCAGGATCTAGGTGATGATGCAATCGGAGGGGCGTCGGCAAGCGAGGAGCAATAGCTACACTGTTTCCCCTGTTTTTGTCTTTTTAAATTGCATTTTGTAAATAATGCTCTTTGTGTATAAAAGACTTAGTACATATAATAAAAAGAAAGTTTTGGGCCCATTTTCTATTATTATTATGCATGCATTGTACTAGTTTACAGCAGTTGTTACAAAAACAAGGTGCCAAAACCAAACTTTTATTTGAAAAACAATGAATTCTCACTAGTAAAACAAAATTATAGTAGTACCTAACTTTGAACAAAAAGAGCTTGAAGAATGACGAACTGGTGAGTGGTTGAAGTCATCGACTCGAAGGCCAGAGCTTGTCTTATAATCGAATGAGAATGAAGAAGATCGGAGAAGAATTTAAGGTGAGAACAAAGAATCAAAGAGAAAAGTTCAGCAAGATGTGGAGAACGAAAAGGGCAAAATAATTTAGGGTAGAGAGAATGCAAAGTGGGTGGGAAACTTTTGCCTTAGTGACATACCGGGTAAGCAAATGTTTTAGGGTTCTTTTATTATTATTTTTTCAACTTCATCCTTGATAGTTAATAACCATCAAGAATCCCCAAAATGTCAAGGAATATTTCAAATTCTTGATAGTTTTGAGAACAGTCAAGAAAATCTGCCAAATTATTCTGTCAAGGATGAGGTTTTTCTAGTAGTGGAAAGAAAAAGAAAAATTGCCTTGACATCTAAAATTAAGAAGAAATTAAAATATACTTTTACCAAAAAGAGGGCTTCAGAAAAAGAGTACTTGGGCTTTTAGAATAAGATGGATTGCAGTGAATCAATGAGTTAAGGAACTGCATTTGTTGTTCACCATCTAGTTAAACTACAACCAAGTGTGTAAAAACTGATAATCATCACTCCCTTTGAGTGTTGGGTGACACAAAATGACACCGTGCAGTGACATGTGAAAGTATTAACCAACTTTACATCCAGAGAACAGGATCCCTTCTTCAATTAATCCGCAAAACAACACTACAACAATATACACATATAGCTACGAAAAGAAAAACTGTAGCAAATACATATTTACAGCTATAAAAGTCAATATTTATAGCTAATTGAAATAATTTTAGTGATAAGAATTTCTCCCTCGAAGCTAATATTCATCTATTGCTTTAACTTATTAAAATTGTGGCAATAGCTATTCATTTAGCTACAATGTATTAGCTATGGTAAGACATTGTAGCTAATTAATGTATTTAGCTACAAATATTTCATTTACATGGCATATAGTATCATTATTTGCTATGAGTTTTAATTATATAGCTATTATTTGTGCATTAGCTATAAAATATTGAGATTTGTAGCTAATTAATATATTTAGCTATAAACATTTTATGTACATGGCATATAGTATCATTATTATTTACGAGTTTAATTATATAGCTATTATTTGTAGATTAGCTATAAAATATTAAAATTTGTAGCTCATTAAGGTATCTAGCTATACAAATTTTATTTTCATGGTAGTGACAACATTTTAGTATCATTGTTAGCTACTAGTTTCAATATATAGCTAATATGTGTGTATTAGCTATAAATTATTTGAATTTATAGCAAATAAAGAATGTGAAAATTAATTTGCTACAATCCTTATAGTATGCAGCTATAGATATTCTAATTTATCTTGTAAGTAATAATATTTTTATTACTTATGAATTAAATAGTTATAGTCAAATATATTGTTAATCACACCACTAAGGTCAATAGTAAATGGAACCTTAAACCAATAGCTACCTTAAAAGAACTCTTTAGCGAGCTAAGAGTGTGAGCTTTTGTAAAATAAAAATTATATTTTAAAGGATCTCTAAGGTTTTTGTCTTTTCTATGATGATTTAAAACTAACACTTTATAAAATGTAAGCGATTTTAGGTATGAGATATGAAATATTATAAAAATTGATAATGTTATATATTTTATATATGAACTTGTATGTATGTTTTAGATGACGATGATGAAGATAAGTTTTATATAAAACTTGATGTATATCAAAATAACCAAAACCACCATTAATATATTTATCAAAACCTGTCTCACTTCACAAAGTATTAATATGAAAAGTAAATTAATTGAATTTTATAACCATAAAACTTTATAAAATTGAAAGTATAATTTGTAAAATAAAGGGATTGAACTCAAGTCGTACAATCATTTAAACAATAAAAACCGTATCAAAAATCTTGAAGCTGTCAAACAAATATAATATGAAAGATTAAAAAAAAATGTAACAAACAATCTAATAATCTATATGAGCAAATCTTCATCATCAATGTCACTATCATCAATGTCTTCAGCATCTCTCTCTTCATCAACACTATGATTATCATCAACAATCGCACTACTAAAAGCAGATATTTCATGTCTCTTCCAATTGATTAAGTCGCCATCATCTTCAAACATATTTGTGATTTGATGATCTATTTGAGAGCTGTCTTGTTGGAAAGCTTCTTCATCAATAGATGATTTCTCACCACATGGTAGGTCATAAAAGCTATCCGGACAACCTTTTAAAACAACAAGCCAATTAGGATTGGAACCATCATTAACATAGAATATTTGTTGTGCTTGAGATGCAAGCACAAATGGTTCATCCGTATATAATTTTCGAGTTGTATTAACACTAACAAAACCATACTTATCGTTCTTTACACCTCTTCCAATCACATGAACATCCCACCAATCACATTTAAATAACACAATCCATTTTTCATTCAAACATTGAAGTTCAATTATTTCATTAAGAACTCCATAATAATCTATATTTTTATCCTCCACCATTCCTTTTAACAAAACACCACTATTTTGCTTTACCCTTTTTCCTTCAAGTTGCTTAGTGTCAAACCTAAAACCATTTATGATATAGCCTGAAAACCTTTGTATACCATAAAAAGGACCACGAGACAAAGATAATAGATCTTCATTTACACATGTACTCTCTTCTTTATACAATTGTACAACCTATTAAAAAGAAGACAAGAAGAAATAGTAAGAATTAAATTTCAAAATGCGTAGAAACAAAATTTCACAAAAGGAAACCTTACTCGATGATGAAACCATTCATGAAAATCCTCTTGATACATACCTTGCTCATGTTCACTGCAAACAATTTGAAAAAATAAAGTAAGAACCAACAATGAAAAAACAGTACATTAAAAAAAGAAAAAAAAAAACTAAGCACCAAATAAAAAATGAACAAGGAAACTATCATATCGTAAAAAAGGTTGCACTTCTTCACAATTTTTCAACGCATAAAGATGGGTTTGTTTCCATTCATTATTTTCAATTGACCTACACTTATCCTTTGTTAAAGGATATCCACACTAATGAAATATAGATAACCCTTTGCCTGAATCAACATTACTACCTTCAAAATTTCTTCCCAACTTATCAAGCTTAGTTTCAATACAATTTAAATATCTCGAGCAAAATATTAGACTTTCTTTCACAATGTACCCTTCTGCAATAGAACCTGCTAGTCGACTTTTATTACGAACATAACGCTTCAATTTTCCTAAGAACCTATACAAATGTTTCTTCAACTAATTAATAACTTATTATAACCACACACATATAAACATAAAATAGATATATGAAATAATGAAAACAAAATATTACCTCTCAATAGGATACATCCATCGATATTGTACAGGTCTTGCAATTTTTGCTTCAGTTGCAAGATGAACAGTTAAGTGCACCATAACATCAAAAAATGCTTGTGGAAAGATTCTTTCTAATTTGCACAAGGTTATTACAATTTGAGATTCAAGGCGCTCCAATGCTTCTTTTTTCAACACTTTTGAGCATAACTCTCTAAAAAAAAATGCTCAACTCAGTTATAGCATCATACACATTATTAGGTACAATTCCACGCATTGCCATAGGAAGAAGTTGTTCTAAAAGAATATGGGAATCATGGCTCTTGAGACCATTTATCTTGCACTCCTTAACACTTACACATCGTGAGATGTTAGATGAATATCCATCAGGAACCTTTACACTTTTTAAAAACTTGCATATTTTAGTCTTTTCCTCTGAAGATAAAGTGTAACATGTTGCTGAATAAAACCACTTCCCATCATTTTGAGTTGGATGCAAATCCTTCCTTATACCTATTTCCTTCAAATCACGACCAGCATTCAAGTTGTCTTTGGTTTTCCCCTCAATATCTAACAATGTACCTATGATATTGTCACATATCTTTTTTTCAATGTGCATGACATCCAAATTGTGACGTAATAAGTTCTTCTTCCAATATGGCAATTTAAAAAAAAAAATGCTTTTCTTCCTCCAATTTAGCCTGTTTTGATTTTTATCATTTATCTGCTTCTTTTTAGCCTTACCAAATGTAATAGGTTGAAGCATTTGTAATTGGTTCAACACATCATCTTCTACATCTTCTTTGGAGCAGACCTTTTCTCCAATTTTCTATCAAAGGAAGACTTGTTCTCTCGCCATTTATGATTCATTGGTAAAAATCGACGAGCCCCCATGTAAGAAAACTTACGACCATATTTAACTCGAGTAGATGGGGTCTCCTCATTGCATGAAGGACAAGCCATTGCTCCTTTAGTACTCCACCCTAACAAATTAGCATATGCAGGAAAATCATTAATTGTCCATAAAAGTGCAGCACGCATGCAAAAATTTTCCTTTTTTGAAGCATCAAAAGTCTCAACTCCATAATGCCATAATTCCTGTAACTCCTGTATTAAAGGTTGCAAGTACACATCAATGTCATTCCCAGGAGCTTTAGGCCTAGGTATTAACAATGATAGCAAACAATAGGGTTGCTTCATACACATCCAAGGAGGTAAATTATATACATTAACAATTACTGGCCAAGTCTGTACGAAACACTCATATTACCAAAAGGGTTGATTCCATCAGATACTAGTCCAAGTCTAACATTACGAGGCTTTCTAGAAAACCCTGGATGTAAAGTATCAAAAGATTTCCATGCATCAGAGTCAGCTGGATGTCTTAGAATGCCATGTTGGGGACGCTCCTCATGATGCCATCTCATATCTAAAGCTGTTTTTGATGACATAAATAGTCTTTGCAATCTTTGTTTTAGTGGAAATAGCGTAAGACTTTCCTAGGAATCTTCTTGCCACTCTTTTTAGGATTAAGCGCATTCTTCTCAACTGATTTCCATCTAGATTCACCACAAATCAAACAATTTTCATCATTT
Organism: Pistacia integerrima; assembly: GCA_026225825.1. Classification (NCBI taxonomy): domain Eukaryota; kingdom Viridiplantae; phylum Streptophyta; class Magnoliopsida; order Sapindales; family Anacardiaceae; genus Pistacia; species Pistacia integerrima. The sequence continues at coordinate 25,870,448 of CM047749.1, forward strand.
GCATTGTCCTTCCAGAAAAGAACACAATCATTCTCACAAGCATCTATTTTTTCATAGTGAAGACCTAGATCTCTTATAAGCTTTCTTGCATCACAAAAAAGTTTTTGGTAAATTTTCACCACACGTAAGTGCCTTTTTAAGCAATTGCATTATGCAGTCAACTGCTTTATCACTTATGCCATAAAGACATTTAATCTGAAATAATTCCACAATGAATGACAACTTTGAGAACTCATCACAACCAGGATAAAGTTGTTGTTGGGCATCTTCTAATAACTTAAGAAATTTAAGGGCTTCTTTATTTGGAACCAATGGTGAAGCATCAGGTTCAACATCATTAGGATTGTGAGGCTCGATAGTGTCTTGCACACAAACATCTTGCATTATAGCATCCATTAGGTTAGGTCCAGTTGCATCATGAATCATCCCAATTATATCATCTTTTTCATTTGTTTTTAAGTTATTAGGGACATGTTTCCTTTTAGCGATGAATTCACCATGATATAACCAACGAGTATATCCTTTGACGATTTCATGCATTAACAAGTGACCATGTACTTCATCTTTTGTTTTGTGCAAAACATTGTTACACTTCATACAAGGGCATGGGATCACACCACCTAAGTTTGTGTGACTAAAAGCAAAGTCAAGAAAATTCTAAACTCCTGTCCTATACTCATTACACAATCTATCTGTACATTGCATCCATTGTTTGTCCATTGCAATCCTGTTTAAGTATTAATATATAATAATTAAAAAATGAAATAACTACTTGATCCAAATAAAATAAATGAAAAATAACTAATGTGAAACACAGACATTAATTTAGAAGTCATCCACTCAAATCTACGTTCCACAAAGAAGATTATCAAAATTACCAAATGATCCACAACCATGAAACAGTGAATAAATAAGGTGTCAGAATCAAGCTCCTACATTTTCTAAAATCAAAATACAAGTTAACTAACTTCTTTGTTATTAACTAACCTTTTTTCAATTCAATTCAATCAGAAAACAAAACAAAATACATCAATATAAAGAAAATGCAAAAAGATGCAGAGATTGGTATTAACTAACCTTTTTTCTTGAGATCAATCATTCAGATAAGTAATGCGTCCACCAAATTCAATTCAATTTGGCTAATTGAGGACTCAACAAACGGATTCAAACCCAATCTGATAGTGGCGAGAACCCAATCTGATAGTGGCGACTGTGAGTGAAAATCAAGGCCTTTGGGAATAAAAAAAAGAAAATAGATGTTAATAAACACGAGATGGAGGAGATCCTGACCTAATCTTTGATATTGATTTTGAGCTACCAAATCAATTTCGTTTTGTCTAATCTAATGGTACGGTTCTCACCTGTTCACCGTCAAATATCTCACATTTATGTTATTTTTTTTGTTACAATTTTATCCTTTACTAATAAAAGTTTTGGACAATAATACCCCTATTTTAAAACAAATTTACATTAATATCCTATTTCAATTTTCCCCTTTTAAATTAAAATTTTGGACAATAATACCCTTATATTTAAAATAATTTACAGACCACCACTGCTACCCAGCAACCACCGCCGACAGCGAGCCAACCACCACAGGCCTCCGCCGAAAAATTGCCGGAGTCCCTAAAAAAGAACAAAATTTAGTGGGTGTACCACCCCACTTGAGGTACGTATTTAAGATTTTCTGTTTTGCTTAAATGTTTATTGATTCAGCTTTAATTGAGTTTGTATATTGATTTGGTTGAGTGTTTGCCTTGAAATTGGTTGAGATTTGAGGAATTTTAGATTTGCAGTCTTCGCTGGGGCGAAGAATAGTCTTCGCCGCGCTTGAGGTACGTATTTAAGATTTTCTGTTTTGCTTAAATGTTTATTGATTCAGCTTTAATTGAGTTTGTATATTGATTTGGTTCAGTGTTTGCCTTGAAATTGGTTGAGATTTGAGGAATTTTAGATTTGCAGTCTTCGTTGGGGCGAAGAATAGTCTTCGCCGCGGCGACGTTGGCTTTGAGAAAGGCGGTGTAGGCTCTGTCTTTTTTCGCCAGGACGACGGAAGTTTCTTCGCCGCGGCGATGAGCCGACTAAAATGTGTATTGAGAGTTCTAGATATTTTTTCCATAAGGGTTAAATGACCATTCTACCCCTAATTAGCAGGAAAAGTGGGGAGTAAAATGTAAGGAAATTTCATGGAGAATGGGTTAGTATGGGGGTATGAGTGTAATGAATCAAAGGATATAGATGGAATTTTCAAAGAAGATCAAGGGCAAAGTTGGGAAGTGTTGATTTTCTTATGAACTAAAAAGGGCTAAGTGTAATAAACCCTTCATTTCATTCTTCCCCACCGCCATATCCATTCTCTCAATTCTCTCCATTTTGCTTTCAATTGTTCCAAGATTTCTAAGGGATTTAAGAGAGCTTTTGAGTAATTTTGAGTAGAATAGAAATATCATCTAAAGCATCCTAAGGTAAGGATCCTTGCTTTAGATGTGAGTTTGCTTATAGTTATATTGAAGTCTTATATGGTTGTTGTTGCTATTGTTGTTGTTTTGAGTTGTAAAGAGAAGACAAGACAAAGGAAAAGTGCTAGAGAAGTCACTTTTTCACAAGGTAAGTAAATTCAACCAAGTTGAGATTTGAATAAGTTTTTGAGTAGAAATTGAGTAGAGATATATGCATGTATGAGTTTGTATAATGCTTGTTGATGAATTGAATTGAGATGAGTATTCATGTTGAATTGTTGGAAGTATTTCCTTTATGAGAAGTGTTAAGATTTTATGATGTTGAGTGAGTTTCGATTGAAGTTGAAGGAAGATTTGAGTAAACTTTATAGAAGTGATTTCCTTTGACAAGGATTTAGAGTGTTTTTCTCCCATTTTGGATGATTAAAAAGAAAAGAAAAGTTATTGCTAAAGTAGAGCTTTATAGGCACATAAGTTGTATGATGAAATGCTCAAGAGAAGCATGAGTAAGAGTAGAAAGCCTTAATTTTTGCTACATGGCATAATTGCATCTCATAAGTGCATTAATGAGCATGAGTCATCCATATGTATTAAATATGCATTCATTATGCATTAGAGAAAGAGAGTAGAGAAATTGAGTTTGAGCTACTCTAAGAATAGAGAGAAAGAGAAATTGAGCACTAGAGAACAAAGAGAAAGTAGTGCTAATCAAGAGAATAGAGTAGGTTGTGCGATGGGGAACCTGTGAGTAAGGGTAGAGTATTCCCGAATGTACGCCGCATTGAGAGAGCAGCATAAGTATAAGAAGAGAAGTGGTGTAGCCCGTGAGAATGCATGCGGATGAGGGCTATACCCGAGAGTACCCGAGAGATAGATTGTATACTCACATGGCCAACGGTTCCGAATCCATGCATAACCAAGTCTGATCGGCTAGAATGAGTACAAGTCATGTAGAGTGGGAGTGAGTCCCAGTCGTGCCTTCGGTCAGATGGGGTCGTAACTTACTAAAGAGAGTTAGTAGAAAAGAGTTACGAGAAAGAGAAAACAAAAAGTTTATAAAAGAGAGAGTAAACGAGAATTGTAAGGAAAGAATCAGAGAGAGGGTTACAGGGATAGATGAGTAGAGGATTTACTTACTGAGCCTTAGTTGTGCTCACCCCGATGTTTTCTATGTTTTTGCAGGACCTAGGTGACGACACGGTCGGATAGGCGTCGGCAAGCAAAGGGAAATGGCTACACTGTCCACCCTGCTTTTGATGTTTTTGTACATGATATAGCTTTTGTATAAAGAATGTATATGATTAATAAAAGAAAATTTTGGGCCCAACTTTTATGCTATTTTACATGTATTTTATTATGCATATTTTATGAGAATACGAGTAGAAAACAGTCATTACAGTGGGAGGGTTTGTTATGGCCGTTTTCGGCCATATTAATGGCCGAAAAAGGCCATATTATAGCCATGCCATCAATATGGCCTAACGGCCATATGAGCCTCTTGGTCACTAATGAGGTATCACGGGGACTTTCGGAGACATCCGACGGTGGTTTGTGGTGACAGCAGGAGGTGGGGGTGATTTCATCATAAATTAAAGTTTTATATAAGCGGGGGTGTTTTAGCTAAATCTGAAATATTGGGGGTTAAAACAATTATTCAAAAATTAATAATAAAAATAATATTATATTAATATTTAAAAGGGGGACAATTTAGTAATTTAAATAACATACCCACCAATTTATTCCCCATAACCAAACATATTAATATAACATACCCACCAACTAACCAAACACATTTTCTTAAAGATTCCCAGTAATCTTCCAAGGTAATCTATCTTTCCAGTAATCTAACATTCCTGAACCAAACGCCCCCATAGTGGAAATGGTAGGATTTAAGTTGGTTTCATCTCCTTGTGATTTAATAAATTGTTCTCAAGGTGTCAATTGCAATTAATTCAAACCACTTGTGATTTAATTCACAATCTTTTCGTATTTTTTATAATAAGAATATAAGTTTACTTACAAAAATTGAACTTAGTGAATCACATGAGACTATGGTTAGCTTGTGTGGCAACCCCACTATATAAAGATTATTTATCTTATTCATCATTTATAATTCAAATTATTTATCTTAAATATGTAGAATTTAATTTTCTTCATCATAATTTATGTAATTTATCTTTTAAATGTGAAAAATTAAATAAATTATTCATATATATTAATAATTATAAGATTAATTAATAAAACAATTTGTTTAATTTTAGTTATGATACATATTAGGGTAAGTAATCAACTATTATGATACAGACTCCCATGTGTAATGCTTAACTTTTGTGATTTAATTAAGCAATAACGTATGCGGATATTTTTCGGCAGGCCAAAGCTTGTATCGTACCCGTGATTCACACTGCAAACCGCACATTTTACGTTATTAATTTTTTTTCTATTGAATGGCCGTTCATCAAATATAGACGATCGTTCACTTACATGGACTCCCGTTCATATTATAAGGACGGGGGTCGATTTACTACGGAGGGACGTCCCCATTTAAAGGACATCCGTCAATCAGTAAAATGGAATAATTTTTTTTTATACAAATTAGGGACGGCCATTCACAGGTTATGGACGGCCGTCCTTAAACATTGGACGGGCATTCATATTTTAATGGACGCCCATCCTTTAACAATTCTTTTTAAAAAATTACTATGTTATAATTTATTTAGAATTTATTATTAAAAAAAAAAAAAATTATTCCATGTTACTGATGGACGCCCGTCCTTTAAATGGGGACGCCCGTCCATAGTAAATGGACCCCCGTCCATATAATATGGACGGGAGTCCATGTAAGTGAACGACCGTCCATATTTGATGAACGACCGTTCACTAGAAAAAAATTTAATAACGTGAAACGTGTCTGGTTTGCTGGTGTGAATCATGGGACACGTAGGCCGATACAAGATTTCGGTGTAAAAATACCGGTGTCCATGGCATTATTGTTTAATTGAGATTATAACCAGTGTAGAGGCGGCTGTATAAGAATTTAATTAAATAAATACAAAGTTTTTATTATTTTTTATTTTACAGGAGACGCACACAAAAACATAGTTATATAAAATAATTAAAATAAATAAGATATACTTACAATTAAATAGGATAAAGAGTAAATGTTTTCCCAAATTATAAAAGTAAAAGTGGCGGTACTTTTATCCCTCCTTATTTTTTCAATTGCGCTTTTTTTTTAGGGTTTTATTTGAAGTTTTTTATTTTATCATAAACATGGAGGAATCTAGAACAAGGCACGGCAAACGAGTACAACCATCAGAAGAATTTCCAGACAATATTCAGGCTTCAAAAGTTAGTTTTCTTTTTGGAACCAATACTACGTCATTGAGGTTTTTATTTTCTAGTGTTCTGTGCATTTTTTTTCTTTTGCAAATTGTTTTACTTGCAGTTTTCTTTTAAGAATCAGTTTTCTGTAAAGGTAAGTTTTCTTCTACAACTTGCTTTATTTTCTTCCGTGCATTATGTGTTTAAATTGAGGACAAAATCTCACAAATTTCTAGGGTTTTCAGAAAATACACTTATTTGATATTTATTAAAAAAAAATTAATGACACAATTATTGATAAAAACACATAATCAAACACACATCAAGTACATAATGTCAAATTTTGTGAAAAAATAATATTAAACTTGGCCATGCGTCACACATCAATCACATAATGCCAAATTTTGAGAAAAATTTTATTTATAATATATTATTAAATTGGCCATGCGTCAAACCAATAGGTGGATATAAAAGAAGTTAAGAAAAAACTCATAAAAAAACTCATGGCATTAATTACTTTAGCTTGCTACTTTAGCTTTTGAGTCTTTCCATGTCTGCTGTGTTGGCAATGCTAGTTGAATTTTTAATTTTCAATAAGTTTCTTCGTTGATGTAATGTGAGGTCAATAAATACTGTCAGCTATTTAATTTTGTATTGGATGGTTTGTATCAGATGATATGTATGAAATTGTCACCTTTGTTTATGGTTATTATTATTATTATTATTATTATTATTTATGAAACTTGCCTTGCCTTGCCAAATTTGACTGCTCAAACATGTTATCTATTCTAATGTTAATTATCAATACAAATGCTTATATTCTATTTCACTTCCGTTCTATATGATACGGTTTATATGAGTAGAGTTTGTATAGAGAAAAGTTTATTGAGTAACCTTCTTTGATTTAAAATTAAAAAAATTTAAAAAAAAAAAAAAATTTAACATCTCAATTCTCTTAATAATGATCATATTCACTTTTTTGACCAATGCTAGTAATCTCTCCGGGTTTTATGTGGCACGTGTATGGTTTGTTCACATCTGTTAGGTTTCTTTGATTTAGCAGAGTTATTTTTATTTGTGCACTCACAGTTTGTTTTGGTTGGGGGAGTTGAACAGATTATTTAATTAGTATTTTGCAACCAAGAAACCAATCTTAAGGCAGATTCCCGAGGCATCAAACCATTACATAAATACATTCACAATATATTATTTTCATGACCCACTCTACTTAAAATACCATTACATAAATATATTCACAACGTATTCTTTTCATGACCCACTTTGCTTTTTTATGCGCAGTCTGTCTTCATTCATAACTTATGGTTTTGGAAAATGGATGAATGATTAATTGACATTGGGGTTTAAGGAAATTTTCCGTTTTATGGTCATAGCTCAATAATGTCTTTTTCTTTCATTTATTTATTTATAACTCAATGATTTATTTTATTGTAAATAATACTTTTTTAGAATACCAACAACATGAGTAGGCATGGAGGTTTAGTTAAAGGCAAAAGAAAAGCTAAGCCCACCGACAAAAAGAGTGATCTTGCCGATAGTATCTCTCAAGATATGCAAAAAACTCATCATGAAGCACAACTCAATAAGGTGCATTCTACTACAAATAGCATTGAAAAGTCATGTCTTAATCACCATTCTTGTATACAGCCAGAAAAAGCAACTGATTCTATTGGTAAACATCATTTAGTCATTTATTTTTTTAATATTTTCTTGATCACCAAATCAATTCATTGTTATGTCTATCATGTACACTCATTATTAATATTGTTTGTTACTTTATTTAATATTCATCTAACTTGAATTTACTTTTTTTATAATAGGAAGAATGGGCATACCGGACAGGAGAACAATAAGATTTCATTATGGAGGATATTTTGTCTTTTCACCTACACGAACGTATGTCAATGGTAGAGTGAGTGAGAAGTACTATGATTTTGATTTGGAGTTCAAGTTTCTCACATACTTTGCTTTGTTGGATTACATAAAAAAGAATTGTGACTTTGATATACTACACGGAGACAAATTGTTTTACCTGAAGCCAACGAGTATCCTCAGTGATCTTGATGGGCTAGTCCAAATTGTTGATGATGATGACGTGAGAAACATGCTTGCAAGTTACAGAAATACTAAGGGAATGCATGTTAACATGTTTACTCTCTTAGAAAAGGATGATATAGTGCCTTGCTATCCCGAAGAACATAATCTTGGAAATGATTCAAGAGAAGTCAACCAGACATTTTCGGAGGAACACACATCAAATGTTGGAATTGAGGCACAGACATTAGGTTTTAATTTTAATTTTTTTCATTTTACTTTCATACATTTTCATTTTCTAAATGTCGTGTAGTTCTTAATTTGCTAATTAATAATTATTCATGTGATTTTTACGTCTAAACACCAAAAAAAGGAAAACAAGAGGTCCTACGTGCTGCATAAAAATCATTACATTAGAAAAAGGAGAAAAATTGCCTATAGAATTTGATGAGGATCATCAGGCTGTTGATGAAAACTCAACAGATTTTGTTTGGTTTTTAGGACAAACAGTTCGGAATAAGTCATGTTGTCCTTTATAAATAAAGGAGTGAAAAGAACTTACAGAACATGAAATTGACCATATGTGGACCATTATCAAGGTAAGACACATAAGAAATAAATATTTATAATATTTTGTATTTTGTTTAATATATTAAAGTGTAGAATTTGAAACTTATTTATCTTATATGCTTTTTAGGAGAAGTTTGTATTTGAAGAAGTAGAAGGAAGGAAAGAAGCCATTTTTGGTCACATGAATGCCTTATGTAGGGATTACAGATACAAAATGAAAAAAAGATATTTTGATTCGAAACCAACTTACCAAAGTCGTCTGAAAAACAAGCCTAAACTTGTTCATATAGACGATTGGAAGTATTTGGTTAATTATTGGAGTGAGGCAACCTTTCAAGTAAGCATAGCTATTTAAGTTACATTTTAGCATAATTACTATGTAATTATAAGATATAAATACTATTGCTTATTTTATCATTACACAGGAAAGGAGTAACAAGAATAAGACAAATAGATCAAAGCGGTCTATGCCTCCTTTCACAGGAACCAAAAGTTATGCTCGACTCAAACGTCAAATGATATGAATTTGCTTTCAAATATGAGATTAAGTTTAATAATTCACATTCATTATTTTTTAATCAATATGTTCATAACTTTTATTATGACAGCAAAAGAAAAATGGATATACTCCTTCTCGTGTTGAAGTTTGGATAGAATCTCGCAAAATAAAAAAAGATAAGCAAGTTGAATCCGTTATAGAAGACATTATTGTAATAGCTTTGTATTCTCTTTAACTACTTCTTGATTTTTTATTACGCACACACATCCAAGCTAATACCATAAATTTGTTTTTTAGTCACAGTTTGATCGATTAAAAAAGCAACAAGTAGAAGGACAAATCTTATTGAATGATGATGAAATATTTGAAGAGGTCCTTGGTCCAGAGAAGAATGGCTATTTGCGTGCTTATGGTTTAGGAAAAAGTATTACCGAATATTTTGGAAGTAGACCAACTAAAGCACAACTTATGAAACAAGTACAAACAATTAGGAAGGAAGTAAATGAAAGGGTGGAGGAGGCAAAGAGGGAAGCAAGTGAGAAATTAGAAGAAGTGAAAAAGCAAATGGAGGAGATGAATAGACGATGGGAAGAGAAGTTCATGATAATGCTTACAACTCAAGGTCAACAATCTTCAATAAATAACCAAATCCCTTTGGATGAAATTGTAAGTTATTTTGAAAATTGCATATATACTATGAAAACTATTTTTCTTTTACATTAATCATAAAGTGATATGCAATGATTACATTAATCTATATGATTAATCTAAGTATTTTTTCAAATTTGATATTGCAGGTTGGTGGAAATTCTTAAATGGACAGAAAAATTGCTATGACATTGAAGATTCATATTTTGTAAAAAAAAATTAGTTGATAACATTTTAAATTACTAGGATGAAGGATTTTATGAGTAGACAATTATTTGGTTGGAAATGACTTTGTTAATGTATAACTTTTTATGTTAGAAATTTTCATATGACGTCATATTATCTATTTAATATAAAAGAATTGCTATAAATTTGTAATTTTTATTAAATTTGTTAATTATAGCAATATTTGTACAATTAATTTTAATTGAAGCAATAAATTATAAATTTTTTATATAAATTATTTGTTCCATAGCTAATAATTATAATATTTAGCTACAAATTAAAAATATTTATAGCAAGTTATTTCAATATTTAGCTATTAACAAACTCTGTCCATAGCAATTGAATTTGACATATAGATATAACTTCAATATGTCCATAGCAAATAATTATAATATTTAGCTACAAATCAAAAGTATTCATAGCAAGTAATTTCAATATTTAGCTATTAACACACTATGTCTATAGCAATATCTTTTCATATACAGATATGACTTTCATATGTTTGTAGCAGAAAAATTAAAATTTAGCTATGAATTCACTATATATGTGGCAAATGATATTTTTATTTAGTTACGATTTTAGCTGTCACGTAGCCAAAAGGTTAATATATTTGCTATGGATATTATTTTTGTAGCAGAAATTTTCAAGATTTAGTTATAAATTTATATTTTTGTAGCTAAAATGCAAACATAGCTACACAGACTATTCTCTGTGGCTATAAAGGCAAAGTTTTTGCTACAAGCTTATTATTGTTATGGCAAAAACATTTAAGTTTTTAGTTATATATTAATCTCATTTATAGCAAAAAATATAAATTGTTAGGTACGTAAGCAAAAAGTTACATGGCTAAATCTTAGCTACGCCACTTCTAGCTATGATAAGCTACAAAACATTGCATTTGTAGCTAAACCATTTAGCTACGTAAATTCATACTTTTAGCTACAATGAACGCCATGACTAGACATACATAATGTTGTAGTGCAACTATTATGTAAAGCAATGATGAAGATTACTTGAAGGCGGCATGAAAAGAGCTTGAAGAATGACGGGCTGGCAAGTGGCTGAAGTCACGGACTCAAAGGCCAGAGCTTGTCTTATAATCGAGTGAGAACGAAGAAGATCGGAGAATCATTTAAGGTGAGAACAAAGAATCGAAGAGAAAAGCTCAGCGAGATGTGGATAATGAAAAGGGGGAAATAATTTAGGGTAAAGAGAATGAAAATGTTAAGGGGAAGTTGACAAAGTTAATTAGGGATTTTATATTTTAATATTTTTAATATTTTATATTATAAACCGGTCTTTTAAACAATGAGTTTGTGGGAAACTTTTGTCTTAACGAAAAATGGGTGGGAAACTTTTGCCTTAGTGAAATACCGAGTAAACAAATGTTTTAGGTTTCTTTTATTTTTGTTTTTTCAACTTAATCCTTGACAGTTTTTAACAATCAAGGATTGAGATTACAATTGTCAAGAACAAAATTCATAAAATTTAGTTTTTACTAAATCCAAAATATCAAGGAATATTTCAAATTCTTGGTAGTTTTGAGATCGTTGAAGAAAATCTATCAAATTATTTTGCCAAGGATGATGTTTTTTTTTCTGGTAATGTTCACAATAACAATGACCACTTTGACTGTGCCTAATCATGTCCCATCCGCTATTCAAGATTGTGAGAACCTCAAGAAAGCTTTGATGGTCTAATTTCTCTATCTCTTCTTCTTCGTTCTTCCAACTCGATGCTTATGTTATATATATACAAAAGATCCATGCAATAATTTGCTCATTCTAATCATAAATCAAACGTTTATCGGTTTTATAATTTTATATAGAAGGCTCTCTTGTTTCATATGATTTCTCCAGGCAACCAACTATAAAAATATTATTTAATTTTAATTGTCCAGCAAATATTATTTGACTCGATTTGATTGTATCTTTTGGATGTGATAAGATTTATCATGTAACTGATTATTTGGTGTACTTATTTTTAATTTGTTAATAAATTTGTGTAATATGTAAAAATGGGTTTGCAGGATGGGGAACCGATGAGGCATCAATCATAAACATATTAGGTCACAAGAATGCAAATCAGCGCAAGCAAATTCAACAAACTTATGCTGAGAAATATGGACAAGATCTTTTTACGGCATTACACAGCGAAATTTCGAATGAATTTGAGGTTAGGATTTCTTCAAAACTATATATTTACCAGATCATATATATGTAACACATTTTGCTTTGAATTTTTTTACAAAATGTTAAAACAAATATAAACGTATATTTTTATTTTTTGAAAGTGTTACTAATTGATAGAGTCTCGAATAATCAAAAATAACTTTACCAATTGTAACCTCTCTGCTTCGCCGACATTGCATGCTTTTCTCTAGCAAGGGCGAGAAGCAGCAATGTCCCGCGCGACGCGGTTTTGGCTTCAAAGCTATGTTGTACAACAACACCATGCGGGCATCGAAACCGGCAATTGATCCCGATGCCATGTTCACTCACCTGGGAGGGCTTCAATGCTGGCATTGGTTGGCGTCAGTGCATTCTCACAATGCACTGACACTTGCTGGTAACATTGGGGCATCATTTCCCCAACGATTTTTTAAAATAGTGTCTTACGCCAAAGAAGGGTTATGTTGACAAAGCTTGCACCGATCCTACGTCAGCAAATCCTAAACAGTAGCAAAACAGCAACTAAACAGTAGCAAAATAGTAACTAAACAGCAGAAAAACAACTAAATAGTAGCAAAATAGCAACTAAAAAGCAGCAGAAAAAAAAAAAAAAAAACATAAAGAGCAGCAACGTCAAGGCGAGCAAATGCAATGTCCTTAAAGATCAGATTTTCATCCCACTGGAGAGATCTTCCTAATGCAAATGGCTCAGATGCGGACTAACCTCCAAGATGCATTGACGAGCTTCTATTTAAAATGCACTCTTTAACAAAAGCTTAGAACAATATAAGTAAAGTACAAGTGGTGAAGGGGAGTAGAAAGAATGAAAACGTAGAAGCAAAATGGATTCTCTGAAGTGAAAATATTGTCTATTCTCAAAAGAGAATAAACACCCAAATTTATACTTGACAATTTGTCTCTTAATTTATTCACATGTAACAACCATTTTTAATTAAAATATGAAACTGCCCAGCTTTTATAACTGTTATTTTTTAATTAAGAGAATGAAACTGCCCAACCATTTTAATTAAAAAAAAAATGAAACTGCCTAGCCATGATTTGAATTTCAGTAACTGACCCAATTATAATTGCATTCAAATCATAACAGTCCAAAACCTAAATAAAAATTGGTATTTTGAAATACCATAACGGCCTAGCTTTTATAACAATCCCCCACATATTTCAAAATAACCAATCACCACTAATTATAGAATTTAATGTATATGAGTTGATGTCTTTCAAACTATGAACCAATCATTGAGTAACTAAACGTGGGTTACAAAAATTTGGTGAAATTAAGTTTCTATGAACAAATTTTTTTTTATGTAATTCAGAGGATTAGTTCCTCAATCTAAATTCTCTGCATTGTATGCTGTTATGTGATTTAGCACTTTATAACCTTGTGCTAGCCTGGACTTTATGAGTGCTTTAGAGATGCCTACCTAAGTTCTCATAGGAATCAACCCAATTCCACACTCACATATGTGAACCTCCATAAGGTGTGAATTGCAGTTTTTCACGCCACTATTTATGTTGGCTATGGATTTCATTAAGAGTAATTCTACTCAACCTTATTCACTACAACCATTATTATCTCGCCATAGAGAGGACTTTCCATATAAAATTCGATAATACTTATCAAGACAACATGTGACTTGTTATTACCCTTATGACCTACTTCATGGGTTCTCTAATCACATAGGTAGGGTTACCATCACTCTTGCCTTATGCTTTAGGCATAAGTCCCATCCCCCTCGACGTGTATTCCACTAACCTCCTACTTAGTGGTTTAGTAAAAGGATTAGCCAAATTTAACTTCGACCTCACAAAGTCTAGGCTTAGTACCCCAGATTCTAGTAGTTGCTTCACAATGGTATGTCTTATCCGGATATGTCTACATTTCCCATTATAAATTTTGCTCTTTGCTCTAGCTATTGCACCCTGACAATCATAATGGATTGATACTGAAAGGAGGGTGAGTTTCAATTGGAAGATCTGCTAAGAGATTTCTTAACCACTCAGCATTAGATCATGCCTTTTCTAAGGCGATAAGCTCATACTCCATGGTAGACCGAGCTATACAAGTTTGTTTGGAAGACTTCCATGACACAGCACCTCCACCAAGTGTAAAGATATATCCACTTATGGATTTTATTTTATCTAAATCTAATATCCAATTAGCATCGGAATATCCTTCTAATATAGGTGGTGTTCTTCCAAACGTTAGCTCATAATCAATGGTGTCCTTCAAATATCTAGCAACTTTGTCTAATGCTATCCAGTGATCCTTATCAGGATTATGAGTATATATACTCAATCTAGTGATAGCATAAGCAATATCAGGCCTTGTACTATTCATTAAGTACATAAGGCTACCAATGACTTTGGCATATCTATTTTGACTCACAGTGTGTTGTATATTTTTCTTAAGTTGAGTATTTCCATCAAAAGGAGTTGAGACGGGTTTACTGTATGAATACCCAAATTTCCTTAAGAAATTTTCAACATAGTGTTGTTGTGATGACTTAAGACCATCATTTATCTGAATGATTTTAATCCTAAGCATAACATTTGCATCTCCCATATCTTTCATATCATAATTTGTGGCAAGTAACTATTTAGTCTTAATTATCACATCCATAATAGCACTGAATATTAACATGTCATCAACATAGAGACATATTATCACATAAATGTTGTCTTCAAATTATTTTGAATATACACACTTATCTAAATCATTAATTGTATAACCATTTGAGACTAACACTTGGTCAAACTTCTCATTACCTGAGATAACACAACCCTCTTGTTGTTTCATATAAATTTCTTCATCTAAGTCTCCATTGAGAAAAGCAGTCTTTACATCCATTTGATGTATATGTAATTTGTAAATTCCAGCTAAAACAATTAACACTCTAATTGATGTTATTCTTGGTACATAAGCATAAGTGTCAAAATAATCTATATCTTTCTTTTGTGTATAACCTTTAGTAACCAATCTTGCCTTGTATTTATCAATTGATCTATCAGTCTTTAATTTCTTTTTAAATATCCATTTGCATCCTATTGGTTTAGTTCCTGGAGGCAAATCAACTACTTCCCATGTATGATAACTCAGAATGGACTCAATTTCATTATTTACTACCTCTTTCCAAAGGTATGCATCACAAGAAATCATTGCTTCTTCATAAGTTTGAGGATCATTCTCTATAAAAAGGACATAATAATCATCTCCAAAACTTTTCGCTTTTCTTACTCTCTTAGTTCTCCTTATTTCTAACTCTAAACTTTTAGAAGAATTCTAAAAGAGTTTCATTTTGAGGAGAACTCTCAAAATTTTCTTTTTGCGATAAAGTCTTTTCACAATTGATTTTCTTAGGAAAAACATTCTCAAAGAAATCTGTATTTTTATATTCAATGATTGTGTTTGCATGATACAAACCAACCTCTTGCTTATTATCATGAATCTATAAGCAAAATTGTTATGAGCATAACCTATAAACATACAATCAACATCCTGGGTTCTAACCTTTTCCTTTTAGGTTCAAGAATCAGGACTTTACAAAACACCCCCACACTTTAAAATATTTCAGGTTAGGTACATGACCTTTCCAGAGTTCATATGGAGTTTTGCCATTTTTTTTTTTTTTTTTTTTTTTAAGGAATTTTGTTTTGTATGTAACAGGCTGAAAGCATAGCTTCCCCCCACAAATTCAAAGGTGCTCCAGAATTAATCAACATAGCATTCACCATTTCTTTTAAAGTTCTATTTTTCCTCCTAACAACTTCATTAGACAATGGAGAATAAGGAGGTGTAGTCTCATGTATAATACCATGATCGCTACAAAAGGAATCAAAGTCATTTGACTCATATTCACCTCCTCGATCCATTCTTAACCTTTTAATTTTTTTATCGGGTTGATTTTCAACTTCATTTTTCTAAGTTAAGAAACATTTTAATTGCTTCATCTTTACTTCTCAATAATTATACTCTAATATATCTAAAGTAATCATCAATAAAAGTTATATAAAACTGTTTTCCTCCTTTGGTCATGGTTTGTTTCAAATCTCCAAGATCACTGTGAATTAAACCAAAAATCTCATTTTCTCGTTCTAGAAATGGTTTACAAGTCTTTTTGTCACCCTCAAAGGAGATTTTTACTCTAGCCTTACCCAATACATAAACAGATACAAGATTATATCGACTGTTTGGAACATGTAAAACATTACTCAGTTAGAGGGTTTTCCTAGAAGTAAGTTTGAGAAAAAATTTCTCCTTTCCCAAAACAGGAGTAGAGCAGGAATCATCAAGGTAAACACATTCTTCTCCATCCCTCACTAGTATGTATTCATAGAAAGAATTTCTATCTCCACAAATATATTTTGTGGCCCCAAAATCAATTATTCATTCTTTCTTTTCAGCAATCATGTTCACTTGTGAGACAACCACAATAGCAATAACATCATCTCCCTCGGCCAGATTGGCTTTAGGAGGATTTTTGTTCTCTACAGTTTTTCTGTATCTACATTGACTAGCAAAATGTGTCTAGTTTTCCCACACACAAAACAATGTCCTTTCTTTTTGAAAGTGTTGGGGTTCTTGTTGTTAAAAAATTTCTTGTTATTGTTCTTAAAACTCTACGATTTCTTGTTATTAGATTGAGGAGGAACCATTTGGGTTTCAACAACATTAGCCTTGGATGTCAGTTCCTTGGCGTCACTGGCTTTATCTCTAAGCATATTCGTCTCCTCAATCCTAATATGTACTATCTCATCTTCTAAGCTCATTTGCTTTCGCTTATGTTTCATACTATTCTTATAATCTCTCCATGAATTTGGAAGTTTCACAATTAAATATCCAGCCACAAAAGTTTCAAAGAGAATTATTTCTTCATTTTCAAGTCATTAATTAGTAAATGATAGTCATGTATTTGTATGGATACCTTTTTTTCTTCTACCATTTTAAAATCTAGGAAGTTTCCTACGACATATTTTTATGATCCAGCGTCCTTAACAACATATTTCTTTTTCAATGTTGTCCATATCTCATGTGCATTCCTATAAGTGCAATAAACATCATAAAGTTCATTTGATAATGTACTGAGGATAGTATGGCGACATACCTTATTCCTTTCTTCCATGTGTCAAGTTTTTGGTCAAAATTGTCCACTTAAGGTTTTGGTTCTTCTATTGTGAGATACTTTGCAAAACCAAGCATGTCCAAGAGTCGAATACTTTTTCTTGCCACATCTAGAAATGAGCTCTGGCAAAGGGCTCAATTTTGGAGATGTTAGGAAGTGACTTGGCAGTGAGAATTGCAATGTCCATTTCAGCAGAGTTCACTTGGATCTAATCTTAAGATTGTTGAATTTATTACAAATCTTATATACAGCAGCAAAACAGTAGAAAAACAGCAACAAAACAGGAGCAAAACAGCAACTAAATAGCAGCAAAACAACAACTAAAAGGCAGCAGAAAAAAAAAAAACATAAAGAGTAGCAACGTTAAGGGGTGCAAATGCACTGTCCTTAAGTCAGATTTCCGCCCCACTTGAAGGATTCCCTTATGCAAATGGCTCAGATAGTGCGGACCAACATCCAAGATACAATGACAAGCTTCTATTTAAAGTGCACTCTTTAACAAAAGCTTAGAACAGTATAGGAAAAGTAGAAGTGGAGCAGGAGAGCTAGAAAGAATGAAAACGTAGAAGCAGAATGGATTCTCTCAAGTGGAAATATTGCCTATTCTCAAAAGAGAATAAACACCCATTTTTATACTTGACAATCCGCCTCTTAATTTATTCACATGTAACAGCCATTTTTAATTAAAAAATGAAACTGCCCAGCTTTCATAATAGTCATTTTTAATTAAGAGGATGAAACTACCCAGCCATTTTAACTAAAAAAAAAAAAAAAAGGAAAATGCCCAGCCTTGATTTGAATTTCAGTAACCTAAGCAATTACAATTGCATTCGAATCACGACAGTCTAAAACTTAATTAAAAGTTGGTATTTTGAAATACCATAATGGACCAGCTTTTATAACAGGTGTATCCCTTGTTTCTAGTGGTGTTTCATTCACCCTTCCATCAACTCCTTTATTTTGTGTGAATTAATGGATATTATTGCACATCTAGTTTCTATATAAACAATAAGCAGATGAGTATTCTCTTATATATATATGAACATGCAATGGGCAATGGTTATATGGACGCCGGAGCCAGCAGAAAGAGATGCAAAGCTAGCAAATGAAGCCGCAAAGAAGGCAACAACAGCAAGCAATTATGCAATAATGGAAATAGCATTAACGAGAACATCTTACTAACTTTTTCTCACAAGGTAAGCCTATCTTGCCGGTTTTAAAACTTCTCTTGAGGAAGATGTCGCTTATCACATTATTGGAAACTTTTGCAAGGTATGTTTTTACATTTTATTTAATGGTTACTAAGATGTCAAAAAATCCAAGAGAGTTTATAAACAAATAAAGATCCTCGGTATCATTCTCTATACTAAGATATATCATAAGGCCAATAAGTTGATTCAAGATCTCGCTATCAACTTTTGAGCCTAAAAAAGTAATCTTTCTCAATAAAGTCGAATGATTAGTATAAAACTGTATCCTTTAGGAGGCGTACAGGCACCTTTTGATGCATACGGTTCAACATGCGAAAAAAAAAATCAAAGTGTAAACTCTAGCCCTCTTTCTTTTTTCATAGCGGGTTCTTTCTAACCTCTAGCTAAACTCTAGCCCTCTTTCTTTTTTCATAGCGGGTTCTTTCTAACCTTTAGCAAAGAGGCTTTTCTTCCATTTTTTAAGAACGATGACATTGGCAGATTTTCCTATAATAGAAAAAACAATTCACTAAACTTATCAAACTAACCTTTCATTGATATATTTTTTCATCAAGATCCGATTCAAAAATCATGGTGTCATTTTCTTGTTCTTGAATGGGATATATATAGTTGTATTCTTTAACAAGTGTTCAATTTTTAACAGCTTTTGATACCTCTTATTACTGCATATCGTTATGAGGGAACTAAAGCAAGGGTAGATCCAGAAATTTCTGTTATGATGGACCAAAATCCAAAAAATTATACATATTCATATATCTTTTTTTTTAAATTGAGTTGGGCCATGAGTAGCATCCGCCCTGAACTGAAGTGAACATGTCACTAGCCAAATCAGAAGCTAAATTACTTCATGATAAAATTAAAGAGAAGGCTTACACTAATGAGGAACTCATCAGAATTCTAACCACAAGAGGCAAAGCACAAATCAATGCAACCCTTAACCAATTTGGCAATGCCATTAACAAGGTATTTTAAGTCATTTTGTTAATGTGTGTTAGCTTATGTTGTTTATAAACTTGAGTCAAATTGATGTCAGGAGCACCAACCATCTGTTTTTTATTGAGTCTTAAAATTGTATACAAGCAAAGTCTTCTCTTTCCATTGATAAATAGAGAGTAGTGATGAACCAGAACAAAGAAAAACCCTAAAAAATAAAATGCAAAATCAATCAAGAAAAGATGAGCAAACAAAGCTGAATCTTTTCTCAAACGTCTTCACTCTTTAATTATCATTTACACTCAATCACGCGCGACCCTCTGGATGCTGCTATCAAGGGTGATACATCTGTCTGGGGACTATCAAAACATGCTTCTAACCTTGATTGGTCGTTGAACATGATTCTCTTCTCATTCAAGCAATAAAAATTTAATAAAGAAATGAATTTTAGATGAACAAGCATTGTCGAAAATCTTTGTAATAGGGCTGTGGGTCCATAGGTTGAGCTTTACTGTTTTGGTTAATATTTTTGGTAACATGGAAAAGATAAAAATAAATTAGAAACTCTTGACCACACATTTTACTAGCGTCACATGTCAAAACTTCTTTCATCTATGTTCATGTATGCCTTTTTGAGCAAGAAAATTGGGCTTGCATCAGCCAAATCTAGTAAGTATAATAACAAAATTAAAAGATAGCAGCATTAATGAGAAACACATAATGCTGTGCAATACCCCAATTCTAACATTCTATACACAGTACAGTCTCACACAGTAAAATTTTCAAAAATTATAAGGATAATAATATCTAACTCAGATTATCGACAACAAAATGATATATTAACATGTTGCAAAACAAGAAACTGGGAGCAAAATTGCTTTGTCTTTACTCTCTTCTGAGACCTTGGAAGAGGCTTCACTGCATTCCTGAGGACACAAAATACTCTCTGATTATCACCATCAAAGTTTTATGGTTATAATTCAGATATATTTAGTGGTAGTAGAAAGCATAGTAATGATAACATTAAACAATAACAGTGTTTTTTTTTCTGGAGGGGTGGGCGAGAATCTACATCACTTCTTCAAAAGCTTCTGAGAAAAAATCCTCTTGGAATACGGGCTGTTGCGTGAAATTGCTTTATGAGACTCAATTGCTTCAACAAGTGAATTGTGTAGGGAGCCCTAGTGAGAAGGAAGAATCATAACATTAATAAAGGGGAGAAAGATGGCTGCAAAAGCAAAGAACAAAAATCTGATACAAGAGTTAATCCTCTGTAGGCACACAGTTTCTGATATAAACGATATAATAAGGAAACATGGTTGAATGACTTTAAACTCCAAATGCCAGAATCTGCATGATTAAATGATCCTGAACTGACCATTTCAATCCAGAAGTCAAGCTCGATAATTTATCTTCTTTTGACTAGATATTAGATGAGTTTTACTTTTACCTAGGTTTGCCCATAATCATAATTTTTTAAGATTTTAATTTTTATCCTTAAGTGGCATACACCTAGTGGTTTCTCTACACCACATAACTGGAGCAACCATGACTCATTAAGCATGCAACTATTAATATTCTAAAAAGAAGAAAATACCAAAAGTGCTGTGCAAGCCAATGTTGAATCATATCTACCTCAGAAACATGAAGAGCTGTTTGAATAACATAGTTAGCATGCGGGTCTTGAAGCAGCTGTTCAAAGGGAGAGGCAGAGAGCAATTCGTGGATGATTCTTGACCTACTCTCATCATCAAAAACATGAAGACATTTTTCAACAACATGGCTGCTGAACTTCTGTATCGAGAGGTGCACATAGTTCCCTTCAAATTCAGAAATCAAACTCCTGATAGCATATGGAATTTTCAATTCCAAGATAAACTGAACAACATAGTTTCTGCAAAACAGAACACAGAACTCTTCTCTCAGGATAAAGGTGAAGAAAAAGCATAAGGAAATTTGTCGAACTTCAGAAGAAATTGTATTCACAAAATGACCGCAACCCTCCTCCAATTCAAGATTAAGAAAAGAGTAATGCTCCAACAAACTGATGATGCAAACTCCTACGTACAAGATGACTTAGTACTGTTCAGCTCTTTCCACATCATTCAATTTAATTTGCTTAATTATCTTTAGTTTTCCGCATTTATGTTATATCAGTTTATTAAAAACGTTTGAATATACGTCAAATAGTTACCCAAATGCATCTTCAGCAAGACGAAGTCCATTGGCTGAAATTTCTGCAATTAAGTTGTCACGATATTCCCCACTTGAATGACTTATGCACCGTTGCAGAACACAACACCCGTGTTGATGAGTTGCAATTTCAACACAATATTTTGCAGCAGCCACAAAAATAAACTGAGGAGAAAGAGATACAGAATAATAAATTAAGACTGAAAACAGATCCATTAATGATAACCAAAGTAGCCACAAAAATAAATTAAGACTGAAAATAAAAGCCTTAATGATAACCAAAGTAGGATTTCAAAATTTTAAGATAGCCATTATTGGTCACAAGCTCTTGAATTCTATTTTCTTAGTCAATGAAAGAGTGAAGCACTTAAAACTTATTTGGAGAACTTCATACGATTATGCAAGGAGCCTTGATCTGAGGCTAACTGCTAATTTTATTTATGGGTAAAGAATATCCATTTTCTTACCAAACATATTATAAAGGACAAAATTATGAAGTTAAAATCAAATTTAATTGTTTGCACACCTTATAAGGAAACTTCAGTAGAAAGGCTTAAGTCATAGTATAAAGACTTTTTATCCATTTACACAGATTTATACGAATAATCATGGATTGCTA
Organism: Pistacia integerrima; assembly: GCA_026225825.1. Taxonomy (NCBI): domain Eukaryota; kingdom Viridiplantae; phylum Streptophyta; class Magnoliopsida; order Sapindales; family Anacardiaceae; genus Pistacia; species Pistacia integerrima. The sequence continues at coordinate 25,892,493 of CM047749.1, forward strand.
TCTTTGTAGTGTGTCTAATCTGCTGAAACTTTTATTACCTTGACACCTTCAGTCCAAAGGTGTAGTAGGAACTCTGCAACCAAATTGATTCCTTAACTCTTCTGATTTCGCATTCTCTCAATGCAGCCTAAACGTAATAATGATTGGTTACTGAAAACTTGAACTCTCTGAGGTTATTCTCGAATTTTCTGGGAGGCACATCAAGAGAGCCATATTTTATCACAAAGCATCTGTGGCTTAAAATTAGTTGGATGCCACCTAAACTTCAATGACTCGCTTGCTTCTCTAAATTCTCTGAAGTTAACATTTCCAGATAAAAAAATGCCATGAAAAAGAGAATCCCTATTCGAATTATAATTCCAAGGGCCATGGTTTAAAAATTAATACCATCTTTCATTGAGGCCACCATGGTAACTTTGGCACCTCTCTATAAGTTAAATTTATTATTGCAGTCATTTATTCATAACAAGAACAACTTGTCATCCAGCTTTCCTTTTAAATCTCAGCTTTCAAGTAGGGCTTTAATTTCTCTCCTTCCATGACCTTATATTCAGCCTTCAACATTCAACAACTTGCTGCCAAAGAATATTACTATCAGCCTCACAATTACTTCATCATCTCAACTTCTTTTTTGTGTTTGTGAACTTCCTCACATTGTTACCATAGATACTTCAAATGCTGAATAAAAGATCGTTTGGTAGAGCCACGAGTTCTAAGATATCCATGTCCTAATATACTTTGAGTTTTAAATATTTGAGTTCCTAGTCACACTTAAAGGAGCAGCCTAAACATCATAATGTATGATTGAGTGGAGCTCAACAAAATAGTATGTGTTCATAGAAATTATCAGAAGATAGAAAACTTATATGCGAGTAATGGCTCTTTTTCATGCAAGTACTTTACAGGTAGGTAAGTCCTTGAATGTCACTTCTAGTGCAGTATCTACAATCTCAATTAATTCAAGATGGGTAAAAGAAAATGCTGATTCCAAGTTGGAAGACCCTGGGAAAAGAATAGTTTTTTAAGTGCACACTAAATAAAAAAGAGCTCTTTGTTGTCCTTTCACATTCCGGAACCCTTCCAGGAAGTACAGGTTTCAAATCTGATAAAAGTTGCATCTTATTTTGGTTTTCAGTAACAGCAGAAGCAGAAGGTACAATATCATCCTGAGGTAAGGTAGAGACTGGAGTTGTTTGCATTTCAAAAGGGATGTTCCCAATAACATTAAATTTCATATTTTGCAAATCCTAAGGAAATTACTTAAGTAATTGTATCTGAAACGAAGAACAACTAAAGTTTGGTTTGCTTACTAGAACATAAAGCTATATCTTTCATGGTCCTTACCTTATTGACAAACCATGAGAAACATCCTCAAATTCTAATTAAGAACCCAACAAAATTCACTTTATAAGAATAAAACAACTTCATGTTAGATTTTTCCAGAACAAGGATTAAAAACCTGCAACTATAACTGGTCTGGGACTGAAAAAACTCAGCAGTTTACTTTTCATCGAAGACACAGGGCCGAGTAATAAAACAAAACTATGTCATTTGTCCCTGATTATCAAAATAAGCATGATGGAAGCAAAAATGATTTCAAAAAAATGAGAATGAAATGAAAGAATAAAGCAGCTGCAAATATACGATTTCAAAAAATTTGCAACACTTCTAATGCACAAAAAAATGCAATGCCAATGATGACAACAGCTGAGGCAACTGCTCATTTGTTAATAGAATTGCATGAGCATTATGCAAAATTGTTCAAGATGGATTAGCAAGAATTACGAAAACTGAGAGATTATATGAATTCTATTTCTTTAATACAGTCATTCAACAAGGTTTAGTAAAAACTAAGCATACAGAAAGGCACATTAAGAACCAACAGAATGCATAATATATGAAGCAAAATATAAAGAGTATTTTGTAACTACACTCAGAACATGATAAGAGCATTAAATTTACCTGGTTATCTTCATAAGTAAAGCATTGCAAGCAACGTTGGACCACATGATTTCCATTCAGGTCCTTGATGAGATTACGAAACCCTGGTTCAAGAGCCGATATAACTAGCAAAATCTGCTGTCTGGTTTTGAGGGTCTCAATCAATTTTTGAACTACACGAGTGCTGCATAAGGGAATAAAAAAGGTTAAAAATAAAATAAACAAAGTGATAAAACTGACTATCTCTAACACTTACCCATGAGTGTTTAAAGAGATTCTAACAAGTTCCCCAGGTTCTTCAGTAAGAATGAGCAGAATCTGCATTCTCTGTTCTTCATTACACACCTCCAATAACTTCTGCATAAGGTAATTCCCAAACGGGTTCATCATAAGTTCAACTACATGGTCAATGATCTCATCAAATATTATTTGCACATTTTGTTGGGAGCCCTCATCAAACATCTTTTGTAAGAATCGACAACCATGTTGATCCTTCGCTATAAAGTAAATATAGCCTCGAGCTTCTGCCAAGGAGTTATGTTTTGAAGACGGAGAGAATGGGCTGCAAAACTTGGCAATTCCAGCATTTCCACAAATTCCCGCCATTTGGGTCTGACCATTAAGCTGTGACCTTCTTTCCAGACGCCAACCAACACCGACCTCATGTATGCTGCCCTTATTCTGACCACTCGTGTGATTGCATCCCTTATTCACTAGGTAATTTAAGCCATTGCCTTGAATTATGTAGCCATCCTCATTACTATAAGCCCCAAGACCACCCTGTGGGATTCCAATGTTTGAAGGGACTCTAGGCCTTCCATAAGTTAGCGGCATCCTGCGTTGCAGCAGATTTTCAACACTCATATGAGGCATTGGATGACTCAACTGAGGAGAATTGGGAAAATTCAATACACCTCTTTCTTCACTCCAATGCATTCCATTTCTTTGTGCACAAAATAAAGCATCATTAATAGAAAGTCTACCAAAGGTAGTGCACAAGTTTGATGTTGGAATCCCTATTTGAGAATAGTTGTTTGGCTGCTCCTTTATTTTCTGCAATGGTGAACTCATTGACCCATTGCACATATTTAACTCTTGCCGAGAAAAGAAAGCATCAGATCGACCAGGAATCAGTTGCGAACCCAACAAATTACCCATTCTATATTCTTGCTCCAATCCCAACAATGCCGAACTCATATCACTATCAAACCCCTCAGCAATTCTTGAAACAGGGGACTGAAATCCTATATATTTCTCAGCATTCATTTGATTACTTCCACCCCTAAAATCACCAAATCTAGGCCCAGTCTGGTATGGTGGGAAATATTTAACATTTAAACAATCATATTGGTCATTACTAAGGTGCATTTTGCCAAGATTTCTACAAAGACTCATTTCATCAATCACACACTCATTGTCCTTCCTAATGGGCAAATCCAAATCCAATGCTAATCCATCTGGGTAAGAACAAGTTTCACTAGGCAAATGATATTTAAGTTTAACCTCGGGTGGAGGTGGTGATCCATTATCAGATAAAGAATGTCCATTTGAGAACAAACTTGAAAAAGAGGAGCCATCTGACTGCAATGAGAATCCACTAACAGGAGAAACACAATATTGTCTCAATGCCTCATCATCACGTACACCATACGTACCATTACCATCAAGATGATCTTGATGATGATGCTGTTGTTGATTCATATGATGATGATGCTGTTGTTGATTCATATGATGATGATGATTATAAAGATTAAATGATGTTACATGAGGGATCACATCCAACAACATTTCAAACTCTTCATCTCCCTTCATGGTTTCTCACCAAACCAACAATCAAACAACAACAAAGAAAAACACAGACAAACAACACAACACAATACAAGTACATAAGAGTATAACAGCAATCCAAGAATCAATATAGGCACATAAGAAACGGATTGAAAAAGGGTAGAAACGAAAAACCCAGAAGGGATTACCAGTTTTGAATCATCTGGGTTGGGTTGGATTGGATTGGATTGGGATGAGGGATTAAATTACAAAAAAAAAAAAAAAAAAAAAAAAAAGGAAAGAATGATGTCGTTTGGGTTTTGGAATTGTTTTAGAGGAGTTGGTGAAGCATGCAAAGATTGAATAAGATTACTTTGGAAATTAGAACCGTAGATAAATACAGTCTCACGCCATTAAAGCTGGAGAACAAAGAGACGCTACAGCTATTTTATGTAGCCTCGCCTCCACAAAACATACTTCACTATAAACTAATATACAATAGTGTGAGTCAGTCTTCTTGATACTAATTTTTTTTTTTTTTTCAATTTAAGGGATAAATACAGAAAACACCCATGTGTTTCATGAATTATAGTAAGCCCTTCTATTATTGAAAATATGACATTAACCCTTATTTTGTTAATTTTGGTAAGTTAGAAAGTAAATGAGTTTTAATTTTGGATGAATGGTTGAATTTTGATTAAAGATTTGAGTGATGCTACACTTATACTATTTGTGTGGTTATAATATATGCCACATCATGATGTAATGAAAATTGTATAAAATAGTGATGTAAGTATAGCATTATTCTAAAGATTTTCATTTAAAGAATACTATTGGAGTGGGGTTTCCAATACTAGCCGGGGCTTACTACTATATTGTAAAACACATGAGGTATAGCCCAATTAATCCTCTTATTATTTCTTATTTACTTAAAATAGAATTAAAATATTTATTAATTATAAATTGATAAAATAAGAATAATATACCAATAATAAGATTATTTTAAAAAAAAAAATTGTTAATTAAATAAATTGTTGGTTTTACAATTTAGTTCTTCATATATATTTTAGATTATTTATTCATAAAATATATTAATCTCATATAGATTATAATCTGTATTCAGGTTTGATAATTTAGTTTTAAAATAAAGCATATTAAACTAGTAACACAAGTTTGTCCAAGGCGAAGATACCTGTTACTTTACTAAAGCTAGAGAACAAGTTCTTTTTCTCTTTTTTTTTTTCAATTTAATTACTGTATATTGATATTTACAACTGGCTTTTCATTTACCAATTTAATTATATTGATATTTGAGAAATTATTAATTTAAGGCAAGTTGCAATCAAATTCCAAGGCCAAGGCATTCATGGATTATTATTTTGAATTTCTAGTATTTTTATTTTTCTTAAAAAAAAAATTAGCTTAATTTATTTATTTATATTAAAATTATTAATTTTTTTTCAATTAAATGTATTAATGTTATTTTACAAGGTATTATCAGTTTAGGATAAAATAAGAATTTCATTTTTAGTTAGGGTTATGTTAGTCTTTCTCATTTCTAATATACCACTCAATTTTAATAATAAGGGTATTATAGTCATTTCCTTTCAAATCAATTAACTTTTGATTAAGTTTTAAGGACGTGGATTATTTATTTTTATTTTTTTTATCTGTTGTAATCTAATTCAAGCCCATCTCGTCTATTGAAAACAAAAAAATTATAAAGACAATTGCCAGTTTAGATTTATTATCGTTTCTTTAGTTTTATTATTATTTATTATAAGGTTGCACATTTTGTGCTACTAATAAAAACTCATATTATTTTTACACATGTTACATTGTTGTCATGAATAATTCTATTTGCTTTATATATCTTTAATCTTCTCTTAGCGATAAACATAATTAGTATTTAAATATTAAATATGTTTACAATTCCTTTAATTCTTTAATATTTTTTTATAAGTGCCCAATTATTATGTGACACATATAGTAAATTGGGAAGATAAAAAAAAAATTGAAAACGAAAAATTCCTTCCATTTTTGGCTCTCTCTCAACGTCAGATTTAACCACAATCAGATAATATCAAGTGGTCCTTCATTAATTTGTTTCTCTTATGTTTTAAAAGTAATCTAATTCAAACCCATTTCACCTCTTAAAAAAACAAAAAAACAAAAAACAAAAAAAAACCGTTAGTTTTAATAATATTTTTTTATGAATTATCTTTATTGTCTTATCTTAATACCTCTTTATATGCTATATTTTATGCTTATAATCAATTTTTTTGGCCTATCAAATATATTCGATCATTATTCTATAGTTTGTCACTCATTGTAAGTTCAAAAGTTATATTAGGACGCGTTAGTGTACCTTTTATGCATATTTTGTGTTATTTTTTTTACACATACTCTATTTAATCATATAATTTTTACTCACGTTTATATCTTTGTTCCTTGACCTTAAATTATTTATATATAGTTATTTTTTTTATTTTTCCTATTGTAGATACAAAAAACTCTACGGTCAAGGAAATGATGGATCTTATGAGATTGAGGCCACTGATAACCCTTTAGACCTATACACACGAAGAGACAAGCGTGAAGCTTATGGAAAGTACTAAAGTGATGTTTGCCGTCGGCACTTTGACGCTCAAGTCAGCAAGGTTAAAAGAATATTTAATAAGAGTTAAAGGAAATAAAGATTACCAAGAGTCTTGTCCGAAGCCACGATTACGGCGAAGTGTAGAATTCTCATGAGCAAAAACTTATGAGCAAGTAGGTGGTAGTGATTAGTGGAGATTGAATGAATTATGAGAGGGTATGCCTCTGTTTATATAGGGAACCCAAGGGGTTGGAATCTTAGTAGAACTCTGAGTCCTACTAGATAAAAGAGTCATTCTTAGGAAAGGGATAGGATCTCATTTCCTTTTTGGGTTAAAGATAGGATCTCTTTGCCTTATTAGGTTAAGTTTAACATTAATTATTGTAATCTAGGATCCTGATAGAAGTGGAAACAAAATAGGATTATGTTTCCTATTTTGGACTGTTGTGGGCTAGTGGGCTTGACCCATCTTAGCTTAGATTGCAAGATAATCTAACTCATAGAGAAGGTGGTTCACAAGATGAATTTAAGCATAGGCCCAACTGAAATTGGGCTAAGGTCTTGGGCCGTCATCTATATATCTTGTACGTTAGACCTCGTCAGACCCAACACGATTTTTTTCCCATAGGCCGCATACACCTATAATGCAAGAAAACTTTGCGTATAAGAATAGTAAAAAAAATTCACCTAGATTGTATCAATTTTTTTAGTTTTCATCAAAGTTAATAACCATGGCATATGGAAGTAATTTTGAATTAGTTGAAGTTGTAAAGGACAAACTTGAATAAGGATTTCACAATAATTCAATTTGTCAAATATTGTTGAAAGGATTTTTCAGTGGCCCACATTTACAAACTGCTTAATTCTTAATTAATGGTTAAAATAAGAGTTATTATAATATTTCATAAACTATATAATCAAGTTTCATTAATTTATTAACAATCAAGTTGCAACCACAAAATAGCACCCTGCATTTACGCTGTATTCTATAAAATTATGATTAACCTTAAAAGCAAATGAATTTCAAATAAAATGATGTTCTGTATCTTTGTATAAATCTAATGTATTTTTATTTGCCAATATTATCAAAATTAAATAAAGAGTTGTTTCGATAAGATAAAAAAAAAAAAAAATCCTTTAATTAAAAACAAATTCTTATAAATATATCTCCAAATTTTATTAAAACAAAATACTTAAAAAAAAAAAGAAAATATAGAAGTGATAATCAATAAGGAGTGATGTTTTAAAAGAATTAAAACACTATTTAATACCGAAGGACAGAAAAGGTATAGGGTTGATTGGGCTAAAAGTGATTTGTTCAGTAAATATTTGCTTTATTTTAGTTTAGAGCGGTCACTGGATTAGAAAAACCTTACTTTTAATCATTTTTATAACAGTTAAAAGAATAAGAGTAATATTACACCAATAACTATTTCTCATCAACTTCCTCTTACAATACTGATGTGGTAATTCACAATTAGTCAGCTCATAATTAATTAGTAAGACCTATACGGGATCCATATAGAACCTGTTGTGAACTGACAAATTGCAAATTGCCACGTCAGGATTGTAAGAGAAAGTTTGAAAGAAAAGGTTGTTGGTATAGTAATATTCAAAGAATAAACCATGAGGTAGGGGCAAATGATTAAAAAGCTATTTGGGCCTTGAATTTAATTAAAAGGTCATATAGTTTTTCGGTCTTTACTAAATGACATTCTTTTTTATTAAGACAAATTAATAACAATTAAACACTAATCATGGCTTAATTAGGGTTAATGAAGGCATTAAGTAATCTTTCAAAAATTATACTTTGTCCCCAAAAACCTAAAATTGTTGCATTTTAACATAAACCGAAATCAAAGAAATTGCTCCTCTCCCTCCTGCCATTACCATCGGAACAAACCCTTTGTTGTTGTTTGTTCTTAGCAAAACCGAAGCCCCTCCTCCTCCTCCTCTACATCTTCTTCTTCCTCTACATCTTATTCTTCCTTCGCCATTAACATCTTCTTCTTCTTTCGCCGAAGATCTGCCTCTTCCTCCTCCTCACATTTCGTTCAGGTATGTGTATCTTCTCTTTGTATTTTATATTTCTATTTACAAAGATTTAATGGATTGAGTTTGGGTTATGATTTTGATTTAGTGGTTTGGGTTCTTGGGTTGTGTTTGATCAAATCTAAAAATGGAGATCCCTATGATAGATTTCAGTGATCCGAAGGTCAGAAGAGGGACAAAACAATGGTGCTTCTGCATCAAGCCTGTGAGAAATGGGGCTTCTTCCAAGTAAAAAAGATGGGGTTTTCTTTATTTGAATATTTGATCAACACTTTTGTTATGCCTCAAAAGTCAAGCCTTTATCAACTCATTTAATGTCTCTCTGTACCTGCTGTCAAGCCCATATCTCCAAAGATATTCTCACCAACTTTATCTCATTTCAAAGAGATGAATGGACGAGAGCCTTCCATGTGTCAAGGCAGTTTGCAAAACACTCATTGCATTGAGTGCAAATGTGAATAAATGGGCATTTCTCTTCCCGAAGAAGAGAGGCTGGAGGTTGGGCTGAGATTTAGCTTCAATTCTTTCTCTCTGTAAAAACACTGTATTTCTTCATCTTTGTATGCCTTACGGGCAAATTCATAGAAATAGGGAGATATCAAATAAAATAACAGTGGATGTAAGAGTCGTTTGTTGCATCCGAACCACTATAAAAACCCCTCTTGCCATTCTTTTATTTATTTTTTCTGTAAAATATATAATCTCAGCTCCATATTCAAATCTCATGGATCCATCACGTGTGTCTCCTGAGTCAGCTCAGCGTTTCCCACGTGCGAGTCGTTGGCGTCCAAAATCAAACGTCAACAGTTTGGTGGCCCATGCAGGTCCGATTCTCAAACCTGCATCAAAGTTCCTTGATGGCGTGCTCAGATCTAAAACCCGCGTCAGAGTTCTCCGATCGCGTGGCCAGATCGTAGATCGCACGCGTTAGAATTCTTCGATCGCGCATCAGAATTCTCCAATCGCGTGGCCAGATCGCAGATCGCACGCCCATGCCATCCTGATCTGTAATAGCCACTACTACTCAATAGATTATAATGAAATACATATAAAATAGCATAAAGAAATTGGGCCCAAATTTTTCTTTTATTAAACATATATACATACTCTTTACAAACACATACATTTTTACACAAAATGTATAACATAAACAAAAGTCATCAAAAACATCGGGGGTGACAGTGTAACCACCTCCTCCGCACGCCGACATCCATCCGACAGTGTCCTCACCTAGGTCCTGCAAAACATGGGAAAACAACGGGGTGAGCACTAAAATAATGCTCAGTAAGCAAATCCTCTCCTCATACTAGCCCCGTAACTCTCTATCTCTAATTCTTTCCTTACAACTCCCCGTTCAATAACTCTTTGGGTACGCCTTTCTTTTCCTCTTTCTCTTTCTCTTAGAACTCTTTTCTCATAGCTCTTTCATAAATCACGACCCCATCTCACCAAAAACACGGTAGGGACTCACTCCCGCCTGCTGCGTGACCTCTATTCACTCTGTGCCAATCAGTTTGGTTATGCATGGATTCGGAACCCTTGGCCACGTGAGTGTATAATCTCTCTCTCTCGGGTACTCGGGTATAGCCCTCATCCGCATGCACTCTCACGGGCTACACCACTTCTCTATCTGATACTCATGCCGCGCTCTCAATGCGGCGTACATGCGGGAATATTCTACCCATTACTCACGGGTTCCCCATCGCACAACCTACTCTATTCTCTTAACTCTTAAAGAACTTATACTCACATTCTATACTAAATCTCAAGCTACTTCTCAAGTGTATAAACAAAGGTGTAGAGCTATCTCATGCTCCCTAATGCACTAATGAAATGCCAACTACAAGATTTCCTCAAAACAGTCATTCTGCACCAGTCACACTAAAACGGCCATAACTTATGCTATACAGCTCGGATTACTACGGTTCTGGTCTCGTTTCAAAGCTTAGAAACAGGGCTACAACTTCTCTGTTTTGGTCTCAGCCCAGTTCGAACCGTAAGATACTCAAAAATTACTCAGAAAGTTACGGCAGTGACAGGGCAGATTTCACTTAGGCATTTCCTCAAACATCTCATGTGCATATAAACACCCTACGAAAATCACTACTAAACTTCATTTTTCTAGCCATCCAAATTGGGGAAAAACTCCCTCAATTACTCATAATCCCTGTCAAGAAAAGCACTCCCAAAAAGGATTACACAACATCTCTCAAACTTCATCTCAAACTCCATTCTCAATACACATATCAACAACACTTCTCATATTTAATCAATCCCAACTACTAAGACTAAGCACACATCTCATCTCAATTTTCAGTAGGTATACCATGTACATACATAATTAAAATAAGTCTCTACTCAAAGCTTAGTCATAACTCAACTTGGTTGGATTTACTTACCTTGTGCAAAGATGGGTTCCTTAGCACTTTTCCTTCCCTTTGTGCACTTGTCTCTTCTCTACAACTCAAAACAACCACAAGGACAGCAATAACACAATAAGACTTCACTATAAATATAAGAAAACTCACATCTAAAGCATGAATTCTTACCTTAGAAAGCTTTAGATGAAATCTTTACTCAAAACCCCTCTTAAAAAACCTTAGAAATCTTGGAAAATTGGGTGGAGAAATTGAGAGAATATGGGCAATGGAAGAGGCGGTGGAATGAAGATGAATAAGGGCTTTCTCTACACTTTACTCTTTTTAGTTCATATTATAAGCTTTATTTCCCATTTTGCCCTTGTCCTTTCTTGAAAATTCCATCTATATCCTTTGATTCTTTACAACTACACCCCCATACAAACACAATCTCTACTAAAATTCCTTTCATTTTACTCCCCACTTTTCCTACTAATTAGGGGTAGAATGGTTATTGTGTCCCAAAAGAAGAATTCTCTAGAATCTTTGTTTTAGGCTCTTCGCCGCGGCGAAGCATTTTTCGTCGCCTCGGCGAAATTGGGCAGAACCTACCCGTAATGCCACTTCTCCTCCTCGCCGCGGCGAAGCTTCTTCTTCGCCTCGGCGAAGATTGAATTTCCAACTTCACCAAAACTCAACCCATTTCAAGGCAACAATTCAACCAACTCAACACACAAACTCAATTTAAGTTAAAACAATAAACTTTTAACTCAAACAACAAATCTTAAATACGTACCTCAAGTGGGATATTACATGATCCTCAGCTTCAGATCGCGGATCTTTAGCTTCAAATTGCGTGTTCAGATCGCTGATTTCTTGTGCTCAGGTCGAGCCCAAATCGTGCTCGTTATGTGCCCAGGTCGTACTCGTTACGTGCTCAGGTCGTGCTCGTTATGTATTCAGGTCGAGCACAGGTCGTGCTCATTATGTGCCCAGATAATGCTCATTATGTGTTCAGGTCGAGCACAGGTCGTGCTCATGTCGAGTTCAGATAGTGCTCGTTACGTGCTTAGATCGAGCCTAGGTCGTACTCATTATGTGCTCAGGTCGAGCCCAAGTCGTATTCGTGCCTAGGTCGTCGTTAGGTCGCGCCCAGGTCAGCTCTTTATGTGTTCAAGTCGAGCTCGTTTTGCTCATTGAACTCGTTTTGACCTCTCAGGTTGAGCTTATTCTGACCTTTCAGGTCGAAGTCGTTTTGACCTCTCAAGTTGAGGTCGTTTTGCTGATTGAGCTCGTTTTGACCTCAGGTTGAGGCCGTTTTTCTCATTGAGCTCGTTTTGACCTTTTAGGTCGAGGTCATTTTGCTCCCAAGTTGAGCTCGTTATGACCTTTCGGGTTGTGCTACTAGATTTCTGGTCGTTTTTCTAACAGATTTGTGGTCGTTTTTCTTAACAGATTTGGTCGCTTCTTATGATTTCGATCGCTTTTCCTAACAGATTTCTGGTCGCTCCTAACAGATTTGTGGTCGTTTTCCTAATGATTTCGGTCACTCCAACGTATTTCGTGTTGTTTTTCTAATGATTTCATCGTCTTTCTAATGATTTCTGCCTTGAGCTCTTCGAGGCTACAGCAATTCAGATCAAAGACTTAGTTTCTGAAGCGTGATTACGCACTTCAAAAACTGGGGGGCTTCTGTTATGCCTCAAAAGTCAAGCCTATGTCAGCACAATTAATGTCTCTCTGTACCAGTTGCCAAGCCCATATCTCCAAAGATATTCTTACCAAGTTTATCTCATTTCAAAGAGATGAATGGATGAGAGCCTTCCATGTGTCAAGGCAGCTTGCAAAACACTCATTGCATTGAGTGCAAATGTGAATAAATGGGCATTTCTCTTCCCGAAGAAGAGAGGCTGGAGGCTGGGCTGAGATTTGAGTTTCAATTCTTTCTCTCTGTAAAAACACTGTATTTTTTCATCTTTGTATGCCTTACGGGCAAAATCATAGAAATAGTTAGAGATCAATAAAATAACAGTGGATGTAGGAGTCGCTTGTTGAGCATCCGAACCACTATAAAAACCCCTCTTGCCAATCTTTTATTTATTTTTTTTGCAAAATATATAATCTCAGCTTCATATTCAAATCTCATGGATCCATCACGTGTGTCTCCTGAGTCAGCTCAGTGTTTCTCACGTGCGAGTCGTTGGCGTCCAAAATCAAGCGTCAACAGGAGCTACCAAGTCCAGCTAGCTTTAGGAGGTTATAAATGCATGCCAGGTTGAGCTCACAACCGAAATTGTCGTAGAAATTAATAGAATCCATTCAAGGTTTACTAATTCGTGTCGTTGATTTATTTCCTTGTACAAACTTCTGTACTTATATTGATGAAAAGGACAAGGCAACTCCCTTGGAAGAAGCATAAATAGAACACAATTTCCTTGTATAGATTTTTGTACTTTTAGGTTGTTGTTTTATCAATTGCCAGGCCAATTTTAATGAATCAGAACACAATTTTAATGGTTTTAAAGAGTCCTTTATGAGATTGCTTGGTGATTGAGGATCTTTTTGTGTTAAGTTTTGAACATATGATATTAGGTGGTGATGAGTACTGAATCGCTTAAGCGAGAGCTGCATCGCTTAAGCGATCTTGTTTTTGATATAGATTATTTGACATAAATTAGCCTTAGAGATATTATTTTGAACTAGATATGTAAGTTGAAAGCGTAATTCTAGCTTGATAGATTCATAGTGACTAACCGAAGATCCTCAAATAAGATTTGTAATTTTATTGATGTTAGATTTTGGATGATGCCAAATAAAAAAGCTACTTTCCCAGTCCGTATCATTTAAATTATCTTTGTTGTTCAACCTTTTAGCCATGTAACAACTGCTGTAAACTAGTACAATGCATGCATAATAACAATAGAAAATTGGGCCCAAAACTTTCTTTTCATTATAAGTCATATGTCTTTTATACACAAAGAACGTCATTTACAAAAATGCCATTTTAAAAGATAAAACAGGGGAAACAGTGTAGCTATTGCTCCTCGCTTGCCGACGCCCCTCCGACTGCATCATCACCTAGATCTTGCGTCCACAAAGGAAAATAACGGGGTGAGCACAAAATAATGCTCAGTAAGTAAACCCTCTATCTGTCTATCCCCGTATATATTACTTTTAATTCTTTCCTCACACTTTCTGTTGTTTCCTACTAAACGTCATGGCCTCATCTTACCGGAGGTACGGCCGAATGGCGTTCACACAACACCATCCCACTCTTCATGACTGCCAGGTGGAGTTCACATAGCACCAACCCTATCCTAGTGACTACCGAGTGGAGATCACAAAGCACCTACCCGGTTTTCGTAACTATTGGGTGGAGACCACATAACACCTACCCATTCCTCATTATTTTCGGGTAACGATCACCAAGCATTAACCCGTTCCTAATCACTGTCGGGTGATGATCACAAAGCATCAACCCACTTCTACTAAATGCCGGGTGATGATCACAAAGCATCTACCCTTTTTTCATAATTAACCGGGTGATGATCACAAAGCATCCACCCGTTTCTACTAACTATCGGGTGATGATCACAAAGCATCAACCCACTTCTAATGGCTATTCGGGTGATGATCACAAAACATCAACCCGATTCTTGTAATTATCGGGTGATGATCACAAAGCATTCACCCCTTTCTAATACCCTTCTCATTCCCTCTATTCTAGCACTTCTCATTCTCTCTACCCTTAGAGTAGTTGCATCCACAAAGTTCTCTACACATAGGGCAAGTGCATACACAAAGCTTCCTACTCTTTCTTAGGTCACTACTCAATGTACAAATAATGCATATGGATGGTTCATCCCCACCAATGCACTTATGAGATGCCAACATGCAATGTTGCAAGAATTAAGGTTCATTTCTCATTCTCAAACCTCTATTAGGCATTTCATCAAACAACTCAAGTACATTATAAAACTCTACTATAGCAATGATTCTAACTCTTTCTCTAACCATCCAAAATGGGGAGAATGCCCCTCACATAGCCACAATTCCTGCCAAAGAAAGACACTTCCAAAAAGGATTTCTCAATATCCTTTAATTCAATCTCAAACTACCTTTCCAACCCACATGTTATTTCTTATAATTGCAATGCATAAACAACCACAAAGCACTAGAAATCTCTATTTAAGCCTCAATAGCATGGCATATAACATGTATATCATATACATACATCATTGCTATCAAAACCCTAATCAAGAAAATTCTCAAATCTTAACTTGTGTTGGGGTTTACTTACCTTGTTATGGAGAGACTTCACTAGCTCTTCCTTTCACTTGATAAGCTTGACTTTTCTCTACTCTTCAACAAATGAACAAAAACCCTCAATAATCAAATATATTCAAAACTCACAAAGCTTAAAAACCAAAGCAAGAATCCTTACCTTAGGATGCCTTATGTTGATTTTCTACCCCAAATCACTCCAAAAGCCCTTTAAAACTCCTTGATCAAATAAAAGAGAAATTGAGAGGAAGCAAGAGAGGAAAGTGGCGTTGGAGAAGAAGAATGAGGGGTTTGCAATGTCTTAATTCCTTTTAATGAAATTTATACACAAGTATTCCCATTTTGCCCTTACTCTTCTTTGAAAATTCTATCTATATCCTTTGATTTATTACAAACACACCCCCATATCAACATATTCTCTATGAAAAATCCTTTCAATTTACTCCTCACTTTTCCTGCTAATTAGGGGTAGAATGGTCAAATTGCCCCTAGGGAAGAAAATATCTAAAACTTAGCAACTTTTTGGTCGGCCTGTCGCCGCGGCGAGGAATCTTCTGTCGCCGCGGCGAAACTGTCCAACAGCTTCCCCCGTGGCTTCAACACCTCTTCGCCGTGGCGAAGATTCTTCTTCGCCCCGATGAAGACTGAAACATTAAACTTCTTCTATTTTCAACCAATTTCAGGGCAAGTATTCAACATAACACTCAATCAAAGGTCAACCAACAATATTACCAAGAAACCAACTCAAATAAGAGCAAAAGAAGAAACAATAACTACATACCTCAAGTGGGGCGTTACAAGCCATCTCTGACTCATAGAAGTTTTCCTTCAAATTATCTTCATAGTGTGAGTTCACCAACTGCTTCACCTTTTCCATCAACTTCTTGTCTATTCCATGGTTCTCAACCTGCAGAAAGCATTTTGGTATTAGAATAAAGTTGTTGATGCTTGATTTTGGACGCCAACGACTCGCACGTGAGAAACGCTGAGCTGATTCAGGAGACACACGTGATGGATCCATGAGATTTGAATATGGAGCTGAGATTATATATTTTACAGAAAAAATAAATAAAAGATTGGCAAGAGGGGTTTTTATAGTGGTTCGGATGCAACAAGCGACTCCTACATCCTCTGTTATTTTATTTGATCTCTCCCTATTTCTATGAATTTGCCCGTAAGGCATACAAAGATGAAGAAATATAGTGTTTTTACAGAGAGAAAGAATTGAAGCTAAATCTCAGCCCTGCCTCCAGCCTCTCTTCTTCGGGAAGAGAAATGCCTATTTATTCACATTTGCACTCAATGCAATGAGTGTTTTGCAAGCTGCCTTGACACATGGAAGGCTCTCGTCCATTCATCTCTTTGAAATGAGATAAAGTTGGTGAGAATATCTTTGGAGATATGGGCTTGGCAGCTGGTACAGAGAGACATTAATTGTGCTGACATAGGCTTGACTTTTGAGGCATAACAGAAGCCCCCCAGTTTTTGAAGTGCGTAATCGCGCTTCAGAAACTAAGTCTTTGATCTGACTAGCTGCGGTCTCGAATTGAAGAGCTTGAACTGAAATCTGAAATATGTTATGAAAACGACCTGTAAATCATTAGAAAAACGACCTAAATCGTTAGGAGCACTAAATCAAGAAAACACCAGAAATCATAGGAGCACCAAATCGATAAGAAAACGACCTCGTAATCATTAAGAGCAACCAACAAATCATTGGGAGCTCGACCTGAAATCTGGTAGGAGAACGACCTGAAAGGTCATAACGAGCTCAATCTGAGCAAAACGAGCTCAACTTGAGAGCAAAATGACCTCGACCTGATAGGTCAAAAAGCAAAACGACCTCAATTTTAGAGGTCAAAACGAGCTCAATATGGGCTCGACCTGAGCGCGATCTGGGCTCGACCTGAGCACGTAACGAGCACGACTTGGACACGTAACTAGCACGCCCTGGTCTCGACCTGAGCACGTAACGAGCTCGATTTAGGCTCGACCTGAATGAGCACGACCTGGCATCGACTTGAGCATGTAACGAGCACGATCTGAGCTCGACCTAGGAACATAACGAGCAGGACCTGTACCCGACCTGAACACATAACGAGCATGACCTGAGCACGTAACGAGCATGACCTGAGAGATCAAAACGAGCTCTACTTAAGAGCACAAGAGATCAGCGATCTGAACACGCGATTTGAAGTTAAAGATCCGCGATCTGAAGCTGAGGATCAGGATGGCATGGGCGTGCGATCTGCGATCTGGCCACGCGATCGGAGAACTCTGATGAGTGCGATCTGCGATCTGGCCACGCGATTGGAGAATTCTGATGCGCGATCGAAGAATTCTAACGCGTGCGATCTACGATTTGGCCACGCGATCGGAGAACTCTGACACGGGTTTGAGATCTGAGCACGCCATCAAGGAACTTTGACGCAGGTTTGAGAATCGGACCTACATGGGCCACCAAACTGTTGACGCTTGATTTTGGACGCCAACGACTCGCGTGGGAAATAGCGAGCGGTGACTCGGGGAGACACACGTGATGGATCCATGAGATTTGAATATGGAGCTGAGATTATATATTTTGCAGAAAAAATAAATAAAAGATTGGCAAGAGGGGTTTTTTATAGTGGTTCGGATGCTCAATAAGCGACTCCTACATCCACTGTTATTTTATTGATCTCTAACTATTTCTATGATTTTGCCCGTAAGGCATACAAAGATGAAGAAATATAGTGTTTTTACAGAGAGAAAAAATTGAAACTCAAATCTCAGCCCAGCCTCCAGCCTCTCTTCTTCGGGAAGAGAAATGCCCATTTATTCACATTTGCACTCAATGCAATGAGTGTTTTGCAAGCTGCCTTGACACATGGAAGGCTCTCGTCCATTCATCTCTTTGAAATGAGATAAAGTTGGTGAGAATATCTTTGGAGATATGGGCTTGACAGTTGGTACAGAGAGACATTAATTGTGTTGACATAAGCTTGACTTTTGAGGCATAACAGCTCCAAATACAACACTTGCAATAAGAGGGTGTCTCAAAACAAATGAAAGGGTTTGATTAATCATAGTACAGTGCAAAAAACAACAATTTATCATGCTTTAAACCTTACTGCAGCAATTCAGTAAATCACACAAATACATAGAGAGAGAGAGAGAGAGAGAGAGGTTATACCAATTCCCTGCTGCAGATGCCTTCCTTTCTTCTCCCTTTGTTGCTTCAAACCTTACTCAACAGCAATTCCATACCCTTACTCAACAACAATTCCATACCCTTCCATGCCAAACCTTACTCAACTTATAACCAAGAGCACAAATAACCCAACAATAGACCTACAATGCACATAAACCAGTCACAACAAGAACAACAGCAATCCAATGACTCAATAACAAGAGAAAAAGGCTATTTCATTAAGATTCCAAAATTTACAAGATAACGAAAAAAAAAAAAAGAGATAAAAAAAGGCAACACCCAACTGGTCTTTTCCCTTTCTACCCCCTTTTCCTTTCCTCCAGCACCCCCACCAAAAGCCGATCTTTGTTGGCTGCCGAAAACTCCAAATTCACGACCACTTGTAGCATAATTCTCTCTCATAATCCAGCATCAATTCTTTTATTACTGGTCATATTCAGCACCATTTGTACAACTTCTAGAGCTTCCAAAAAAAAATAAAATAAAATAAAAATTGAATAAACAATAAAGCATAAAACATTGATAACTGAAGAAAAAGATTACTATGAAGTGTACTGATTTCATATTCACTAACATATCATATGATCTCATACATTAATAGTATCCAAAAAAATCGAACAAATATGTATTTTTGCATATATTTTTCAGGAAAAAACTTAAACTCCAAATGGATGTATTCTGAGCCGTTGGGGACCAAAATTATAAAGATCATTCACCATAAAGTCTATGTTAAAATTATTTTCACCAGTAGTTGTTAAAAAACACACACAAATGGGTGCTCTAGACTTCATAGAAGAGAGTGGAATTTTTTTTTTATTATTTGGGGGGGGGGGGTGGGGTTGGCTGTCTGCGCATGGACAACATATTTCCTCTTATTTATAGTGTATTTTTCCTCAGCACTTGATTGCCATTGTTAAGACTCCACTTTTTCTTCTAAATGCAACTTATGATACATGGCAAGTTAATCCTACATCTATACGATGCATAAAATGAAAAACATTTCCTTTATGTTCTTCCCAAAAGTCATCCATTTGCAAAGGTTCCTAAAGATTCTTGGTTTCTTGTTGTACTCAGTAGTTCCAAATTTAGACATAAACAACTTTCTTTAGATGCTCAAATTCGTTAAAACATAGTCTTAAGATGGTTCATAAAAGTTTATTGTCTTGAGCAAAGATTAACTGCTACTTGGTTCCTCACAATTGGCACATGGATGGTGGGTGATTTTGAAGCATGAAATTTCATGGCTTGTAATGCCTATAAGCTGCCTTAAAAATGGTGAGACCTGAGCACCCAGATGAATCTATCTGAGTTCTTTTTCCTTTCCTATTAATCAGATTCAGGTCAACTTAGCTCCACCATCAGTTGATCCTCATGGCAATTGGCATGAATGCAGAAACAACTATGCTCGTTGCATAGCATCCCAAATTGGTTTCTTATTATAAAAAAAAAAATATATGATCTTAGCCATTGTAACTTAACCAGGAATGGCAAGGAATGACAAAAATGCAAAGAGTAAAGAAATTGAGAAATGGCAGAAAATTGGAAGAAAAAGTGAGAGAGATGAAGGTGTTTGAATTGTGTTTTGAGAAAGAGAAACTAAGAGGAATGTGTTTTGCCTTTCAAATTTTAAATCAACTTCTTTTTATTATACTTTAACCCACAAGCGTTTAAATCTTTTTACAATAACCCTTTTTGCTGCTTCAATTACACTTAAGTGTGTCACGCCAGATTTTTAAACCCAAAAAAAATCAAAAACCTTTTCAAGGTTATATTCTCAATTTAAAACTTGGGAAGGCATATAAGTTAAATTTCCTCCATGAGCTATTGTTGAGATATGAAATGGAATTATTTGTTTTTAACGCATAATATTCTTTCCATATAATTTTCATTATTGCCAGGATTTCATTCCATATAATTTTCATTATTGCCTAGATTTCATGTAATTGAGAAATCATGGCATAAATTGCTACATTTTCCTTTTATTGTCACATTACACTTGTCTAAATAGGGGCACAAAGCATATGAAGATAGACAAATACAATATACAAACATTGCTTCTATAATTCTTTTATCTTCTCTTTGGCATTCTATGGCAGACATTCTACTACTCTTGTCTTCTTTCTTTTGTCTTTATTTTTCTTCAATCTCTGACATGGTATCAGAGTAGGTCAATTGAATAAGCTTCCACTTAGCTAACCTCTTCATTCTGTCCCTATAAATACAAACAGAAGCTCGGTTAGAAATCTCTTCATTTCATCCCTGATTTTTTTTTTTCAAACAGAAACTTGGTTAGTATCTTTTATCTCTTCTTAAACAAAATGTCAAACACTCAAGAACCAAACAACCAGGCCTTCAATACCATAGCCAACCCAAATACAACAGGCCCAAACACCATAGTGCCAACAAGCCCAAACACAGCAACGCCAATAGGCCCAAACCCAACAACATCAATAGGCCCAAACCCAACAACATAAACATTTACAATCCCACAAATTTAATCTGGCTCATTTCCATCAACCCAACCAGGGCCAAATCCATTCTCCTACTCGTTTACCTTTTTGGGTTATTGTTAGAGTAGGTGTCTTAGAGTCAATCAATTATTGTAGAATTAACTTTTTGTAATAATGTTTATTAACCAATAAAAGACATTTTATTCTATATCATGTAAATCATATATGTATGTATTGATATATGTCCTTAGGATGGTGGAACCGTGACGAGGGTATCAAGTGTGTCAAATCTTGATAGTAAGAACCCTATGATCACATATGGTGGCCATTCTAGAAATGTCTGTAGCCCTAATATTATTCTGACCAAGGACACAGATAATACGGTAAGACTATCATAGTATTGAACGACCCTATCGAAAGACAGTGACTGATCTCACTTGTCAAAGTTGTTTGTCGATAACCTGGTGCAACGCATGGGTGCTTGCTGGAGGCAAGTTCACTAGACAGACCCTACCAAAGGATTCCATATGAATGGTAACCCTAGTGTCTATGGAATAAATCCTCTAATGGCTGTGCATGTGATCTTTAGACTTGAGATCACCGAAGCGCCTTGTGCACTTATTAGCGTAGTACTTTGACACTAGCCCAACATAGTTCTATTCAGAGCTATCAATTCGGTAGTGATTGGCTACATTGAGGAGTGTATCAAGACTATGGTAGATCAACAAAGGATTCATCACTCCTAGGTATGGGAGAAGCTATCTCACTGTGCAATTCAGTAAATGGCAATGACACCAAATCTGTAGCCACAGTGGGATTGAATTGTTGCTCAATCCAATTTATTTATCTGGTCATTGGTCTAGTAGTGAATACATAGATATTGAGAATAACTGAGGTTGACACTATTTTTGTACCTCGGCCTTGATGAGATAACGTATGATGAAAGGATTTGATTGCACGATAACCATATCATTGATAGGTAGCTATTTCTCTGAATCCGAATCTATCGAGTGGCCATGATGCCTTGCTAGGGGCCAATCTTGATATGTGTATAGTGAGAAGATTAATTGGTGTTAATCATGATACCAGTTACTACTGATATGATAAGAAGCCTACAGGTTAAGCACTTAGAAGATAATTTAAGAATCCGTTTGTGAAAGGAGTATTTTTGTCTTTTAGGATGAAAAGGTATTTTGGTAATCTCACAGTGTAGTTAAGTTTGCTAAGGTTGTTTCTTGTATTTAATTTTAATATTAAAATTAAAATTAGTGAGATTATATTTAAATATATGTGCGCATATATTTAAATGGATTATTATTATTAATTAAATGTTAATATTGATTTTAATTATATTAAGAATTAATTAAAATTTAAAAATACCAATTAAAGGGTGTTTGGTTGCAAGGGTGGATTAGGGTTGGAGCCCATGGCTATTCCTTATTGGAATAGAGTTTTAATTGTTGTACTATATAAGTGAAACTTAAATTAAAACAAAACAATAACATTATTTAATTAAAAAAAAAAAAAAACCCTAGCCACCTACCCCACACTCTCTCTCAAATCCTATTCATAGATTGAAGAGAAATATTTTTCTCTTCTTGATTCTTTGAAGATCTTTGATTCTTGAAGCCATTGCGTCGTTCTAGCAAACTGGCCTTTGGTTCTTCGGATTATCTTCGTGTGTATCACTGTTCGTGCGATCTATATTGAATCGGTAGTGAAATAAATTCAGAGACACTTGAAAGAGCCTCCAAACGTGCGTAAGATTTCTAATCCTCGAATGGATTGATTTTGTTTTGTACAGAATTTTGTTTTAACATGTAAACTATATAATCGATACCCGGATCTTGGCAAAAAGGGCAATTGATCTATCCTTTAATTTTTATTTTTTCGCTGTGTTGGGTAGATCAATTCCTTGTAGTTATCCCAAGGGTTAAAATGCCCAAACGAGTCATGAACCCTGCCTAACACAACAACCTTTCACATTCCACATGATACCAATCGCGAGCCGTCGCCTAAACTAGGCGACATTTTGTATACGCTAGCGTCCAATGGCCTAGAAGTCAACCTTATCAAGGTGATCTTAATCGGATCAGAAAACTATGCCACATGGGTTAAAGATTTCTGTCGAGCCCTTATCACCAAAGACAAAGAGGGCTTCATCGATGGCACCATTCCCATACCCATAGAACCCAATCTCCTCCTACAGTGGAATAGATTCAATATGTTTGTCTATTCATGGATCGATAATTGCTTATCACCAGAAGTAGTAGCCGAATTACCACTGATGAATATCGCAACTAAAACATGGGCACATATCAAAAAGATGTACGGCAAGTTCGATCTTGCCCAAACTTTCACCCTCCGACACAATCTTGCCTAAATAAAGCAAGCCAACATGTCCATAACCACATATTACATCAAAGTCTCGATGGCATGGAATGCCCTAGAAGCTGTCAAAGAAAAATTTGATGCACCGCTAGAGATACTTTGGCAATATCAGAATATCCGAGACCGAGATCGCCTCAGTTGCTTCCTTCTCGGCTTAAATGAAGGATTTGTCCCCTTTCAGACACAAATCTTTGTCACCACAGCACCACTATCCTTGTGCTGCATCTTCTAGCTTACCGTCTAAGACGAGACCAGCGACAACTTCTTGTGGATGCCCCTCGGCAAGGAGAGGTCGTGGCCTTCGTCAGCACAAAATTGTTAAACTCTCTCTTTCTCTCTCTCTCCCAGCTCTTTTACAAATGAACTCAAAGGGCGACGAGGGTTGAAAAATGAAAAAGGCTTTAATTTATATGAACTCATCAACGGCCCAGATGGAAACCCTTCATCTAACGGCTCAAATTTGCTCTTTCTTTTACAACATGGGCCAAGTCTCAACTAATGGTCCAACGGCCAGCAATGGGTCAAATTGGCAAATTGGGCCTAGGCAAACTAATTGGCAAAATGGGCTTGGGTAATCCAATCAAGGCAACAAATATTACTGTGATTATTGCAAACAGCGGAACCACACATAGGATAATTGTTGGAAATTGCATGGCCATCCAACCAAAGATAAAAATGGAAAATCTTTTGTTTATCAAGTTTCCAGTATTTCATCCGAAGATTCGGTTTTTACCCCACAAATCACCCCAGAACAATGTACCTACCTTCTGCAAATGCTGAACAATGCTCCATAGGCTCCAATGGCATCATATGCAGGTACATCTTTACGTTCTAATTGAATTAAAGATGATGTCTGGATCATTGATTCAGGTGCTAGTGACCACATCATTTGCAACCCAAAATATTTCCATCATCATGCCATAAACACATAGGAATTGTCCAACTTACCAAATCTTTAGTCTTAAAGAGTTTGCTATTTGTCCTAGCTTCTTTGTAAACCCCACTGGTACATCTAAGGGTAAAATAGTCTTTTTACTTGTGTGTGCTAAGTTAATTACCATGCACATGCCTTAGGTGTAAAGTGGTAAAAGGATGATGATATTCTGTTGGCTTGACAAGATAAAGATGATGAAGGATTGAGGAGTAGTTAAAAGAAAGTAGTAAGGGCAAAAAGAGAAATGATGTTATAAGTCATTAAATGCAAAAGACAAATGAAAGACTTTTGCTAAAAAATAATCTTGAATTTAGCTTGTATAAGTCAGGTAACCCATTTTTCTATCACTTTCCATCATCCTCTTCAACACATCTCCATTATTCCATCATCTTCTTCAACAATTCATCATAGATTTTACTTCCGCCATTGAAACTTCAAGCTTTCTAGTTGAAATCCTTCAAGTGTTTTGTATTTCTTCCCTTATTAAGAATATTTGGAGGTAAATTTCAACTCCTTATCTTATATGACTATTATGTATTTCAAGTTATTAAATTTCTCATGAATTATGTTAGGATAAAGAGTCACTTGGAGATAAGGAGGAAATTTGCAAAAGAGTGTGATTTCTTCACACAAGGTAAGAGAAACCTCCCTTTAATATGAAATAAGAATTAGGTTTCTAGGTTTAGTATTACGGGAACCTTAATTTTTGTCGACAAAAGAAATTGAGCTTGGTTTGATGCTATAATTTCCAATTGATGGATTTATATGTGAATTGTAGAAAATTGAAGTTTGATGGCAATTAATGGAAATGGTTGTGTAATGAGCATTTAACATATTGCAAGGGAGGTTATTATTGATCATTTGACATGTTTTCACAGGGGAGAAAGGTTAGGAAATGTTAGGGAGTAAGTGGAGGTAAATAGGTATGAAAAAGCCTTAAAAAGGCATGAAACCATGGGTGACATGACCATAGCCATGGTCTTTTGAGTGATTTCTGAACCTCTTACTTATCGAACTGAGTTGAGGCCTAAAAATAAAAGTTGTAGCCCTTTATTTAAGCTTTAAAAAAAGACCAAGATCATATCAATCTAATGTGTATAACTCGAGATATGTCTTCTTGAATATGGCCTATGCAGCATGACTACCTGAAAAGTGCTTCCAATTTCTTAATTTAATTTTTTAGCCTAATAATCTATGATTGATTCCAAGTATGGAAATAATGCTTAAAGGGTCGTGAAAAATGTTGGAATGAGTGATCTTGGTAATTATTTAATGATTTTATGAACATATATATTTGATGTAATGATTGACCATGGAGGTTATGTGTAATATGTTATGTATTACCTAATTATGAGCTTGTTTACTTTTAAACAAGCCTAAGTATGATATGTTTCTATGAATTTGTTATGCATCCACGAATGGTCATGATGAAATGATATGTTCATACATGAAAGTGTATGTTTTTTTAAAGAATAGAGCATGTCAAGCATATTAATGATAAAAAAAAAGGGGGACTTGATCCCAAGGTTGAGCAAAATGCTTTCAAGGTACATAGACATGCATTTTTGTGAACAAAATGATTCTTAAGTTTTATGGAAGCTGTTTTCATGTATAAGGAACTTGAGCTCACTCATGCACATGTCTAGACAAAAAGAAATGAACAGTCCATAGCGTGCATGACCATGGGGACTGTGTTATAAGTTAAGGTTAGCTCATTGGTCAAAGATTCTGTAATCCATGCCTCAGCTTAGCCCGATCGGTAGACAGTAAAGAGTTTTCAAAGAAAAATATATTTATACATGCATGATCATTCATGAACATTAAAAGAAAACATTACATGAATTATGTTATGCATTATGATACGAATTGAATATGCTATGTTATATTACATATATGTTATTTTATGTTATTAATGTTTGGTTCATGTACAAGTAAATAAGATGTTTTCCAAGTTTAAGAATGTTACATAGGGTTAAATGATCTATACCCTTACTGAGTGATTAGCACTCATTTCCCTAGTTTCCATGTTTTGCAAGTAATGGTTAAATCAATAATGGCGGGCAGCAGTCAAGGAAGCTTGGGGGCATGCATGTTAACTTTTGTTTTAAATTAAACTTATGATGTTATATAAAGGATGTTGTTTTGGAATTAATGTATATAGTTTGATATCTATATTCTAAGTTTTATGAAATAATGAATATGTTTTGCTTATAAATGATGGGAAATATTTTAGGTTTGTTTCCGCTGATAAACAATTGATATAGTTGTTTTCTTTAAACCATATTCTTCATATATTGTAATAATTCAACAAGTTGATTATGAAAGCATGGGAAATGAGATGTGAAATTTTATTTATTTTCATATAAGATATGTTTGTAAATAGGGTTTATACTTCAAATTACACAACCTTTCAGGTGTGAATTCTCTAAATTCTCATCGTGAGATACATAGAGGGTACTTGGCTGGAGGGGGGTGTTACATTTTCATTTAAATCTCATCTCAGTGTCTAAAATCTGTCAAGATAATAACTGTCTTTTACGATCTTTTTCCTGATAAATGTGAATTTCAAGACCCTTAGATTGGGACATTGATGGGCTTGGGTAGAGTAAATAACGGTCTTTACTATTGGGCACCCGTGTAAAACCCCTCCCTAGTCAGGTATCCTCTAAATATCCCTCAATAAGAACCTAGAGAATTCATGTCTGGAGAACGAGTTGTATTTAGAAGACTTGTGAAAATAATAATAATGTCTGAAACATTAATATAAGATGTACCACAGGATCAAAATCTGTACCTTCAAAAATAAAAATAAAAACTTAAATTCATTTGGGCATCAATCAATCAAAACATATTAATGCCATTTTCATTCATATGGTGGAAGCTTCAAAAAGGTGTTTCAAAAAACATTTATCATTTACATTATTTACATCAAGATAAAACATCAGGATGACGATAAATTATCTCCCCTCACGTATAGCCTTGCTGTCTCCAGCATCATTCGCTTTTGGATTACCTATTAAACATTCAACCATGAAAGGGTGAGAATTAATCGCTCAGTAAGGAATGATCCATTTTATTCTAAACATGCTATCTTACCTTCATTTAAACATATTTATTAACACACCACTTATCTTTTACATCTAGGTATGCTTCCCTTTTCTTAATAATTCATATACTTTTCATCAGTTTATCCCATGGCCATATAAAATATCAAGTGTACACATACAAGCAAATATGTAAACATAGTGAATACACATTACATGTCATGACATAACATCTAAATATCATCTAACATGAGTACAAATCATCTCATGATGTAAATAACATCATAACTCATATAATGCAACTAAATGCATATGAATCATCCAACTTCTAGCCAATCAGACTTTTCTTAGCGTCTTAAGCACTTCATATCATCTAGCCTCAAATTCATCTAAAGCTCATATCATCGAGAGACGTGCTTATGTGTTATTTAACATTTAAAGCATATATTCATCTTTCCTCAACCGGTATACGAGGATATGCTTACGCGTTTTCCATCCTATCTATATGTATCTCTGACATCTTATGGCATGTAAATACATTTTTTTTTTTTTTAGCTTAATACCTTTGATTCATCTATGGATTATCAATCCATTTACATTACCTCTCGCTCACATTCATCATCTTAAAACATATATTACATTGCATCTTCATGTCATTTCATAACATTAATCATGCATTCACATCCATGACCATGTATATCTGTCAAAGATCATCTAACTAATGGGTAAACATTAGTACATGGCTTAATTACAACAAGACATTAATAATCAATTCATAATCATAAGAATTAATTATCTTAAATCTTAAACTTTAACAACTAGAAGTTCATTTTTCAGGCCATTTTCCATCAATTTCTCAAACGAATTGGCTTTTGGCCTAAACATAAAAGTTATAAGGCTATGTCTTAACTTTCTAAAGCTTCAAGAATCATCTCATTTCAATTTTGTAACTCAACTCATTTCATTTTTATAACTCAAGTTATGATCGAAATACTAAAGCATGTTTAACATAACCCCCAAACTTACCAAATCTGAATTTTTCATATTAAACCATGCCATATCAACCTCCAATACTACAAGTTTTGCTACAATCAACATCAATACTTCATCTTCTTCAATTAAATATAACAACTCATAAAACATAAATGGCAATAACTTCATGTATAATGAATTCAAGGCAATAAATAACATTAACGAGTTCAACTACACTTGCCATCAACTAATTCTATGCCTTAAAGCCTTAATTTAATGTTTCGTTACAATCTACAAATTCTAGCATAATCCCTAAAGTCATGGGAGGTTCTTCCTTACCTGTTTGAAGAAATTTCCCCATAGTTCTTGATCTCTTGAAGAAAATTAGGCCAATCTTCTTTGATATCTAGAGAGAGAAAACTTGGATTAGAGAAGTTATGGTGGAATTTGAGAGAAAATGGTGAAAGGTTGAAAAAAAATGGTTCCTTCTTCTCCCTTGAACGAAATTTATGGATAAAATTTATGATAATTTCATTTTCATCTCCCTTATAACATGTAATTACCTTATTGGCCCAACTGTTTTAATTATCTAACTCATAACTCCTTAATTTCTCATATAAGGGCAATTTAGTCATTTGGCACTAGACATAATTATTACTTAATTAATGCCATTAAATGCAATTAAGCCAACTCATCCTTGACTTTTTGTAAAGCTTATCCATAGGTAACATTACTATTTTGCCCCTAATACTTTTTTATGGATAATTGATTCATACCGCTCTAAATGAATTGACTATTTTGCCCTTACTTAGATTTTATTCTTTTTAACATAAAATTAACATCTAAAGGACTATTTTGAGTTGGGAACATACCTTTGACATCTTGGGTATTACAACCTGATGTTTTTTCTTCTATTTTCACTGATTGTATTACCAATAAGTTTTCCTTTTCTAATACAAACATTAATAAAACATCATATATTTTGCATCAAAGACTAGGTCATAATGCCTCTATTCCTTAACCCAAATGTCCAACTTGTCCACTCGCCTAACAAACTCGAAACACATTTCCCAATAACACATCCACTACCACACATCCTTTTGCCCTTATACATCTTGATATTTGGGGGTCTTATCATACTCCAAATCATGATGGATCTAGGTTTTTCCTCACCATTATAGATGATTTTTCCCGAGGGACTTGGGTATTCTTAATGCAATCAAAGGATCAAATAGTTACCCACATTAAGAATTTCTTCTCGATGGTCACTACCCAATTCAAAACCTCAGTGCAACAGGTTCGATTTGACAATGCTAGGGATTTTTTTTTAACCAAAACAGTTTCTCCCTATTTTCCTCACTTGGGATCCCTTATGAAAGTTCTTACACATATACTCCTTAACAAAGCGGGGTAGTTGAGTGCAAACATAGACATTTACTAGAAGTCGCCATGCCCTAAAACACCAAGCCAACCTCTCTATATATTTTTGGGGTGAATGAGTGGTCACAACTACCTATTTAATCAATCGCATGCCAACACGTGTGCTAGGTGGCAAAACTCCATATGAGCTACTCTTTGGCAAAACTCTGGATATCAGTCACCTTCGAGTTTTTGGATGCCTATGTTATTCTAAAGTTATGGGGTCACATGACAAATTCAAAGCCTAGGCTACCCCTTGCATCTTCATGGGCTACCCTATGCTACAGAAAAGGTACTGAATTTATGATCCAACAACAAAAAGATTTCCAGTCTCTTGTGATGTCTTATTTCCTAAGGACTGATTTCCTTATCAAGATGTAGTTTCCAGTTCTTATTCACCTTAGATGACACCTTTTCTAGAAGATGAACCTTCCTCAAATCCATCTTATGAGCTACTATCTGTTCTAGCTATTTTTGACACTACAAATTTAATAGTAGCTCTTGAGTCTACCATTCTTCTAGAAGTAGCCTCTTTCCTTACAACATTCCACAACCCACACATACAATATCTCCTACCAGGGCTACAAATCCTCTTCCATGATGCTCTAGACGCACGATCTGGCCCCCTATTTAGGCTGTTGATTATGATTGTCCCACCATACAGACATGCACAGGTACTCCTTATCCAACATCCAACTATGTCATTTATGATAGATTATCTCCCACCCACATGGCATGTATTATCCAGATATCTATAGAAAGGGAACCTTCAAGTTATTCTAAGGCTGTTTCTCACTTACATTGTCGTTAGGCCATGGCTGACAAACTATCTTGTCTCGTTCTAAATCACGCATGAGACCTAGTACCATGTCCATCTCATCAAAAACCTATTGGCTGCAAGTGGATCTATAAGATCAAACATCAATCTGATGGCTCCATGAAGAGATACAAAGCCCGGTTGGCTGCTCAAGGATTCACTCAACGTGAAGGGCTTGATTATGTTGAGACTTTCTCCCCAGTGGCAAAACATGTCATTGTCCATGTTAGTGTATGCCCTAGGAACCAATCATGTCGTCAGTTCCAAGGTATTGTGTTTTGTATATATATGTTAATGTATATATTTTGTATATACATTTTTATCTTATGACTAAAAGAAAGTGTTCTTATTTCACATGTGGTTTATTGCTTCATTTATATATATGTATTACATGTAAAATGTCCGGATGATACAAATCTTTAGAAGATCAAAATCATCAAAGTATTCCCTACATAGGTAATATTAATTGGGCAATAATATTACATAGTAGGCATGCTGATTGCCTCCGTTGAATATCATGTGATGGTATTAGTGTGGGTGATTATAAAAGTTATATCACTAGGGCATTAGCATGGATAAGCGGTTAGTGAACTGTTTATCGAATATGGCCATTTATGATGAATCACATGGACATTTAAAATGTAGTCAATGACACATCATAAGATCATACTAGTGTATTATTAATCCTTAAACCTAAGATATCACGGTTGAATTCTGCATAAACGCACATGGTTCATATGGTGTATAAACACGAGGCTAATCATGTCATGTATTAATAAGCCGATTTGGTCATGTGTTGTTTATGTGTGAAGACAAGTGATAGTCAAGATGAGATCCGCTGACTCGGTATAGATTGATATCAAGTTCCTAGAAAAATGTCAAGATCGGTTGGAAAAGGGAAATCTTTGGCTGAGGTATATAAAATGTTATCTGAAAGGTTGTTTCATGGTGACACGTTCCATATGTATTAATTGTCAATTTGATATAAAATTAAGACAAGGATTTTGACATACCATGAATCCATTCTTAATTGGGATTAGACAACGGAAGGATTTGATTACATAGTGCGTATGATTATAAAATGTTTCGTTGGAGTATATCTTCATTGTAACTTAGGGGTTATGGAGCATTGCTAGATGCCTACCATAATCGGTGGGAGTTTCGATCATAAAGAGATATGATGAAACATATTGGAATAGACTATGATATTAGGCCCACGGCTAGGCCATAGTGAACCTAAGAGGTCACACATAAAAACTAAGGAGAATGGAGAAATAGCCAAAGAGAGTTGATTATCCAAAGTTGGCTAGCACCTACCATGGGTAATAAAATTATTTATATTATTATCATTGAATTAGATTCAATGGAGGGTTATATTAGTTATTATGAATAATTTTAAGAGTTAAATTGCTAATTGGAATTAAATGGAATTCCAATTCTTAATTAATCATTTTCTTTATATCAAATTGAATTTAACAGTGGGTTGTAATTATAAACATATAAACAATTTAAGGGTTAAATTGTTATGTAAACAATTTAAGAGTTAAATTGTTAATTGTGATTAAATGTTAATCCATTGTTATTATATAAAGAAGTTTAATAACTTCATAATGATTATGGATTATTTTACAACTCCAAAAAAATTATAGAGTTGTTTAAGGAAGTCCAAAACAATTATTGAATTGTTTACAAGGCAACATATATATAAAGAAAATGATATATCAATTTTAGTGGAAAGATCAAAATTCCTAAGAACCATAAATGTCTCTCTTGGCCTAATTCTTCTTTTAGCTTAGTGTGGATACTCTTTTGTTTAATTTCTCTTGAAATTGAAAGTCTTCAAGGTTGCTAAGGACTTAAGGTGACAAGTTATACCTTACTTGTTTTTCAATTAGATTGATTTTTTTTGCAAACTACTAATATACATGTTATAGTATCACATGTATTATTCTCCATGCATTCCATCTTTCAAATGGTATCAGAGCCAAGCATTTGATCCTTATTTGTCTAAAATTTGCCAAAAAGTTCATGCTCATATGTTGAATAATGTTGTGTAATTTTACAAATTTTGATTTGTGAAGTTATATGTTAACTTGCTTTGTAAGAGTTGTTGATCCATACATTTGTATCCTTTATATGCCATAAAAAATTTCTTTTTGATCATGTTAGTTAACTAGCAAAATTCAGCCATGGCTTAAGTTTTTAAAAAATTTTAATTGCACTTTATGTTCTAATGATCTTTTGTTTGAAAAACATGATGGTTATGGCACAAACATCAAGATTTAATTGAAATTTTAGTGTTTGATTAAAGTTGGTCAAATGAGATTTGGGTTAAAATGCTGCTTGTTCAATATTTACGGCTTGAAGAGTATGATTCTTGGTGTTTAAGACATTGTATGGATGCTAATATTTCAATTTTGATGAAAATTGATGTTGTTCACATAATTTTGATTTTGTGAAATTTTGGTCATGACAAGTTTGTAAATTAATTGTTGATTCATTAGCATACTTGTTTAGACAATTCAAAAATTTTAATGTTTTAATAGTGATTAAAATGTTCATGGATGCATGGAGATGAATTTTGTTCATGTGAGATATTATTGCATATTTTTAATTAGCTGCAAAAGGGTTTTTTGATCTTCTTTGGCTTAATTTGTCATGTTACATTATATTTGTTAAATATGTGATTTAATGGACATTAATGGGCATTAAGATAATTTGCCTTAAAGAGTTAAGGGTAAAACTGTCTTTGTACCAAAAACATGGAAAGGTAGTATGTACACAATTTAATTGTTAATTATGTCTTTGATAAGATTAATTGGATTAATCATTAATGTATATTAATATGCCATGTGATAAGATAAGCATAAATTTACTCCACCAACTTTTCATTGCCAAATGTTGCTTGAATAATTGCTTATTTAATGCAAGTGTTACATTATCCCCTAAAGTTTAATAATTTTTTTTTAATTAATGATTATTAATGGGCAATTTATTAGATATAATTGATATATGGCATATATATGTTTTATATTAACATAATGCATATTTGTTATGTTTGATAACATGTGATGTTGTATTTAAGCATGTAATATGCTTGTGTGATTTATGCATATTAATTATGTCATTGTTTATAGTTAAGTTTTAATATTTATATGAAGTGTTCAAACTTAATTTTATGGCATGACATTTAGTTTTAGGTTTGTACTTTGGGGTTTATGTTTTATATTTAGTTAATACATATGGTGGATATGTACAGGGTAGATATTAAAACATTAACCTAAAGAAAACCTAATCTTTAAATTTTCTCTAATTAAAATATTAAGTCTAAGCCTTCCATTATTAGTCAATTAATTCTTTGCCATAGAATTAGAGATCCCAAGATTTCTATTATGTGAGAGATGCTAATTTTATGACATAGAATTAATTGTCTTAGTTCTTGGATAGAAATTTTCATTGTACCCAAGATTTCTATTATGTGAGGGTATAATAGGAATTCTATTTTAAGAAAGCATAATGGGTCGGATTTAACTAGTCTAGGGTACCAAGATTTCTATTATGTGAGGTATCCAAAACTAGAGACAATGAAATGAATCATAGCTTATATGGTGATATAAAAGGAAATAGTTTCCTACTTATTGAATTTAATGGACCAAGATTTATATTATGTAAGGTTTATTAAATTTGATAAGAATTTGATTCCCCACTAGAAATTTTAATCTAGCGAAATTTCCGAATCTTCATCCAGGGAAGTATAGGATTTGAATAAAATAGTGAGAACTAATTAAAATAGTGAGAACTAATTAAATTAGTGAGAACTAATTAGATTAGCTTAATAAAAGATATATGTGACAAAACACTCGTAATTTTTAATTTCCTTACAGCATCTCTCATAAAATATTAAATCGTAAAAGATGAATAATCTATTGTTGAAAATCCTAGATGAGAACAACAAGTTAGTTGGCCGTAGTAATTTCAATGATTGGCTAAGGAAACTGACAATAATATTAAATTTAGAAAATGCAGCCTTCGTTTTAGAAACGCCCATGCCTGAACCTCTTCCTTCTGATGAGCATAATGAATATAAAAAATGGAAGGAAGATGAACTTAAAGCTCACTCTTATATGATGGCATCGATGAGTGATGAGCTCCAGAGAAAGTGTGAAAAAATGAAAAGTGCTAATAAAATTTACCTCGTGTTACAAGAGTTGTATCATGAAAATTCAAGGATAAGGCAATATGAATTAAGTTCAACTTTATTCAGAATGAAGTTGAAAGAAGGTGTGTCACCAGAAGAACATGTAATGAAAATGATTAATATTCTGGGGCAATTACATGCCATGAAAATTGAAATGTCAGACACCCTTAAGGTGGATTTAATTCTCCAATCTCTACCTTCAAGTTTCACACCTTTCATCAATAATTATCATCTCAATAGGATTGAGAGAAAACTTTCAGATTTGTTGAATGAGATTCAATAGTTATATGATCAGGAAAGAAAAGGAAAAAGGCAGGAGGTTATTAGTATGGCTTCTTCCAGTAAGACAAAGAAGAAAAAGCCAATGAAATTTCAAAAGAAATTGGGAACAAAACCCAAGGGAAAGGGGTTTATGAAAAAGGTTATACCTCAAGCCAATAAATCTAAAGAAAAGGGCCAATGCTTTTGGTGTAAAGAAAATGGGCACTGGAAGAGGAATTATCCTCTCTATCTAGAAAGTCTTAAGAAGACTAAAGCTTTTCTCATTGAAAAGATTGGATCGGGTATGTCCCAATGCTATGTCATTGAATTTGAATTAAATGTTAGTTCAAATAATTCATCTTGAATATTAGATTCAGCTGCGACTTCACACATTTGTGTTTGTTTGCAGGATCTGCAGAATAGTTCTGCTCTGGCAAAAGATCAAGTCATGTTAAGAATGGCGAATGGAGCAAATGTTGCAACCGAAGCCATGGGAACATGCAGTTTGATACTTCCATCAGGACACCTTTTGTATTTGTACAATATCCTGTATTTTGGTAAAGCTACTAGAAATATAATTTTTGTTTCTGTATTATGTAAATATAGTTACAGTGTGCAGTTCAATAGAAATGAATGCCTAGTTTATTTTGGAAATAAACTTGTTGGCAAAGCTATCAATACAAATGGTTTGTATGTGCTAGAATTAAATGGTTATAGCATGATGAATTCCATAACTAATAAACGAACTAGAAATGAAATTAATCCCAAATTACTTTGGCATCATAGATTAGGTCATATAGAAGACAGAAGAGTAATCCAATTAGGAGAAAGTGGACTTTTAAGTTCATTGGGTTCAGAACCCTATCCGACCTGTGAATCTTGTCTTCAAGGAAAAATGACCAAGTCACCCTTTAAAAGTAAAGGGGAAGGGCCAAAGAATTGTTGGAATTAATACATACAGATGTATTTGGACCATTTGATGAAATGGCCAAATAAGGGTTTCACTACTTCATTACCTTTGCTGGTGATTATTCAAGGTATGAGTATTTGTATTTAATGAAATACAAATCAGAATCTTTTGAAAAGTTCAAAGAATTCAAGAATGAAGTAGAGAAACAAAATAGAAAGAGTATTAAAATTCTACGATCAGATCGTGAAGGTGAATACTTAAGTACGGAATTTCGAGATTTCCTAAAAGAAAATGGGATTATATCACAATTAACTCCTCCATTTACACCACAACACCATGGTGTATCTGAAAGGAGAAATCATACTTTATTGGATATGGCATGATCGTTGATGACTTTTACAGACTTGCTGATTTACCTATGGGGGTATGCCCTACTAACAACAGTGCATATTTTAAATAGAGCACCATCTAAATCAATCCAGAAAACACCATATGAAGTATGGTATGGAAAACCACCTAGTCTTAACTATTTAAAAGTCTAGGGTTGTCCACCTTATGTCAAAATTGTCAAAACAGACAAGTTGGACGTAAGATTTGAAAAAGGTCAGTTTATAGGGTATTCCAAAGAAAGTTTAGGATATTATTTTTACTTCCCTATTGATCAAAGAATCTCAATCAGTAGAAACACACATTTCCTTGAGAAAAAATTTTTGGGAGAAAGAGGTGCAGGAAGAAAAATTGAACTCAAGGAATATTCTGAAGAGTCTCAAATCGATAATACTTAGATAGGTGAACCAGATCAAGAACCTTTAATGCATGACACAACGGTTCCAACCCATAAATATTCTAGAATATCTCGACCTCCAAAGAGATATTATGGCTTTCTACAAGAAATTTTTTTTGAATCTTTTTCAGTGGGAGAAGTTGATCATGGAGATGATCCTAAAACTTATGAAGAAGCGATATTAGATATCGATTCTGGAAGATGACTAGAAGTGATGAATTCTGAAATAGAATCGATGCACGCTAATCAAATTTGGACACTTGTTGATCCTCTAAAAGGAATAGTTTCTATTGGTTGTAAATGGGTCTTCAAGAGAAAGGTTGGCAAATATGGAAAGGCTGAGACCTATAAGGCTAGACTAGTAGCGAAAGGTTATACTCAGAAACAAGGGTTGGATTATGAGGAAACATTTTCAACAGTTGTAATGCTTAAATCCATCAGAATCATGCTAGCCATAGCGGTACACTATGATTATGAAATTTGGCAAATGGATGTCAAGACCGCGTTCCTCAATGGATTTATTAAGGAAAACATATATATGCAACAACCTGAAGGTAAAGTGTGCAAATTACATAGATCTATTTATGGATTGAAGTAAGCTTCCAAAAGCTGGAATATCCGATTTGATGAAATGTTCAAAACTTTTGGTTTCATAAAGAATCCGGATGAATCGTGTGTATATAAGTGGGTAAAAGATCATGTCTCGATTTTCCTCATATTATATGTAGATGACATATTATTAATGGGAAATGATATTGGCATGATGATCGAAGTTAAGATGTGGTTGTCAAAGACTTTCTCAATGAAAGATTTGGGAGAAGCAAATAACATCCTAGGAATTCGCATCTATAGAAATAGAGCGAAAGGATTGATAGGGTTATCTCAAAGCATGTATAGAGAGAAAATGTTGAAAAAGTTCAACATGCAAGATTTCAAAAGAGGTTTTTTGCCTTGCAGTCATGGACTACATCTTTCTAAGGATATGTCAAGAGCGACAGCGGATGTGTAATATACCTTACACTTTAGTCATAGGTAGTCTTATGTAAGCAATCTTATGTACAAGGCCTGATATAGCCTATGTTGTAAGTGTTGTAAGTGTTGCAAGCAGATATCAATCAAATCCAAGAGAGAAACACAGGTCAGCAGTTAAAACAATCTTTAAGTACTTGAGAAGGACTAAAGATTTAATACTGAGTTATGGAGGTTCAGAATTGAAAATCCAGGGATACTCAAACTCTGATTTTCAATCAAAAGTGGATGATAAAAAGTCTACATCCGAATTCATCTTTACATGTAATGGAGGAGCAGTTAGTTTGAAAAGTTCCAAGCAGTTGACCACTGCCAACTCCACTACAGAAGCTGAATATATTGCCGCTTCAGAAGCAACAAAAGGAGGTGTGTGGATACGCAAATTTGTAGTTGAACTTGACGTGGTTCCGAACATGAGTTATTCGATAACCTTGTTCTGCGACAATAATGATGCTATTGCGCAAGCAAAGGATCCAAGAGCACACTGGAAATCAAAACATATTAAGCATAAATATCATATTTTGAGAGCTCTTGTTGAAGCTGGAGAAATTTTGGTGTAGAAAACACCTTCAACGGATAATGTAGCTAACGCACTTACTAAAGCGATGACACAGAAGCAATTAGATCATCATCTTGAGAAGATGGGTATTAGATACCACAATGATTGGCTCTAGTGCAAGTGGGAGTTTTGATAGTGTATGCCCTAGGAACCAATCATGTCGTCGGTTCCAAGGTATTATATTTTGTATATATATGTCAATGTATATATTTTGTATATACATTTTTATCTTATTAATAAAAGAAAGTGTTCTTATTTCACATGTGGTTCATTGCTTCATATATATATATATATATATATATATATATATATATATATATATATATATATATATATATATATATTACATGTGAAATATCCGGATGATCCAAATCTTTAGAAGATCAAAATTGTAAAACCCCTCCCTAGCCGGGTATTTCCTAAGTATCCCTTGGCCATTGAGAACCTAGAAAAGACACGCCTAAGAAATGAGTTTGTTTCAAAACCTATAGTTTTGTTTGTTTTGTCTTTGTTTTTTAAAAAAAGCATGATATTAAACATCCCATATCCATAAAATGATTCAAGAAGTTTAGCTTCCTATGGAGTTAATATCATAAGTATATAATATCATTTACTAATGTTATTTAACCTTTTTCATTCATTTGACAAGGAAATGGTCATACTAGGTTTATTAAAACATATTTACTTCAACATCCATAAACCAAAAACCATTTGATGTTATTTTACAACAAGAATTCAAAACATAGCAAAAGCATTCCTTCATGCGCATGTCATTCCCCAATAGCCTCTCCCAACTTCAAGCTTCAATCCTTACTTGCAAAACATTTTAAAAAATTTTGTGGGGTGAGCGCTAATCGCTCAGTAAGGGAATATGGCCATTTATAAACTATTAAGGTTCATTATACAAGCATATTACTCAAGACCTTACCTACCTACAAGACATGACCTTCATTCATTGACATTATCAAGTTCATAAAACATGTCATACACTTTGGACTTTCCTCATAAACATAAGTCATAACATAACCATACATAATATAACATAGAACATATATGACTTATGCAATATTCATAAACATGACATGCCTATTTCTTTTGTCTTTGAACTTGATGTTTTCATTAGTCTTTATTATCCGATCGGATTCATTTGAACCATTACCTTGTTCTTGGTTGTCACCTCAAAGGACTCATGGTTTCCACAAAGATTCCATTCCTCTGATCTTGATTTATACCTCAAGAGACTCATGAAATTCATTCTTTAACATTTCATAAATTTTTTTCATAAGTCAACTAAATAAGCTATATGCATTACCATTATGAATGCAAACATATGGGATAACATCTCCCACGCTCAATCATACTATTCATTCATTTAACATGTACCTTGGCCAATTGCACAATTCATTAATCAATTTAGCAAAACTCCATGACATGAATATTTTCCTAATTAAATTCATTAACTTAATTCATTCAATTTCTCATACAACACAAGGAATTTCAACATTAAGATTATTCAGTGGTTTATTAGAAATTATAAAAAAGATGGGAATTTTTATTAAAGAGGTGGATGCCATACATTTCGTCACTTTTCAAGCAATTTTTTCCTCATCTTCCAATTCGAATCAGCTCAATCAAACTTTTATAACTTTAGTTATGACTGATTCAGTGAAGCATGTACAGTATAAGTCTTAAAAAGCCAAATCCGAATTCTATTCATTTTTAACCATGTCACATTTATTTACACATTCATAGTATTTGCCATATCATTCTAAGTATAAAAGGCCATAAAAACCTACCTTTTTACAAAACCAAAAAGTGCCAAAACATCATCCAACTACAAATCTCTTAATTGGCATAATCATCCTCTATATGCACACATACACCAATAAACACACTCATTTAAACAATCCATAACCAAAACATAGCATCACACTCAAATTAACATAAATAGATGCAAGTTTTATCAACCCTAGGTTATCAATTGTAGTCATAAGGGAGATTTTTTTTTCCTTACCTTAGCATTCAAAGCACAAAGACACTCCTCCTTAGCTCCAAAGGTTCACCCTTTCTACCTTACACACATAACCACTTATGAATTTCTCTTTTAACTAAAAATCACAACAAACTAGGGTTTTAAAACTCACCTTAAACCCTGAAATTGAAGTTCTTTAAGTGTGGATGGTGATCTCCTTTGAAATTCAACTTGAAATCCTATGAAAAATTTGAGAGAGAGAGAGAGAGCTTGAATTAAAGCCTTTAATGGAGGAAAATAAGACTTGAAGAAGAGAGTTTGGTGTTCTAAGAGTGTTGGCCGACTTAACCAAGAAAATATCTTATAAACATTTCATTTTTTTAATTCCCAAACAGGATTGACCATCAAAAGTTAGATGTATGGGTCATTTGGTATAATTTTGCATATAAGGGCATTTTGGTCATTTCTACTATAACATAATTATTACACTCCTTTAATGTCATTTGACTTCTCTTTTCTACTTGGTGACCAAGTAATTCCATAAGATAATTAACTAATTTACCCATAATATACTTTTATGGATACTTGATTCCTATAAATTATTGCGAAAAGACCATTATACCCCTTGGGAACCGTTTATGTCGTTTAACCCTACTAACCTCCTTCATGACCCTTTAACCATATTTCTTATCAGTATCATCAATTCCTAACACTTTACAAGATTCACGTCTCATAATGCATGCAAAATGACCATTCTACCCTTTTATTAATAAAAATCCTTTTAAGGGTATAATTACATACCTTATAGCATCGGAACACTGACGCGAGGGTTTACAAAAATCATCAAAGTATTCCCTAGGTAATATTCATTGGGAAATAATATTACATAGTAGG
Organism: Pistacia integerrima; assembly: GCA_026225825.1. Classification (NCBI taxonomy): domain Eukaryota; kingdom Viridiplantae; phylum Streptophyta; class Magnoliopsida; order Sapindales; family Anacardiaceae; genus Pistacia; species Pistacia integerrima. Next base: position 25,933,317 of record CM047749.1, read on the forward strand.
CATGCTGAATGCCTCTATTGAATATCATGTGATGATATTAGTGTGGGTGATTATAAAAGTTATATCACTAGGGCATCAGCATGGATAAGCGATTAGTGAATTGTTTATCGAATATGACCATTTATGATGAAACACATCGACATTTAAAATGTAGTCAATGATGCATCATAAAATCGTATTAGTGTATTATTAATTCTTATATCCAAAGATATCACGGTTGGATTCTGCATAAACACACATGGTTCATATGGTGTATAAACACGAGGCTATTCATGTCATGTGTTAATAAGCCGATTTGGCCATATGTTGTTTATGTGTGAAGACAAGTGATAGTCAAGATAGGATCTGTTGACTTGGTATAGATTGATATCAAGTTCCTAGACAAATGTCAAGATACGTTGGAAAAGGGAAATCTCCGTCCGGGGTACATAAAATGTTACCTGAAAGGTTGTTTTATGGTGACACATTCCATATGTATTGATTGTCAATTTGATATAAAATTAAGACAAGGATTTTGACATACCATGAATCCATTCTTAATTGGGATTAGACAATAGAAGGATTTGATTACACAACGCGTATGATTATAAAATCGTTGGAGTATATCTTCATTGTGACTTAGGGGTTATGGAGCATTGCTAGATACCTACCATAATCGGTGGGAGTTTCAGTCATAAAGAGTTATGACGAAATGTATCGAAATAGACTATGATATTGGGCCCACAGCTAGGCCATAGTGAACCTAAGAGGTCACACATAAAAACTAAGGAGAATGGAGAAATAGCCAAAGAGAGTTGATTATCCAAGGTTGGCTAGCACCTACCAAGGGTAATAAAGTTATTTATATTATTATCATTGAATTAGATTCAATGGAGGGTTATATTAGTTATTATGAATAATTTGAGTTAAATTGCTAATTGGAATTAAATGGAATTCCAATTATAATTAATCATTTTCTTTATATTAAATTGAATTTAACAATGGGTTGTAATTGTAAATATATAAACAATTTAAGGGTTAAATTGTTATGTAAACAATTTAAGAGTTAAATTGTTAATTGTGATTAAATGCTAATCCAATGTTATTATTTAAAGAAGTTTAATAACTTCATAATAATTGTGGAATTATTTTACAACTCCAAAACAATTATGAAGTTGTTTAAGGAAGTCCAAAACAATTATTGAATTGTTTACAAGGCAACATATATATAAAGAAAATGATATATCAATTTTAGTGGAGAGATCAAAATTTCTAAGAACCCTAAATGTCTCTCTTGGCCTAATTCTTCTTTTACCTTAGTGTGGATACTCTTTTGTTTAATTTCTCTTGAAATTAAAAGTTTCCAAAGTTGCTAAAGACTTAAGGTAACAAGTTATACCTTACTTTTTTTTTCAATTTGATTGCAAATTTTTGCAAAATACTAATATACATGTTATAGTATCACATGTATCATTCTCCATGCATTCTATCTTTCAGTCCGAGCCTTCTTGACTGTTGTCTTTGTTCGTGACCGGACCTTGCATCAAATGGACGTGCACAATGCATTTTTACATGGTGATCTTCATAAGGAGATTTATATGGATGTTCCGTCGGGACTTCCAAGACAGCGGGAGAATCAAGTTTGTCATCTTTGAAAGTCCCTATACAGTTTAAAACAAGTAGCTCAACAATGGAATTAGAAATTTACAGAAGCACTTACAAGCCTAGGGTTATCCCAATCTAAACATGATTATGCTTTCTTCTCAAGACGAAGAGGTAACTCTTTTATTGCTCTTATTATACACGTAGATGACATTCTGATCACAGGAAATGACGAAACAACCATCAAGACTCTAAAAGAACATCTCAACAAGCATTTCCTTATAAAAGATCTGAGAGAATCAAAGTATTTACTAGGAATTGAAATTGCAAGATCTCCAACAGGGATATCTCTCCGCTAAAGGAAGTATGTTCTGGAACTTGTGTCTGATTCTTGATTGTTGGCATGTAAACCGAGTGTCATTCTTGTTGAGCAAAACTCCAAGCTGACCACTCAAGAATATGACCAAGCAATATCATCCTCAGAAATAGACCCAATACTGGAAGATGCATCACATTATTAAAGACTTGTGGGTCATCTTATCTATCTCACTATGACACGACTAGACATCAACTATGTCATCCACATCCTCACTTAGTTCATGCATGGGCCCAAACAGGCTCACATGGATGCAACAATGAAGGTAATCAAGTATTTGAAAGGATGTCTTGGATTGATACTTCTCTTGTCTCGAAATGAAAGCTTGGATGTCATAGCTTATTGCGACTTAGATTGGGGTACAAGTCCAATGACGAGGAAGTCACTTACTGGGTTTTGTATAAAACTTGGAGGAGCTCTAATTTCTTGGAAAACAAAGAAACGATCCATTGTATCTCTCTCATCTACAAAAGCTGAGTATAGAGCTATGGCCAAATCCACTTGTGAGATCACTTGGAATCTTGGGTTGTTAGAAGATCTGGAAGTACAAGTGAAAGGCCTTATTCGTTTATATTGTGACAATAAGGTAGCAAACGACATTGCTGCAAATCCAGTGTTTCATGAAAGAACGAAACACATAGAGATTGACTGTTATTTCATAAGAGGAAAAATTCAGGAGGGAATCATTAAAGCCACGCACATTGGCACTACAGAACAACCGGCGGACATCTTCACAAAACCATTGTGCAATAGACAACATTCATCTCTATTACGTAAGCTTGACGTTTATGACATTTACTAACCACAAGCTTGAGGGGGGAGTGCTGAGATATGGAATGCAATTATTTGTTTTTAATGGATAATATTCTTTCCATATAATTTTCATTATTTCCCGGATTTCATGTAATTGAGAAATCATGGCATAAATTGCTACATTTTCCTTTTATTGTCACATTACTTCTATAATTCGTTTCTCTTCTCTTTGGCATTCTCTAGCAGACATTCTACTACTCTTGCCTTCTCTCTTTTGTCTTTATTTTTCTTCAATCTCGGACAGGTGTGATTTAATAATAAAAATTCTCTTGATATTTCTAAAATAATAAAAAATTCCCCTATTATTAATAAATTGTTAATGAGTCGTTAAAATTTATACTATTATGTGTTCGTAAATATTACCAAATTACCCTTCTCCTGTTTATTTTAAGATTAAACCACTTTTTTCCACCCAAATAATGGCTTAATGATATTCTCCTACCCACAGACTTTTAAAATACTATTTTACTACTTAAATTTATATTTCATTTCTAATTTCGACATCGTTAAGACCCCACAGTATCACATTCTCTTCCTTGATCATTACTCACCAAAAACCCTCCTCCTACCAACCTTACCAATCGCCAACAATCGAGCGATTAGGGTTTGCATAACCGCCCCTCCCAAGTCAAATTCTAATCAATCCCAACCACCAAAAGACTCAACGACCTCCTCTCTTCAAATGCCCTAATAACCTAGACCAAGTTTGCTCTCTTTTTATCGCCGAAATATAAATTTGGGTAATAAAGTGGTATTTTAAAAGTCTATGGGTGGAAAAGTGTCATTAAGCCATTGTTTGGGTGGGAAAAAGACATTGACTCTTATTTTAAAGCCAAAAATTAAAGTAGGGTGGTTTTGTTATTTCCAGAATTTAAGGGGAATATTTTTTCATTCATTAACCATTTTTACAATTACACATTTAACCTTATATTAAATTATTAAACTTATTTTACTTGCTTATTGTTTTCAAATGCTTTTTATCTAACTCAAGTTATATCTTTAGCGAAGAATCAGTTGGAAAGATTACAGATTTCAAATTGATTATGTTATTTTATTTTGCAATAAAATTGTAGTAAAAATGTTAAAAACTTTTTTTTAATTTCTTTTTATCGCCTTGAATTTGTATTTTTTATTGACTGTAGTCAATATATATATTTTTTCTTTCAAATTGTTGGTAGTGATTTTAATCTCAATAATTATTTGTGTTGTTTAGTTGTATTATATATGTGGGTTAATTATTCGTATTAATTGTTTTTGTTTGATTTTTATTTTTTGAATTTTTAATTTAAAAGAAATAAATGGAATAAAGGATATTTTTAAAATTTATGAGGTGCAGTAAGAAAACAAATTAAATTTTTAAATAGGGTGTCTTAAGAAGTCGGGCTTCTTTAGTTAAAAAAGAAGGCAATAGAACCACTCTTTAATTTAAAGGAACATTTCGATTTTAGTAAGGGAAAGTAATTTTTAGACCCCATATTTTTTGTCTTTAGTGCCCATCTACCTTAGATAAGGGTATAATAGTATTGAGAAGAAAAATATTAACAAAGGTTCTTAGGCATTTTCAGAAATTTAAAGAAGAATTTATAAATGTATTTATTATTTTGGCCTAGATTTGAAATCTTTTAATATCTTGTATTTCTAAAATTGTTCGCTTTAATCACCATTGCGTGACTTGATAGTAAAAGAACAAAAAAATGTTCTATGAGTTTTTGAGTTCGAGTCCCTCAAGACACTAATAAGGATGATCACTGGAACTTTACCCGACTAACAGTTTTAAAGTCTCGGGAGATTAGTTGAGGTGCACGCAAGTTGGCTTGGACACCCCCGATAATAGAAAAAAAAATGTTAGCTCTAAAAACTAACATATACATCTACTTGATTCAAGTTCCAATAATTTTTTGATTATATGATCATTTTTCTTTTTAAATTTAAACAATGTAATTCTCAATAGCTTTCCAAAGGAAGAATTTATGACTTGTGGTATGCTACATGTCTTGAGAAAGGGTATACTTATGATAAAGAATGGCGAAGTAAAATGTCATATGCTAGAGTCTTTTAACACCCCGCCGCCCCCAAAAAAAACAAAAAAAAGTTAGGCTTTTATTTGTAGAACCCAAGAAACAACTATTTGGACCTTTTTGTAGAATAATCCTAAAAATCAACAAATTATTAGCATTATAGTCTCGAGCTTAAAATCTCAATTGGGTTGGTTGGATTTCCTTAAAAAATAAACTTCACTAGAAGTTTTTGATTTTATATATTGTTTCTTTACTTGCTTTTCTTCTAATTTTTCATTTTCTTGTAACTTATATTTAATCATACAAACCAAAAACATATGGACATTTTATGGCGGCAGTTTATTGAAAGGTCATTTCAAGTTAAAATTTAATTAAAAGGCTATATAGTTTGTAAATGTTAACTAAATAGCCTTATTTTTTATTAAGCTTAATTAAACATGATTAGGGGTTAATAAGGATTAATGAATAATTGTGTAATCTTTTAAAAATTATAATATGTCCCCAAAGAGTCGAAATGGTTGCAAACAAACCCAAACACCTTATTCTTCTTCCTCCCGCCACATTAACGCATTCCTTCGCCATTAACATCTTCTTCAACACAGATCCTCCTCCTCCTCCTCCTCCTCCTCCTAACATTTTGTCCAAGTATGTGTATCTCCCCTTTCGATTTTATATTTTGATTTACAAAGATTTAATGATGGATTGGGTTTGGGTTATGATTTTGATTTAGTTGTTTAGGTTGTTGGGTTGTGTTTGATGTAATGGAAGTTGAAATGAGTGAAATCAGTTGAAAATTTTCTTGCATTGTGGGTAGTTCGGGGTGGTAGCACCGATTGTAGGTGGAGATGACTAAAAATGTGTTTTAGATATGATGGATCGCTTGAGCGATCCAGTGTATCGCTTAAGCGATCTGATACGTCTGATAATGCAGCAGATAGATTGCTTAAGCGATCAGTAAATGGCATAAGATCGCTTAAGCGATCATGGTTATTTATACTGGATCGCTTAAGCAATCCAGTAAACGATATATCAGATCGCTTAAGTGATACACCAGATTTGTTAAGCGATTGTGCAGATGCTTTTTAAAATATTTCAACCCTTAGTACAGCAGTTAAGAATATTTTTTTTCTTACATTATAGGTAGTTGGCTATTATTAGACATGGGACAAGTTGTTTTTGGTGTTGAATATTTTGGTGAGTGGGTGGAGGAAGAAAGTAGTTGGAAGTGGATTGGGAAGAGCAAAGAAGTTATACCAATTGCTGTGAGCACAGAGGTTAGTTTTGATAAGTTGTTGATTGATGAAATAATTAGAAGAGGTGATTTGAGTTGCTCACTTAGTGATATAGTTGTGAAATATGTTTTAAGCAGAGTTCCTGAACATTATAAGGTACCTCCTGCTATATTAAAGTCGGATGAAAGTGTGACGTTATATATGATTGATGTGGCCGATAATGGTTCGAGGCCGATTTTAAGGGTTTCTTTTGTAGAAAAACCATTGGAAGTTGGTTCAAAGGAAGGGGATAACAAGGAAGTAGGCGGAGATTTGCCTGGTTTTAATTTGAACTACGAGGGCATTGAATTGTTAGTTGAAAAATCAAGAGTAGACGGTGAATTGGGTGGTGAGGAGGACACTGTATAAGAGGTTGGTCATGGGGGGCAGAATGAAAATGTTGAGGAGGACCACCCCGTACATGTTCCCGCGGATGTAGAGATTCCTTTAAATACAGATTATGCAGAAGGTGCAGTTTGTGAGGAAGAGAACACTATGGTCGTTTATGCAGGTTCAGAGGGGGCAATTGCAGGTAGTAGTGAATCAGCTCATGTTTTTACGGATGGATCGGAGTTGTGTATAGGGTATTTATTTGACAACAAAGAGGAAGTGGTGAGGAAGCTAAAACTTGTTGCCGTGAGAGGTAATTTTGAGTTCATCACCAAAAAGTCAAATTCATTGGCTGTGATGGTTGCATGTCGTGACCGAAAGTGCAAGTGGTAGATTTATTGTAGAAGGTTGGCAGAGTCAAAAAATTTTATTCTTAGCATATATACCCGTGAGCACACATGTGGTTTGGGACATATTTCAGGTGAGCATCGACAAGCCTCCGCTGATGTTATTGGACAATTTGTCAAAAGTCAATTTGTTGAAGGGAAAGGTCCATCTCCTAAAGACATTCAGAGACTTGTGCGCACAGAGTTGGGATGTGCTATTAGTTACTGGAAATGCTGGAAAGGGAGACAACATGCACAAGATTTTGTGAGAGGCACACTGGAGTACGGGGACGCAGTATTAGAAGCGTACCGTTATATGCTTGAGTTGACAAACCAAGGTAGCAAGACGGCTTTGAAGTGGGACATGAATATGATGTTTAAATATTTTTTTGTTGCTTACAGTTCTGCTATAAGGGGTTTTGTAAACATGAGAAAGGTGTTGGCTGTTGATGGTTGCTTTATGACGGGAAAGTATGGAGGTACATTGTTGGTGGCCATTGCACAGGACAGCGAGAATCACACATATCCTGTTGCATGGTGTGTGGTTGACTTTGAGAATGACAAGTCGTGGATTTGGTTTTTTCAGCAATTACGTATGATAGTGTCTGACAGTGACGAGTTATGCATAATATTCGATAGGCACAACTCTATAAAGAAGGGGATTGCCACTATTTACCATCAAGCACGTCACAGATTCTGTATGAGGCACCCTAGTGAGAACATAAAATAAAAGTTTAAGTGTGCTGGCCTCCTTCAGCCATACTACATGGCAGCAAAAGTTTATCGGGTTGATGAGTTTGAGGAGCACTTCCAGCAAATCCAAATCAAGGATGATAGAGTTGTTAAATATCTTGAGCATGATGTTGGTTTCGAGCGATGGAGTAGAGCTTACTTTCCTGGAAGAAGGTTTGATGTCATGACCATGAACAAAGCCGAGTCCATAAATTCAAAGTTGTTAATAGAAAGAGAGTTTCCGATAGTTGCACTCTCTGATGCAATCTAGAGGACATTGTCACGGTGGTTCCATGAGCGTCATACGGAGTCAGATAATTTTACTACAACTCTTGTTCCATCAGCTGAAAAATTATTGCGAGAACGTATGGAATTGTCAAATGCACTGTTTGCATATACTCTTAATGCTCAAGAGTTCACTACACGGCTATGGTCCGGATGCCCTAGTTAACCTTGTTAGTAAAACTTGAAACTGTAAAGTGCTTGACATTCAATGTTTACCTTGTCCTCATGCACTAGCAGCACTGAAACACCAACGGAAGCTGGATTTTGGTTCAAGAATTTACATGGAACTTTGCTCCCCTCTCTATATGGCAAATCACTACATGCTAGCTTATTCAGAAACAATATATTCAGTGCCTCCAGAAGAGCAGTGGGTAGTGCCACCAGAGTTGGCTGACATTATCATCCATCCGCCATTCAAGAAGACAACAAAGGGGAGAAAAATAGTTAAGCGTATTCCATCAGCCTCCGACGTTCCCCAGAAGATGAATAAGTGCTCAATTTGCAAGCAACCTGGCCACAAGAGAAGCAATTGCCAGAGGTAATCACATGTAGATCCAGAAAATTAGGTTTGAAGAAGGATGAAATTCAAGGAGTTGCCAAGGCCAACCGTTGATGAGTTATTGTTTTCAATCATTCTTTATGTTTAGTATTCTTGTTACATGGCCTAAATATGTGGAGGTGATTTTAGTTTGGAATTAGGTTATCAAATTGAGGAGAAAGTATGGAATTAATATGTGTTGGTAATTTTAGTTTGTCAAAATTCAGGAGAAAAGATGGAAAAGTATGTATTGCCCATGATCGCTTAAACGACTAGATATATCGCTTAAACGATAAAGGGTTTTTCGTAAAGGATCGCTTAAGCAATATCATGGATCGTTTAGGTGATCGTGCACCTAGGCAGATATTGATTCTGTCCATCACATGATCGCTTAATCGACCAAGTGAAAAAGAGAAGAATCGCTTAAGCGATATCACGGATTGCTTAGGCGATCATGCACCTGGGTAGATATTGATTCTACCTCAGACTTGATCGCTTAAACGATCTAAAATTGCTTAAGTGACAAAGGGTTTTTCATAAAGGATCGCTTAAGCGATATCATGGATTGTTTACGAGATCGTGCACCTGGGCAGATATTGATTCTGCCCATCACACGATCGCTTAATCAACCAAGTGAAAAAGAAAAGAATCGCTTAAGCAATATCACGGATCGCTTAGGCGATCATGCACCTAGGCAGATATTGATTCTACCTCAGACTTGATCGCTTAAGCGACACTTTGTAAAAGCAAAGAATCGCTTAAGCGAGACCCTAAATCACTTAAGCGATCGTGCATCCGACAGATTGATTCTGCGTCGGACTTGATCGCCTAAGTTTGAATGACTAATCAACTGATTATTTGTGCAAATGGTTCTGTAGAGTTACAACTCTGTACATAAAATTAAATTATCTACACTTATTATATTACTGTTGGCAATAAAGTATTATTTATTGAACGAATCGTATAGAGCTGTAACTCTGCAAAACTATTTGCACAAACAATCTATTGATTAGTCATTCAAACTTCGTTTACTCTTTAAAATAACAACTCTTTTAAAATCGGACTGTGAAGAATCTCAAAAGAGTGTAATATTTATCAATGCTCTACAAATTTCTCTGTCTTCTTCTTTATCCATATCTCAACTCTGAAGCCATTTTCTTGCTCGAACTCTTAACATATAGGGTGTACAATTCATTAAGTTGACTATGACCATTATTAAATTTTAATTAAACTTATAGTTATTTTACATCTATATTAAACATATATGGTATAGAATGTTTACGTCTATATTAAACATATGTCCATACACTTGGAAAGGAAATATTGAAGTAAATTACCCTTAATCACTTAAGCGATCCCATCTATTTAGCCTTGGTTGCTTAAGAAGGTTACAACAGTTGTGCTGAAAACCTTATTGTGATAACAGAAGCCATTGTTCATAGTCAAAAAGTTTCTGAAAAATTATGGCACTCTCTTGGTCTACAGAGTGCAAAGCATATGGTTACACAGTTCAATTTTATATTATTATTATTATATTTGTTATATATTACTTTCTTGCCAAGAACTAACAAAAATAATAGAATAACAATAGATCTCTCAGTGTTAAGCGAAACATTAAATTGCTTAAGTGATCAAGTGAATTTCCTTTTGTAGAATAATCATTGTCAAATACAGGATCGCTTAAGCGATGTTATATATTGGTTAAGCAATCCTATATATATAAACCATGATTTGTTTAAGTGATATCTCACATCGCTTAAGCGATCATGCCTAGTGAACTAGATAACCATGAAAGCTTAGTGAATATATCTTCTTCTTCTTTCTTCAGAACATAAAGGGTGCGTTTGGTTGAATATTCCTATCCATATTCCCAAAATATTTTTTAGTTTAATTATTTATGAAATATTAGTATTTTTTTAATTAATTTTAGACCCCCTTAAGTTTATTAATTTCATTAAATACCCCCAGAAAAAAAAGTTTAAAAATTAACAAAAACACCCCCACTACCCACAGTGCCAGATTCCGGACACCACCACTGGAATCTTGCCGAAAAAGGGCGTTACGACACAGACAGGTCGGATCTGGCGGGTAGAGCGTCGATATGGCCTTTTTCGGCCGATCGACTACAGATCTGGCCATTGTTGTCAGTCCAACGATGCCCAAGATTTGGCCATTTCTTTGGCCATCAAGATGTGGCCTTTTCCAACCAGATCCACTGTAGATCTGGTCGGAAAAGGCCACATCGGTGAATTACCAGCCAGTTTTGGTCATTTGTAGGCCGTTGTATGATTTCGGCTACAGTGGTGGTTGGTTAGAAATATGGCAACTTTGGGAGGGTGGGTGGGGGTGGGGGTTTTTGTTTTTAATTTTTAAAGTTAATTTTTAAACTTTTTTTTAGGGGGTATTTAATGAAATTAATAAACTTAAGGGGTCTAAAATTAATTAAAAGATACTAATATTTCTTAAATAATTAAACAAACAAATATTTTGGGAATAAGATTGGAAATATGGATAGGAATATTCAACCAAATGCACCTTTTATGTTCTGAAGAAACAAGAAGAAGATATGTTCACTAAGCTTGCATGGTTATCTAGTTCTCTTCTACCCAAATATCTAGCCTTGAATTTGAGAATGATTATTGTACAGTACAAAGGAAATTTTTCATAAACTTTTTGACTATGAACAATGGCTCCTGTTATCACAATAAGGTTTTCAACACAGTTGCTGTAACCTTCTTAAGCGACCAAGGCTAAATAGACGGAATCGCTTAAGTGATTAAGGGTAATTTACTTCAATGTTTCTTTTCCAAGTGTATGGACATATGTTTAATATAGACGTAAACATTCTACACCATATATATTTAATATAGACGTAAAAGAACTATAAGTTTAATTAAAATATAATAACGGTCATGGTTAACTTAATGAATCGTACACCCTATATGTTAAGAGTTCGAGCAAGAAAATGGCTTCAGAGTTGAGATATGGATAAAGAAGAAGACAGTGAAATTTTTAGAGCATTGATAAATATTACACTCTTTTGAGATTCTTCTTGGTCTGATTTTAAAAGAGTTGTTATTTTAAAGAGTAAACGAAGTTTGAATGACTAATCAGCAAATTGTTTGTGCAAATGGTTTCGCAGAGTTACAGCTCCATACGATTCGTTCAATAAATAATACTTTATTGCCAACAGTAATATAATAAGTGTAGATAATTTAATTTTATGTACGGAGTTGTAACTCTGCATAACCATTTGCACAAACAATATGTTGATTAGTCATTCAAACTTAAGCAATCAAGTGCGACGCAGAATCAATCAGCCAAATGCACGATCGCTTAAGCGATTTAGGGTAATTTACTTCAATATTTCTTTTCCAAGTGTATGGACATATGTTTAATATAGACGTAAACATTCTACACCATATATGTTAATATAGACGTAAAAAAACTATAAGTTTAATTAAAATATAATAACGGTCATGGTAACTGAACGAATTGTACACCCTATATGTTTAATACAGACGTAAACATTCTACACCATATATGTTTAATATAGACGTAAAAGAACTATATGTTTAATTAAAATATAATAACGGTCATATTCCACTGAGAACGAATCGTACACCTTGTATGTTTAAAATAACGTTAATCGCTTAACAGATCTTGTGAAATATAATCAAAAAAATCCGAATACACAAGATCGCTTAAGCGATTTCTTTTATTGCTTAAGCAATCCTGTGTATTTAGACTTAGTCACTTAAGAGATCCGATGGTATTTATGATATTGCTTAACCGATTCTAACCTTTTACTCTTGGTCGCTTAAGCGATTTAGGATCGCTTAAGAGATCATGCCGAGGCAGAATCAACATCTGCCCAGATCTAAGATCGCTTAAGCGATCTTATGTATCGCTTAAGCAATTCATTGTTTTTACTCTTGGTCGCTTAAGCGATCTTGTCCAAGCCAGAATCAGCATCGGCCCAGATCTATGATCGCTTAAGCGATTGTTTGTATCGCTTAAGCGATTCATTGCTTTTACTCTTGGTCGCTTAAGCGATTTACCATCGCTTAAGCGATCATGTCTGAGGCAGAATCAACATCTACCCAGATCTAAGATCGCTTAAGTGATCATTTGTATCGCTTAAGCGATTCTTTGCTTTTACTCTTGGTCGCTTAAGCGATTTATGATCGCTTAAGCGATCTTGTCCAAGGCAGAATCAGCATCTACTGAGATCTATGATCGCTTAAGCGATTCATTGCTTTTACTCTTGTCTGAGGCAGAATCAACATCTGCCCAGATCTAAGATCGCTTAAGCGATTCATAGCTGTTACTCGTGGTCGCTTAAGCGATTTACGATCGCTTAAATGATCTTGTCCGAGGCAGAATCAGCATCTGCCCAGATCTATGATCGCTTAAGCGATTGTTTGTATCGCTTAAGCGATTTATCGCTGTTACTCTTGGTCACTTAAGCGATTTAGGATCGCTGAAGTGATCATTACTAGAAAACTCTTGGTCGCTTAAGCGATATATGTGGTCGCTCATATATCGCTTAAGAGATCATGGGCAAAACATATTTTTTCGACTTTTCTCCTGAATTATGTAATAATCTCTCTTTGCAGGGCTAATTTGTAAATTACTGTGATTGTGATACATTTCGACCTCACTCATTTTCCTCCCAAATCTGAAAAGAATAAGCAGCAAAATTAAGTAATTTATATCAAGCTAATTCATCACTAATCAAAATATAAGAGACAGTAATGTAATTGAAAGTTTAAACTTAAAATCATCCATAATAGTGCCAAAACACAATAAATCCTAAGACATTTAACTCTAGTTTTGATTGTAATAAAATTTCCTCCACCTAGACAATTGCAAAGAAAAACCCAATTCTAAGTACCATTTTTCCTTTCATTTCCCTCCTGTGACAGCCCAAGCCACTCTGAGAAGTTTTCGAATTCTATATAATCACTGTCTGAGATTATTGTTTGGTACCATGCCTTGCCAGCAGCATTGATTGCAGATGCCGCCACTTTGAGAAGTTTTCGAATTCTGTATAATCACTGTTTGAGATCGTTGTTTGGTACAATGCCTTGCCAGCAGCCTTGATTCCAAATGCCTCCTCCTGGGCACCAACCTTGATTATAGATGCCTTGTCGGCAGCCTACTCTGATAGCCCAAGCCAATTTGAGAAGTTTCCTCTCATTGTTTGCCAGCAACTTGCAAAATTATCTGGCACACCTGCAGCCACGTCGGCTTTTCTAAATTAAAAAAAAATCAAAAAGTTTATCAGGGCCAATTTGTTAAATGGAAACTTGGGATGTCTGGGGAGTTAAATTTTCTCTCTTCACAAACCCAAGTTATGGAGTGCAAGATTGAGAAGTTCATTGAGTCTGTCTCTTTCGGTAAAAATCTGTATAAGCAGCACTGCCCGCTGCGCATGCCTGAACCCAAGTATCAACATCAACATCACATAAACTACAAAATTCAAAGTCCAACTTCCATACCTCTTGATTGGGTTTTGGTCACTCAAAAGGGATCCATATGCCCATGGAAGCACTCAACAGCCCAGCGCTCCTGACAGTTGCTCATTGTTTCGTCATTCAAGCAGTCCATCGGGGTGTTGGTCATGTCGAACTGAATAAATTTCAGGGCATATGCCCCACAATCGGCACTACAATAGGAGGAAGACATTAGCATTAGAATTAGCTTATAGAACAATTGTATTATGTAAGTTAGTTTTATACAAAATTTACCTTGACTTATTTGTTGGGACGAGAAAGCGCTTGAGTGGCCACTTTCCGGTCAATACTTGATCACTGAAGTGCTCAAACATCCCGTTGTCACGCAACAACCGCAGGAACAACACAAACAGTGGCTCTAACTCGGTCTCCAATTGCCTATCTCGACAAATAGTTAGGTTGCAGTCAAGGATCTTCAGCAACCCTTCCTCGAGAAGCGTGATAACTGCTATCCAGTGCATATCCTTGATGTTGATGATACAGTAGACTTTTTTAACCTTTGCCCAACTGTGGCCATATTTGGGCCTTTGCCCCCATACATACTGCATGATCTTGTCATCAAACTTAAAATCATCAAGGACGTAGTCCAAGTCTTCTGTGCCCAATCTTTTTCGCTTGGCTCCTTTTGCTGCACCTCTACCAATGGCCTTTTTCATTACACTGCGATATGTCGTTACTAGCGTTTGGCTAAAGGCCACATCGGTGATGGCACAATCGAGATACAATACAATAGATCACCATTACTAGTCTGTCGTAGCCTCATCAGTGCCAATACCTCATCGATGTGCTGCATCAAATAAAAACAACATGATAAGTATACAATACCTCATGGAAAACATAAGCAAAAATAAGGAAAATTAAGCGAAACTAACTCACCGAGTCGTCAAGCCACCTGCCCATCGTCAAAATCTTTTCAAACCAGTCCCGAGGATAATCCCCGGTCTTACACTTTACATGGGCATCACTTGCAGATTCATTATAATGGGCATAGAAGAGTTTTTTCTTTTCCTCCTCTATTGGCCTATACAAATTGATATTTGACTCCATTTTCGTTTGCCCACTTCTTCTCCCTTCCTCCATTTGTACATCCCCACTTCCTTCGCCTCTCGTCTGACCTTCCTCCATTATCATTGTTCCACTTCCTCCAGCAACCTCCTTAACCTCCTCCATTTTTGCTTTTTCCTCAATTTGTTTCTTTATTTTCCGCTTCTTTCCATGTGTTACTACTGTGTAAGGCGATTTGATAAACTTGCTCTTTCGGCTTTCTTTTTTCAGACCAGGTTGCACTTTAATCGCCTTCAATACTCCACCAACTTCCTCCTCCACCCTACCAACTTTCTCTGCCACCTTATCCACTTTCTCCTCCACCATTTCCATCTACTCTTCCATCTTTTCAAACCTCTCATAAATGGTTGCTGTAAAACTCTCAAACAGACCGTTTATAAGGTCAACCACCTCATTCTCTTTACCCCGACGCCTCGGCAAAGCAGTACTTGTTGTACCGGTTTGCTGAGGCATACGAACCTCTTCCTCCCTCTCCTCATTTTCCTCCTCTTCCTCCTCCTCCTCCCTCCCTCCCTCCTACCAATTGGAGCTTCATCATCCTCGGCGTCAACCACATTCTCAAGCAGTGGCCCTACAATTGCCCTCACATGTGGACCCCTTCTAGGTCCGGCATCAGGCGGTCTATCCCTTCATCGCTTTCATCCTTCAATAGTTGGAAAGATGTGACATAATGCTTTTCCGCTTCACCCCTAATAGTGGTGAGAAAGGGACGAACGACTCTCTGCAATAAGAAACAAAATCAATTAGATTTAAGCGAGAAAATTAAAGCAAGTGCATATTCAAAAGCTTAATCCTTTAATCTTACCCGAGATGCTTCAATTTCAATGTCTATTTGGTCGTAATCCCAATGGGTACACTTCTTGACGTGTCACCACAACATCCTAGGAAATTGCTGTCGCACATCCGAAGTCTTCGTCCTCCCCCCCGCCTTAGCGAAGACAGGGACGACCTCATACATCCAAGCCTACATTGTAAAAAAATAGTCCATATCATAATTCAAACACATATATTACAACAAATATAACAAAAAGCTATTAATATTTACCCGCATTGCCCATTGGAAGCCAAACAAATTGTACGTGCTCGGTCTATTCTTCCCGGCCCATTGGGAGTGCTTTAACGCCATGTCTTTTACTAGCAGGGACTCCATGGTTCGCTTATGGTTCACTTAAATGATACCCGTCCCCACGGATAAGCATTAAAGAAGTCTAAGTTGCTTGCAAACATCACCCAATCAATATCAACGGCTTTTGTTGAGTCACCAGCCATTAGGATCGAATGTAAGAACAATACCAAGCACAGTTTGAACTTCTCTGAATCGGTTAACCGAACTACTTCTATCCTTTCCTCTAAATCGCGTCTCGTAATAGATGCTTGCCCTTGCAAAACCTTGTTAGCCAACCTTATGGCTCCCCTACTCTCCTTTGTTCTTTTTTCCTCAACTGCATCTGGCAATTCCCCATATCTTAAGCTTGTCACCAAGGCATATTCCATCATCCCAAAACGTAGTGGCTTTCCATCCACCACGAACCACATTTCTTGCTTTTTTTTTTGCTTTTTACTGAGTGTAGCAACATATAATGCACTCCCTGCCCCCATAACGCCTTTTTCCAATTTGTTCTGATATCCAAAAAATGACCGAAACAAGTCTCTTTGAATCGGTCTTCACCTTTAAAATCCCCTTTATTCTCTTAAAAACTTCCCAACTCGACTTGACAGTCACCCTTACAGGGAAGTACCGTACCTTATCGCTTACAATCTCTAACCCGTAGTCTTTATAGTTTACGCTTTGCAAAATCTGCACAATCGATATAAACAAAATACATGTATCAGTAAAAAAAAAAAAAAAAAAACCAAAACAACTAATAGGCTGCCAACATACTTTGTAAACAAAGAAAAAGTATCATACAATCAATTTAGAAATTACCTCTGTAAAGAGAGATTGTTACATAATTCAGGAGAAAAGTAGGAAAAATCTGTTTTGACCATGATCGCTTAAGCGATATATGAGCGACCACATATATCGCTTAAGCGACCAAGAGTAAAAGTGATATAAATGATCGCTTAAGCGATCTTAGATCTGGGCAGATGATTCTACCTCATACAAGATCTCTTAAGCGATCTGAAATCGCTTAAGCGATACAAAAGATCGCTTAAGCGATCTTAGATCTGGGCATATGTTGATTCTGCCTCGGAGGACAAGATCGCTTAAGCGACCAAGAGTAAAAACGATGAATCGCTTAAGCGATACAAAAGATCGCTTAGGCGATCTTAGATTTAGGTAGATGTTGATTCTGCCTTGGACATGATCGCCTAAATCGCTTAAGCGACAGTACGAAGCAAAGGGATATTATTACGACTTGTATACATTTCTTCCTACCGATATATGAATTTACTGAATTCAAAAACTTAATTGCACTCTCTTATTTCATCACAGGATAAAAATGACCCTTGATTAATCCATCTATCAATAGTTCAATACACAACTTTCTCTTATTTAATCAACAATTACTTGAAAAATTTCAGGCAACTGTTTCAACAACCAAATACAATTTCTTGTTTCCATTTTGGGCAATAGAAAAGTAAAACCTCACCACAAAACACAAGATCTAACATTATCAGTTAATAATAAGCAAGTAAAAGGTTCTTCTAACCATATATTCAAGATTTAAGTAAACAAACAAAACCTACCAAATTCTTATATTACTTCCTTCAAGGAATGATAAAATTAGATCCTGTCTCTTGAAAGCAAATGACTGGCCATCAAACTAACATCACATACACACAAATTCAAAACAATGATCTGAACCACATAGAAGTACTGATACAATCAGGGGTCATTTTACTCCTGCGATGAAATGGAGATGAAGCACTGATACAATCAGGGGTCTTCATCTCCAGGTTAATCAGAGCCGCATAGAAGCAATGATACAATAAAAAGCTTTTAATCATTCAAATTCCACCAGTGGTTTTTCATCCACAAGCAGTACACGAGAAGTACACCATCACATATCTAAACTAGTAACATCACTGACATGAAAGATGTCGACACCATAGCCATGCACCAAACAAAGGCTAAGCATAGCATTGGTATGGCGAACTAAAATACAATACAGTACCAGAACTCCCAAAAGAAAACAAATACGTACCCTTTCTTCGCCGGCCTCCTCCTCGCCTGAATTCTCGCCGGTCTCCTCCTCCTCACTTGAATTCTCGCCAGACTCATCCTCCTCGCCTGAATTCTCGCCGGCCTCCTCCTCTTCAGAACCGTTTTGCAATTCTTCTCTCTGTTGTTGTGCCGCCGCTGCCTCTCCTCGCTCGTGGACCACCTTCACTGATCGGATGATCCACCGGAGCAGCCATTGAACTGCTTGCACTACCGAACTCTAGGATTCGAAGTGGTGTTGGGTTTTCCTCCTCATTGTGAATTTCAGCCATGGTTTTAAGAAAGGAAGCTTTAGGATTGAATTTGGTGTGAAAATTTGCAGTTTCGATTGTGAATGTGGATAGTATCGCCGGAAATCGCAGAGATTTCGTTTGGGGTTCAAGAAATCGATTTTTGCCTAATCAGTTTCGATTAAGCGATTTGAATGGGTGGGGCTCATTTTTAAATTTCATATTTTAAAAAACTTTCATTAATTATGATTTTGCCCACATATGTTTGAATCTTTTCATTTTAACCCATTTTACATGTTTAATGAATCCTAACTGTGCCACGTCAGCTTTTCTAAATTAAAAAATAAATCAAAAAAATTAAAAAAATAATTAAAAATATTTTCAAGGCCATTTTATTAAATGGAAACTTGGGATGTCCGGGGAGTTAAATTTTCTCCATTTTATGTATATTCAACTCATCAAACTAAAATGATAAGTAGAAATAATTTATAATTTAACATTCTTTTGTATGATGCAGACTAGGGGTGAAAATCGAGTTGATCCGCTCACGAGCTACTCAAATTCGATTTAATGTTGGCTCGAACTCAACTCGACATTAGTCAAGTTGAGTCGAGTTCGGGTAGTTAATCGAGTCGAGTTCGATCACAATAGAACTCGACTCAATGGTTGCATGCATTTCTAAGCTTAATGGTTAAGTTGATAGTTTTTAAAGTAATAACGGTCATATGTAATTTAAAAGTTATAAAATTTGTAAATCCACCCTTCTTAGATGAGCTTGAAATCGAGTTCGAACTCGAGCTCGATTAAAACTAAAATAAAACTTTAAAAAAACTCGATTATACGAACTTGAATTTGAACTCGGTTTCCAATTTCAAGTACAAAATTTGAGTTCGAACTTGATTTCCGATTTCAAGTACAGAATTTGAGTTCGAACTTGATTTCTCAGACTTGATGATGCTTGAACTCGAACTCGTTACTGTAGTGATCGAGTTGAGTTTGATTTACCAAATATTCGACTTGACTTGACTCAATATAACCCCTAATGCAAACTATAAACAACTCCTAGAAGAAATGAAATAGAAGATACGTGGTGTCGTGATTTACTTGATGAGTAATATATTAATAAAGACATTCTTAAATTAGTTTTATAAAGACTTTATTTAAATACAATTAGATTTATCATTTTATTTTATTCAAACATGATCCTTATAAAAACAATTTTAAACATATCTTTTAAAAATTATTTTTTACCTATTCGTTTAAAAATTATTTTTTACTTTTATATTTATATATATATATATATATATAATTTCTTTACCAGTTGTAGTTTGTTAGAATTGTTATTTAATATTATTAATTACGGACAATCACGCCAGATGAGAGACAACAGAACACCAGACGGTCCCGCGGGGACACATAATTTTTTTGAAATAAATAAAAAATAAAAAATTGGACACATAAGCAAAACCTACGTCAGCACTTGTTATCACGTGCACACCACAAACGAAAAACAATTCCTTTAACATTTGCGCCACGTGTCGTTTCTCTAGAAGGTTGGATGTACGTGGACCAATAGTATTAACGAAACTGATCGGATCTCATCTCCCCTCTCTCGTCCACGAATTCTGATATCTACCACTTGCCTTGTTTTGATCTCCTGGCCACGTGTCGTCACTTACGTGACTCTCTTTTTTACTTACCTTAAAATAATATTAAAATATTACGAAATTCATTAAAAAATTTAACAAAATTCAAGTGCTTTCTCCAGAGACTAAACTCTAGAACCTCCTCGAAGGATTTGATTTTTGTTGCTAATAGCTGCGTCGATTTACGTCACGCCTCTGTCGTCTTTGAGATCTCGATTTGATTCTTCTTCGAGAAACGCTTACTTTTGAATTTGAGGTGAGTCGTGCTTTGTTTTTTCTTACTTTGTTTTTGTAGATTCTGTTGTTGAAACTGAACTCTTTGGAGAAAGTCAAACTTGTTTTTGATAATTTTAGTAATTAGTTTTGTTCTATTTTAGGGTGATTTATGTGGTGTTTGGTTGCTGAGAAAATTTTAGGAGAAATGAGAGGTAAATTGGTGTTTCAAATTGATTTTAAAATTAGATCTTTGCTTTGTTTGGTTGGGTTTGGTGTTGTGGTAGCTTGGAAAAATCTGGAATATATTAGGTTGAAATTTTTTGCAAGAGAAAAATAAAGAATCAAAACTAATGGCTTAAAATTTGGGAGTTCAGAATAATTTTTTGGTTTAGGTTTTAACGTGAATAAGTCAAGAAAGGGCTGAGAGTTGGGGCTCTTCTGGTTGGTGTAAACGGTAATCCGTGAACAGCATCAATATATGTGTTTCATTTGATGTCCGACTCTTATATAGTGAATAAAGTGGTCTAGTTAGTACAAACATTGTATAGGCTGTACAGGGATTAGGACTTCAAAAAAGAAAACCTTGACCTAGTAAAAGCGTAAAGGCTTTGAGTTGAAGCCGAGGAGTAAAATTTTTGACCATCAGGAATTTGTAGAATGTTATAGAGTTGATTAAAATATGGAAACATCATAATATGTAGGAGCCACCAGAATTACAGCTTACTCTTAAGCCATTTGGGTGGACTATGAGGAGCAGAAACATTTCTTTTTGTTAATATTATGCTTTCTTTCAATAGATTGAATGAGTTTTTCTAAACTTTCTGTTTCAGTCTCTCGTGCATTAAAACTTTTATTTGGCATAACCATGAGGAAAGTTGAGCTATTTTATATTTTTGTTAAAGTGAGTCCATTTATTGAGCTAGATGGAGACAACATAAAATTGCATACTGA
This sequence comes from Pistacia integerrima, assembly GCA_026225825.1. Taxonomy (NCBI): domain Eukaryota; kingdom Viridiplantae; phylum Streptophyta; class Magnoliopsida; order Sapindales; family Anacardiaceae; genus Pistacia; species Pistacia integerrima. Next base: position 25,954,440 of record CM047749.1, read on the forward strand.
ATTTTTTTTTTTCGGTTATTTGATGAATAATCATTTAATGTTAGGTCTTTTGTGACTAGAATTGGGGGCTATATTTACAATACCTGTTTACTGGTTTGGTTTCCAATTCAGAAACATAGTTGGGAGATATATTTTTGTCGCATAAACATGAAGTTGGATCAGGCAATATCATGCGTCTTTAGTGGTGGGTAAAGACCTCAGAGGGATGTCTGACTTGTGCATTTATGAGGTAGGCTTTCCTCTTGGACAACATTATATCTTTATGTGTGTACATGTGTTTAGTTTATTTCCATTTGATAGTATTGTAATATTATATTCCCATGTATCATGTTTGTGGATTGTTTTTTGTTGATGGTTTCAGGTTGAGATTCTAATTTTCTTATCAATCACTGCTATAGATAGGAAGTTCTGATCTATCTTTAGAAGAGAAATTTATAACCTCTCTGGAACATGTAAACTCATCTATAAGGTTTATAAGAGGCATTTGTATCTCCAAAAAAATGCCTTTTAGTCAATAATAATAATATAAAAAAACATATTACTTTCAAAGAATTTGAATTACATATAGTATTATATTAATACTTTTGGGTTTTTCTTTGAGTACCCATCTTCTCTTTGTTTTATACGTGAATTTTTTTTTGAAGGATCTACATATGTATAGAAATTTTTTATAGAAGCATTGGTTAACTCTTTTAGCCTTTTGCGACGTGTTTGATGAAGTGAACATTTTGAGTAGAGAGATAACACTGACTACAACTTCATGGACTGAAATCCTTTAGATAGCACAATTTAGTTTTTAAGTAACTGGATCAGTCTTTATAAATTAGATAAAGTACCACTGTTTGCAACAATTTTAGGGTTTAAGTCCCTTGCATTCCCTTATTTTATTTTATTTTTGAAATAAGAATTCTTTGCTTTGGCTCTGATGGTTGTGTTGTGTGATTCACTCTTTAGGTTTAAACCAATAGGTTAGAGGTTTAACACTCTTTGTGGCGACCTACTCGCATATTATGTTCTAGAACTTTTTTGATCCTGGGTTTTTTAGTTATTAACTTTTATTTTTAAAGAATGCTGCACTTTTTTGGACCTTTATATTTCACCTTGTGATACTGTTTTCCTTGTCCAAGGATACATGTTTATCATCAAATTTGGTTCCATGTCCAGTTTTTGTATAGGAAGAATGAACTCGTGGAAAGAGGTGGAAGGCAGTCCTTAAAGTAAAAAGCTTTAAATTAATACACTATATAAAGCAACTCTTGCAACTATATATTCAGGTAAAAGAAAAAATATGCTAGATTTTGAACTACTGGAGCAAGAAATGCTTCATTAAATTTTATGTGATCCATTAGATGGATTTTAACTTTACTAGACAACTTTTTCACTCTTTTGTAAGTGTCTTTTCGGTCAATGATATTGCCGTAGTTTCTTCTCACAAAAAGAAATGCTTCATTGAATATACCAACAAAGAAGAAACTTTAAGGCTTATAGCGTTCTTCTTACATGGCCTGTTAGAAAAAGGTGCAATCAACTTATGTCTATTGCCCACAAAATTTGATAATATGTGTAGAACAATCATTAATTTACTTATATTCTGATGTGGTATGTCAACTTATTTTCTTATAATTGTTATCTGGGGTGGCTTTGTATTGTGTCCTCTATTTAGTTGGATTTAATAAGTTTTTAACCTGTCGTGAACTGTTATTGACTCCTGTAAACACACAGATATGCAAATGTTTCATGCCACCCTATGCAAAATTTGATGTCTTTTTAATGGTTGTTGTTAGAGGATACTGTTTTAATTGTTTGATTGTGCTTCCAATTAGATATGAATCACTGTTTGCGTGAGGTGGGGATGGTAGCTTTGGTTTGTAGGGTTTGAAATAGTTAAACAGGTGGGATGTACATCCAAGAACAGTGATAATATTGCTTTCTGAAGTTTTAGGGGGGAAGCTGTGTAGTTTGTACTGGTAGGTTGGTCTTATAGGACTACTATTTAAGGAATTTCAAATCAGGGATTGCAGGAAGTTAGAGAAAGTGGTCGAGAGAATTGAAGTGAAATAGTATAAGGAAAAGGATAGAACAAGGGTGTTATCATTTTGCAAAATTTATAAAGGCCACATTTTTTTCACCTTACTGGACCCTTTCATGACTTTTGGCAGATTTAAATTCATTTTTTACTGTATAGGTCTAAAGTTGCTGGGTTAAATTCATTTTATGAAATCAAGTAAGTTACAACTTCAGTTGGTGTTGCCATGTTGGACATGGGCGCTATTTTCTTACTTTGGCACCAAGTTTTCATGGTCTTAATAAAGGGTTAAGAGATAAATAATATACTTGTGCTATTGTTGCTTACTTCAATACCAAGCTTTTTTAGGTCAATTATGAGGGAGTGAGAGATAAATAATACCTTTATAACTGAATTCATTATTATTATATTTCTTTTCCATGCTTCATGGGTTATCTTTTATGTAGAGTCAATACAAATACCAAATATCTCTTGTAGAAGAAAGAGTAGCAGCTAGAATCTTGACTCGTAAATCCTTATTCTAATTTTCTGTTCACTAAATTTGTACTCCATTATTTGTGAGAAGACTTTCTAGGTTATTAATTATGCAAACATTAATGCTGTGCTTAGTAGCATTGAATTAAAGACTTGGAACTAGAAATCGCCGGCTTTTAATGATTCATGAGAAGTATTGTCTTCAATTGCAATTCTATGCTCAATTTTGTGCTTCCAATATAACCTGATTTTACTTCCTTGGTTTTATGCCGTCTCTATTGTTTATGATCCAAGTGAATTTAAAAATGAACATTATATTCTTGAATTCATTTTGTAGGATGTTCATTCGATATAGACTCACTAAGATTCAATTATATTTGATTATCATTATGAGTTATAGGCATGCCGTGTTGCCTTCTTAATGACAAGTTTCCTGTCCAACACAACCCTTTTTATACCTCAAACAAGTTAACTTCTAGTTTTTTGTCATTCTAGCAAATTTTATCGCTCAATTGTTATTAAGTTAACTACAGTTAACAAACGTCTTTTCTCTCCTTAGTTTTGGTTCTTTTTCTTTTCCACGAAATCATTAAATACTAAAGAATTCAGTGACTGGTGGAGGGCATATTGTGGATGGCCTCTACAATCTTGGTTGTGGATAACAAGTTTGTGTTGCTACTCGTTGTTGTAAAGTTAAAAAAGAAAAAAAGTTATTTATAAATTCTCATCTCTACTTACAGTTTGTGAACTATTAAACTATTTCCATCGGTTAGATCTTCCCTTTTTTTTTTTTTAAAAAAAAAAAACCTTTTACCATAAATATGGTGCTTGTTATCATGCAAGTATCATGGAGTCTTCTTTTTTCATGGTTCACTATAAATATGGTGCTTGTTATCATGCAAGTAGCATGGAGTCTTCTCCTTTCATGGTTCACCTCTGCTGGTCACCCTACTCTAGTTATTCATCCAAATATAGGAAACTTATTTTATTTACAAGTTGATTGAATTCTTAAATGTTATCACTTAAGTGAGTATTGTGTTATACGCTCATCTTCTGAAATTCTTGTTACAATTTCATGCCTCCAGTTTGGTCCTTTCTAGGTGTTGAATGTAGGCATCTGTTTGCATATGCTCTTTATTTGTTATGAATGATCCTGCTCAGTCTGCATGCCATATTATATGCCATCTAGCATTTAAGCTCATATACCATAGCAAAATGATGTGGTTAAGCATACAGTATGATTCATCTGAAGTTTGAAAATAAGAATTTATGTGGAACATTATTGGATATGCATCTGATATTATAAACTTTGTGCGACAATTAGATTAGGCTTTTGCCTTGAATTGTTTCTATTCATGTGCTAGTTTGTTTTCGCTTTACCTTTTACAGCCTATATTGAATATTACTGTGAGGAATTTTCCATTACTTAATGGCAGGAGGCTCTAGCAAAGAAATTACTGCCATTTAGCTAATTTGAAATTGGCATATGTTCCTATTTCAGCTGGATATATTTTATGAAGTTACAAGTGGGTTCATATAACGGTGTTGAGCCCCTTGCGTTGCTTTTCTTGATTAACAGAGGTTGCTTTATGTAGCCACTCTTGATTTTTTTATTGACTGTCTTGTGAATCCATTGGCCTGGCTATGATATTAGTTGTTTTCTGTTTAATCACTTTTCTTAACTGTTTTTTGTATTGTGAGGAATTTTTTCTTACCATCAAAATTTTTGTTTCTTACTCCATGCTGAATAATTCCTTTAACTCCATGCTTAACTTGCTGCTCATTAGCCTTGACGGCTGCTGACTAGTCCGTTGAATAAACTTTGGCAATGAAAATAAGCATTTTGAAATTAAAAAAATAATTCTTTCTACCCTGAAATATTTATAACATCTAATGTTTCTATTGTATTCACCCTGAATGTTGCAGCAAGCATATCGATGAGTATCTTGTACAAATAGAGTACTACTCTATTGTGGTTCTAGAGTACTACTCTATTGTGGTTCTTTGGTTTGATATATTCTCTTTGATTTTTTTGTTACGATGTGCTATTAAGGTTCAAAGGCTTTTCTTCATTTCCTTTGATGATTAGGTTTTTCTTTGGCTGCAGTTATTGTGATTGATCTCAATGAAACTGGGATTGATTGCGACTGTATTAATCTGTTTTCGTGCATTAAATGCTTTTTTTTTTTTTAATCATGCCTTGTAAATTTCAGCTTCTTATGCTTACTTGGAAGCATTATACTTTCAGACTTAAAAAACTGTCCATTTATGGTTCAATGTTAGTTTGTAGGGATGCTATCTATTAAGGGACTGGTTTACCTCTTCAATAACTTTGTCAAGTTGATTTTGATAATAAAGACATTTTCTGAATTTTATGGTTAGTGAAAGAATATCTATTTTTCTGCATGTGTGCTTTTATGTAGTTCATGTGTTTATGAAGGTTATGAGCATTTGGTTCTGCGTTTGATTTTATTGTAATTCCTAGCAAGTATTTTCTATTATGATTTGGGAGAATAAGACTATATACATTGTATCATTCATTTACCTCTGATGTTTTTACGTTTAAATATATTAATATACTATGTTTACAATTTATTGTTGTTAGTGCTTTATCACCATTTGTGAAATATTTATCCGTTAAGCAGACAGAATTTTTACACTGAAATGTGAAGATGCATCAATAATATGATCACTGTATGCTTGTTGTTTTTAGGACTAAATTATAACTTCTTACACATTTGCTAGGCATTTGTTTGTTTAATTCTTATCATACGGGCTTGCAGTGAATATTATGTGGCTTCTAGACTAATGGATGTATATCTACTGTCTTCCTTCCCACTACTTTTTTCTCTAGGTTATATTTCTATCTACATCGAAGAGTTCACTGACAATTTCTTGATTATGACTACATGTGTGTTAATGATCCAGATTGAAGGTAATCTGTGGGATGAATTTGGTGCAAGTGATGATCATATAGTGCCTCATCCCAGTAATGAATATGTGGACCAGTATGCAACTCAGGGTGATGGCCGAAAGAAATCACGATATGAAGTGACTGGTTTTACAAGCATTGCTGATAACTCAACCATATACGGTATTCAGGGAAAGGAGGAAAACGACTTACTGTTTATGTCCAAGAAGGATAAGATGTTGGAAAAGGGTTCATGGTCTGACACACAGGATGGTGTATTTCCTGCTTCGCGTGATAGTGACACAGCCAAAGAAGTGACAAGTGAAGCATCTGATGGTGCTAGGATGTCAAGTCAAGGATCAAAAAGTGGTACTGTAGCTAAGCTGGGTGAGTTCAGTGAAGAGAATCATATCTTGGGTGACAGATGTGTATCAGAGGATGATAATGTCTACTGTTATCCACTCAATCACATTTCCCAAGCGGATAATGATCTCAGCTTTCTTGATAGTGATCGTGAAGACAAAGAAAGCAGTGATCTCTTGTATTATGGCTGGCCTGATATAGGAAATTTTGAAGACGTGGACAGGATGTTTAGGTAGTCTACAAATGTCTCTTTCTTTTTCTGCAAATTTTCTAAACCCTTTTTTTTCTTTTATGAAGTTTTATCACAACTAAATCTCTACTGTTTTGTGTATGTTGTAGGGTACTCTAATTTTGTTAATGAACACATTTGTTTTGTTCATGCAGAAGTTGTGATTCAACGTTTGGGTTGGGCAGTCTTAGTAATGAAGAGGATTTGTGTTGGTTTTCACCTACAAATGCTGCTGAAGGATCTGAATATATATTGAAGTCGGGCTCAGAATTCAATGGCTTACCAGAACATCAAGAAGCTTCAGGGGAAAATGGTGCAAGTGCTTCAACTGATGATTCCAACAAGAAAATTTTGGGTGCTGGAGAAAAAATATATTTCAAATCTCTGGATACTGATGATTCTGGTCTTAATCACTTGTCATTCATGAATGGATTAGATACACAATCAGAAAGTGCAGATGACTTGATGGTTAATGAGAAGGTCAGTGGACTATATGTGCTTGTAAATGTATGACTGCTAGGCTATTTCAAACTTTACTGTATTCTTATCACTGTTAGGGTATAAATATCCACATTTTTTTCAGTGATAGAAAACTTTGAGGCTCTTTTACTACTTTTTCCACCATGATGAGGTCAATGGTGACAGTTTCATGAAAGATAAAATCCATTTTAACATTCTAGTGAAATCCCTGTTATTCCCTAGTTATTCTGAAGTGATTAATGGATTATACTCCTTAAATATTTTGACTGCATTCATGTTGTTCTAGTTGGCAGCTACTTACAGTGTCAGGACCAGCTTCCCTATTAGTTCTTAAGATTATTGGCTGGTTGTGTCCGATTCCTTTACAGAATTATAATCTGATCAACTTTTGAAGATAAATTTGCATTCGATTTGTATTATTTATTTATTTTTCTAAGAGGTGGTTTGCAAGTTGTCGTTCATCCATGTGAACCTTGGTAGCAGTATTCTATACTGGAGCTTTATTACATAATGTGATTCTGCTATTGTATGACAGGTCAATTTGCAAAAAAGGCAGCTGAAGCAGCAGAACAAATCAGATGGAAAACAAAAAGATCGACATGTGGAAAATGGCTCATTTCAGCATTATGATGAACTAAAGCAATTTACTGACCTGAAGCATCTATTTGGAGATTCATCCCCTCAAGTCTTCTCTCCATCTGGTCTTCAGCCACATAAACAAAACACAAAACAAAATTCGTTGAATTATATGGAGACACACATTCCTTACATGCGCATAGACTACAGTCATCCTTCTGATCAAATTTCTGTCTGTCCAACTCCATCCGGTACCAAATTTGAAAACAATACTCACATGTCTCCTTCTCAGAAGGAGTCTTCATATGCATCAAATCAGGTGCAGTCCATGGAGAGCTCTCATGGCCTTTCATTTGAGGCCCCTTCTGTGACAACAAATGAGAAGAGAGAAAAGCTGTTTCACTGCCAGGATTTACAAGCGCCATTCAGTCGGAATTTCAAACATGCAAATGTTGCTGGTCCAGTGGAATTTTGTAGTTCTCTCTCAGTTCAGAAGCAAGTCCATCAGTCAGAACTTGGGATGGAAGGTAATAGTGAAGTTGATGGAGTTAGCATTAAAGTTCCTGCAGAATTAGACTCTTCAAATGGACAAGAGAGCTCTTGCATGAGCTCCGTGCTGGATGAAATCTCTTTGGAAGCAACCAGTTTTCGTCAGCTTCAGCAAGTTATAGAAAAGGTATATCAGTTTGAAAAACTTTAACCATATATCTCAATTCTTGGGATATCTGCGGTTGAATCTGGATTGGCATCAGTAGGTTTCTTAATTATGATATTACGGTGCATGTGAGGTTTGGATGAGGTAAATGTGTGTGCATTGTGTCTTGTTCATGAAACCTGACGTGTCTTTATGTATGTCTCTGTCTGTGCATGTATTGTGTTACAACTCTGCTTGATTTCACAAATTCTGCTTAGAAATATCAAATGGCATAAACAAGATTTAGGATATGTAAAAGAAAAACCTTTCTCAACCCTATTGTTGGCATTGCTTAATTCCATTATTAGCAAAGCTGAAAATTATTAACTTTTGCATTTGATGTTTAGCCTTGTTATAGATACAATAATGCGAGTCAATGAGAAGTTATAAGCAATAGAATAAACTTTTATAAAGCTTTAAACCAATAAAAGGTAGCACATTAGCAAAGTGCATTAACTTTAAGCTCAAAGTTTCTTCAATGAAAATTTAAATGATAAAAGGGTTGAAAATTATAAGCTAGTGTATTATCTATGGTATATTGGGAATAGAATGTAAGGCTTTGGGTAATACAGTGAGAGATTTGGAAGTGGGTTTTAGAGGGAACAAAAGCCAGAGCAATAAAGGTAAAAACCATCTTGGCTATAGTGATTTAGTGGGACTTGTTTTCTCTTATCTCATTTTGGAGTAGTCAAAGATGGGGTTGTAAGAGTGATTAAATTGTTTATGCTGATTTGTTTTTGACCTTTGAGGCTACAACTTAAGGGAATTATAGGCTGAAAAACTTTATTTATTCTATTTTTTATTTTTTAAGATAAGAAGAAACCTTGAAACCGAACTCTCTTTCACTGTCAAGGTGGTCACAGCATTTATTCTTTAGAAGTTGCTGATGTACTAATTGACACACCAATTATTGTAGTTGTGGGAATTAATAAAAATGGTTTGTAGTCCCAAGATTGTAATTTTATAAGTTTCTACTAAGTTCATCGTGAGAACATAGAAAACAAGGCTTGCTAATTAGTTTAGGAAAATTTATGGCTGTTTTATCTCTTAAAGGTTTAATCATTTGGAAGACTTTTATATGTAATTAAGATTTGTCCTTAACCTAATGGAGCCAAGATTTCTTAAGGAGAAATCAAGATTTCATTAGCCAAGGGACTGAAATTACTCTAAGCACTAATGGAGCCAAGATTTCTTAAGGAGAAATCAAGGCCAATATTTTAGGAGGAGAAATCAAGGAAAAACAAAACTAGTTGAATATTATGAACTCTAATGAAAAATCTGAATTTTGTTACTTTCTGGCAATCTGATTTCTTGAGTGAACACTACCCTCCTTTTATTGCCCTAGCCTACTACAATATTCTGGGTAAATTTTAAGCTTCCTAGATTAAAAACCCTTCTACAATATTTTTGGTAATTATAAAGCTTGTTAGGGTACATTTAAAGCTCTACTTTTTCTATACTTCATTTACTATCTTTTTGCAAAAACAAGGTTGAATTTTGCCTCAAAACTATCTTTCGTGAATTTTGACTATCTATTTATTAATTAAAAATCATTTCCTATATTCTTTTAATGTCTGCATCAAGAACATGCTTCAAATATTAAAGATACTAAGATGTAACTCGAATCTTTTAATTGTATCATTAGTCATGAAAATTATTTTCAGTTGACAAACCAAACAAGCCAAAAAGATGACATATTCAATAAAGTATGAGATATATATATCCGTTTTAGGAAAAAAAAAATATCATCTGTTATCTATGTGGGGCATTTAGACAGTTAGTGTATGTTTGGTCCGCAACATTGTATAGTACAAAAAGCATTGTATTGTACTTGATAATACTATACAATGTTTGGTGGAAATTTTGCACTTGTATCAGCTAATGCAATGTACAAGGCCTAATGCATCAAAATGAATATTGCATGCGTAATGAACTCCTTGGATATCATCTATGTTAAAAGTGAGAGAATGAGGGATATGATGAACTATTTCAGATTCCATGTAGGTTAATCTCTGCCTATATATGATAAATGGAATACAATCGATAAAGAAAAATAATTTGTTATTTATGTGGGCATTATCTGTGCACGAAGTTTTATATTCGTGGACAGTGGACCTGCTTGTAGGCTGTCTGTGTAAAGCACAATCAACAGTGATCAACACGCAAAACAAACACTAACGTTGTGCATATTATACGGCATACCATTTTTAGATGGGTATAGCGTAATTTGAAAAAGTTCTCATGAATGTGTTGTGAAATTCAACACATAGTCTCTTATTCTCATTTTTCTAAAGAGTGTCAACAATTTATGCAAGCATCTACGCTGTTCATACTCATTAATGTGTTGTGAATACTTTCATTATTTCAAATTGAGTTGCAGATTTTGATATTTGAAACTTTATGGCATAGTCTCTTATTCTCATTTTTCTAAAGATTGTTAACAAATTATGCAAGCATTTGTGCTGTTGATGCTCATTAAATGTTGTTAATACTTTCATAATTTCAAATTGAATTGCATATTTTGATATTTGATATGGTAAAATATTCTATCTGTCAACTTTCATTTTAGGGGGTGTTTGGTTGGGGGTATTGGAGATTACTGGGGTTAAGTCATTTTATATTATTTGATTACCATGTTTGGTTGTCAAGTGATACAAGATATCGGTAATCTTCAAATACCAATAGTGATTACTATTGGTAATACAGATTACCTCCATTTTCTTAGGTATTTTAAGATTACCAAGGTTATCTTTTTTTGTTACAATTCTATCCTTTATTAATAAAATTTTAGGACAATAATGCCTTTATTTTTTAATTTATTTACATGAATATGACTTTTACTATTTCAACCCCAATTAATTAACTTTTTGGACAAAATTACCCTCGAATTCAAAAGAAATTACAGCCCACCCAAGCCACCACCCCTAGCCACTTGCCGACGCCTGTCGTCGCCATCGAAACAACACACAGAAGGTCGAAAATGGCCGCCGTGCGCCGATACGGCCAGATCTGTCAAGTCTGGCCGGAAATGGCCATACGGCGCATGGAGGCCATTTCCTGCCTTCCGTGCGCCGTTAGGTTGCCGGCGGTCTGCGGTGGTTGCCGGCGGCCGACAGTGGTTGGGTTGGTGGGGGTGTTTTGTTGATTTTTCAAACTTTTATTATGGGGTTGTTTTTGCTAAGTTTTTAAATGCAGGGGGGGTTTATATAATCCAAATAATAATCAATATTAAAAAATAATATAATAATAATAATAATATTTAATTAGAGGACAATTCAGTAATTTAAATAACATACTCACCAATTTATTTCTTCCAACCAAACATATTAATATAACATACCAACCAATTAACGAAACAGATTTGCCTTAAAGATTCCGAGTAATCTTCAAGGTAATATAACCTTCCAGTAATCTAACATTCCCTGAGCCTAACGCCCCCTTATAGTATTCTGCATCTATGCTAGTTGTACATTCTCTGTGCTTGTTTTGGTTCTGATTTACTAAGCTGAAGTTGTCATATTTCAGTTGGATATTAGAACAAAACTTTGCATAAGGGACAGTCTATATCGCTTGGCTAGGAGTGCAGAGCAAAGGCATAACTGTGCTAATTCGAGTGCTGGCATCATAGTTGACAGAGATGCAACTGGAGCACTGATGGCTGAAGAAACAAATAAGTATGTTATTTCACTTTTTTCTTGGTCCTTATTGTTATTCCTTATTAAGCTGCACATTCTTCTTGACTGTTTCATGCTTTTCTCAAGTTTTGCATGTGAAGAATGTTCATACAGTCTCATATATGGTGTGATATATAATGGAGCCAACACTCTGGGTTTTGGATAATTTTGTAGTTGTTGATAGGCTACTCAACATTTAATGGCTGGCCGCTTGATATACCTATAATTGGGTATATTTGGGCTCCGTTTGGTTCACTATTTAATGGTTTTTAAAATAGTATTTTGGAAAAAGTAAAATTGAGTTGGGTTATCTTTATGAGAAAGGTAATTGTTAATGTTTTGAGTTAAATAAGGTAGAATTGAATTTTGAGAATATTGAAATTTGGGCTTTTAGGATAGGATAGTGGAAAAATAGTGAAACAAATGCAGCCTTGAGTATTTGAAGTAAAACTAATGCATGAATTTTTATGTTTTTGACTTCCTTGCAATTTATCTGCCTTTGCTTGTTGACATGGGAAGAGAATAAGTTGCCTGGTTATCAGTATGCAATTAACCCATATGAGTATTTGTAAATTATTTTTATACTTTGATGTGACATACTTAATTCCACAATTTGTAGGATTTGGTATTCAAATCATTTTCCTTCTTTTTGTCCTATTACCAAAATCTTACGTTCAGTGAGTTGCTTATGAAGATTCTTTATTAACTTTTTTCCCTCTCTGTATCTACTCCTCCATAGTGGTTCTATAATATTTCTCATTTAATTTCACGAATAGTATACGTATTTTAGTTGTAAGTTATTTAATCCTTTTTTTTTTTCCTGTGTACTCACCTCCCAAATTATTTTCTGTATAGAAAATTGGTTCAGTGTACCTAAAATATTACTGTCGAATGCTTTTCTTACCAAATCTTTCTTTTCAATCCTAGTAATAGAAGAGTAGGAATGATACTTTCTTGATTGATTTCATTTAGAGGAAAATTCTGAGTAAATAAATACACTCAAATTACTTTTATTTTTGTCTATCAATTTACCAAATATATTCAATATTATACTTTAGGATTTCTCAGGATAAGAAGTTTAGGGTCCGTTTGGTTCACTATTTACAATAGCATTTTTAGAAAATAGGATAGGATTCTGAGAAGTTTTTGGTACATTTTTTAATAGCATTTTCTGAAAATGTTTAGATTATATTTTAACCTCTTATGTTTGTTAATTTAACTGAACACCCTTCACGGTGGATCTGGTTGGAGAAGGCCAGATCGGTGCACGACTGGCTAGATCCAGTCGGTCGTGCATTATTCTAGCAGATTTTGGCCACCTTGCGACGGTGGTGGCCGACTGCCAGCAATATGTGGGTGGGTGGAGGTGTTTTTGTCAATTTTTAAACTTTTATTGTGGGGGGTGTTTAGTTAAATTAACAAACGTAGGGGGTTAAAAATAATTTAAATATTTTGAGTTGAATAAGATAGGATTGGATTTTGAGAATATTAAAATAAATGCATTTTTAAGATTTTAGGATAGGATAGTGGAATAGGATAGGATAGTAATAGTGTGCCAAACGGAGCCTTAAATTTTTAAAACCAGTTGTTATCTAGTTATCAAGACTTAGCTGTTATCTAGCTATTATCTAGTCTAGAGTAGAGATAATCCTTGCTGTTTTTATGTTGAATATCAGGAATTAATCTATATAAGTTCAATATTGTATCATGCATAAGAATAAGAAATAAGAAAATAGATGAGTATTATTACTAGTTTCATGGTATCAGAGCAAGGTTTCTCTTGTTATTAGAATTAATGGTTAAAACGGTCATGTCCGGTGTTTGGAGCCGGAGTCCGTCTTCCTCGGGGCAGTCATCTGAACAGATAGACATACAATCCTTATCATTTACTCGAGGCAGCAGTGATCAACATTCTGTTAGGATCCCACATTGAAAGGGAAAAGGGTGGGCATGTGGGTTATAAAGGTTTGGGCACCCTCCCTTGGCAAGCCGGTTTTCCAAGGAGAGTTCTACTCAAGCTCATGAAAGTCCCATGATCCAGTCCAAATTGTTGAGTTATTTGAGTGAGTTTCTATCAATTGGTATCAGAGCATGATCCTGCGCCTATGTGGCAGCGCACGCGTGGCAGGCTGACCCGTGACAGGCTGACCTTGGGCCCGGGCTGCTACCCCGAGAAATAGCATGGAGGCGCGAGGGAAAAGGGGATCCGCGTAGTCACCCAAGGGGTAAAGAGGCTGACGGGGGTAAAGAGGCCGACGTGGACGTCGGTTGCGGAAGCGTGGTGGAATGTTGGGATCCCACATTGAAAGGGAAAAGCGTGGGCATGTGGGTTATAAAGGTTTGGGCACCCTCCCTTGGCAAGCCGGTTTTCCAAGGAGAGTTCTACCCAAGCCCATGAAAGACCCATGGCCCAGCCCAAATTGTTGAGTTATTGGAGCGAGTTCCTATCAATTGGCATGATCCTGCGCCTATGTGACAGCGCACGCGTGGCAGGCTGACCTTGGGCCCGGGCTGCTACCCCGGAAAAGGGCATGGAGGCCTGAGGGAAAGGGGATCCGCGTAGTCACCCAAGGGGTAAAGAGGCCGACGTGGACGTCGGTTGCGGAAGCGTGGTGGAATGTTAGGATCCCACATTGAAAGGGAAAAGGGTGGGCATGTGGGTTATAAAGGTTTGGGCACCCTCCCTTGGCAAGCCGGTTTTTCAAGGAGAGTTCTACTCAAGCCCATGAAAGTCCCATGATCCAGCCCAAATTGTTGAGTTATTTGAGTGGGTTCCTATCACATTCCCTTCAGATAACTGTTCATAAGCTGAATGGGAAAAATTACCTTCCATGGTCTCAAGCTATGAAGTTAGTAGTTCGTGGAAGAGGGAAATTGGGTTATCTGATTGGTACAGTCAAAGGCCCAAAGGAAGATGACCCAACTATAAAAAATGGGATGCCGAGAATAGCACTGTGATGGCATGGTTAATAAATTCAATGGAGGAGGACATCGGTCAACTCTTTTTATCCCTTCCCACTGCGAAAGGTATTTGGGAGACTACGAGAGATACATATTCGGATTTAGGAAATTCGGCAAAGGTATTTGAAATTAGATTAAAATTGAGAGAAATCAAACAAGGTAGTTTGACGGTAACTCAATATTTTGGCATATTAACTATATTGTGGCAAGAACTTGATTTGTTACTTGATTTAGATTGGAATTGTTCTCAGGATAGTGTGAAGTATACAATGATGTTGGAAAAAGAAAGGGTGTTTTGAGTTTCTTTCTGGACTGAATAAGGAGCTGGATGAAGTGAGAGGGAGGGTTTTATGAAAAGAAACCGTACCTCCTATACATGAGGTGTTTTATGAAGTTGGAAGAGAGGAAAGTAGAAGGAACGTAATGATGGGAGATCCAAATCCAAGAAAACATATAGAGTTAGAATCTTCAGCCCTTGTCTCTAAGGAACTGGGAAATCAGTCCAATCGTAATGGAGATCAGAGGATGAAAAAAAGGGGAGAAAAGGTTTGGTGTGAGTTTTTTCATCATCCAAGACACACCAAAGCAACCTGTTGGAAACTACATGGAATGCCCTCGCCTCGAATTGGAAGTCTAATAGACCTGTAAATACAAGAGGATATCACGCTGGAGTGGAAGAAGGCACAACATCTGGAAATCATCCAAGGCCTGTACCATTCAGTAAAGAACAACTGAAACATTTGTATGAGCTATTTAATCAGTCCAATTCTAGCTGGTTTCATATACTAAGTATTGACTCCAGAATATTCTATGGATCTGGACATAATCACTAATAAGAAACAATCAGATTCTGAAGTGTCTGCTCAGATTTTAAGAAATTCTATTATTGAAGACTTGTACTCTAGCTTTACCCCACTTACCTGAGAACTTTGGACCTAAATTTATAGTTCCATATCTCCAATTTTTGTTAGTTATTTTTTCTATTTTTTCGTTAACCCTTCTTTGTTCCATTCATCCTGTACTCTGTTTAGAGTGATGGGCAATATTTTAATGCTTTTTTCAAATAAGACAAATAGTAATATTATTCATTTTCCACCGCTGTCACACCCAAATAATTGTCTGCTTATCCTCTTTCTCTTCCTCTGCAACAAACAATTATGTTGGTTTATTAACATGATCAAGCATCTACTTGAAATTTTCCGTGGTTGCCAGCCCAAATGTTCCAAAGTTTTCGTATATATAGAAATCTTTAGCTTCTGAGAAGATAGGCGTGGAAGTTACAATTTGGGGTTTGACTCTCAAGGGAACTGAAACCTCAAACTGAAATTTTTCACTTTTTGTGATATCCAAAAGAAATACCAGGTGGGAAAACTTGGAAAAAGATAATGCGGGAATTACTTTAGATTTTATTTATTTTTTTATTACTAACCAAGTAGATCATGCTATATCAGGAGTGAGCTCAGTGGACTGATGCCCTACTATTCTCCCAATCATTCAGAAAGTTGGGTATTAAAACTCAGTTCAGAATATATGTCAAAACAATTCAAGGACAAATGAATGAGTGAATATTAACTTCCATCATCAAGTACTGATGATCAATTTATATAGAGTATTTGATGAACTCGTTATCAGTTTTTTTTATTTATTTTTTTACATACACTGAGGCTGGTAGTCTCTGCTAAGAGATAAGACTTGAAATGTGTGGTACATTAGCTTAATTTTGTAGTTTCAGAAATTTTCTCTTTCTTTCATTCTTCTCCCATATACCCCACCTTGTTGCATGTTTTGCTACTTAATTTTCTATAAATTTGTTCTCCTTTTCACTGATATTAGTAATTTGATTTATTCAGATGCACAGGATTTATAGATATGGAAACTGATACAAATCCTATAGACCGATCCATAGCGCATCTGTTGTTTCACAGGCCCTCAGACCCAACAGTAATGCATGCCAAGGATGCGTTTTCATTTAAGTCTCAAGCCATCGTAAGCTTTTGCACATTTAATGTAGATTTTATTGATAATGCCATACTTTGTACTGTTAGGCTTATTCAGTGGATCTAATATGACAGGTTAATGGATCTATCACCAGTCCTCCGGTGAAGGGTGAGAAACAGGTTTGCTTGGAAGACACCACCAATGATGCAGATAAACATTTTCTGACAAGTGATAACAAGTAACAAGGAGTTGTTACTTGAGCACAATTGTTGTAAAATATAATCTATTTTTGCAACACTACAATGATCATGTATAACAACATATCACAAGGCTCAACATAGGTGCCAGGTTTGATTTATGCTTTCAAGCTCACTTCGTAGGTTTGTTTTGTATTCATGTCAATGCATAATAATAACGTTTGCCATGATATAAGTGTCTGCGTGTTTGTCACTGATGTCAATATGCTGGTTTCTCTTAATTCTGTACGCAAAAATTATTGCAGCATGAACCTGATAATTTCTTTTAGTAATGAGCTGTTGTGTCCAGGCCTTTAACTGAATCTCCCATGATAGTTTATAACATGCTTATCTTCATGTTAACGTATACATTTTGGTCTAACATTTCAAATGGTTGAGTAAGATCTATTTTTTTTTTTCCGAATTTTCATTTGTTACATGTGGGTTTACCTGTGACTTGTCATTCAAATTGCATCTAGTTGCGCGGATTTGAGTAAGAATAGTGTTATGGACATGATATTTTCATTTTGTTCCTCTACAATCTTTAAGTTCTGACAGTAAGGAATGATGATATAACGACTTGAGTTGTGAGGGTTTACCGTAAGGTTTTCTTTTAATTTAATTAATTTATTTTTTATTTTTATGATCGGAGTGTTTGGATCAATTTGTATGCATTTCGATTAATCTTTGGAGTTTATTCCTTACAAACTCAATGTTTTAAGTTAAGTTACAATTATAGTATATAGTTCCAAGGTTTGAATGCAAAAAATCAGTGAAATGAGTAAACTTTCTTGATTTAGACCAACCTGTAGCTTGTAGGAGTTGTTTCGAGGAATTGCTATATCAATTTGAGTTTGAGTTCTGAAGGTTTGGCGTTATTTGAAATGTCTAGGTCCGGTTTGTTCTTATTTGATTACTTCTGAGAACTTTATAAAGGCACATATTTCAGGTTGTATGGTTTTTAGATTTCAAGAATAGTGCAGTAATTATTTGTGCTTTAATTGGTAAGGTTGAAACACGCGAACATGTTTGGTGCTTCTGTAATTAAGACACAATTAGACACTGCAATTTCTGAATAAGTTTTGTCTTGTACTTTTGGATTAGCTCAGAAATAATTTGCTTAAGTTATTTTGCATTTTGCTGGACATCAAGTAAACAGCAAACCGTTTCTCAGAATAAAGTCAAACATGTACAAAATACTTAACCATGTCTGAAGTACATTAATTCTAGAATCGTTTGTTCGTAAATCCTAAAAACTATGGCATATCCAATATATTACTCAACGAAAAACCTTACATTGAGTTGTGCTAATCAAACTGCTGACGGAGTTGCATCTCTGTTTCGCTTTTCCAAGTGGCATGAGATGACTGGCCCTTCATCCTTTTACTCTTCTCCTTATCTTTTACGACAGACCCCTTCTTCTTTGGCTCATTGCTTGTGTCTACAGATGGACGATCACCACATACAGGACACACCATTCCACGAGCATTCGAGTAGGTTTTCGGTATTCCACATTGCAAACACATCCTTTAACAATAAAATTTCAATCAACGGGTAAGATAAAGAGAGGCATGCACTAAATCAACAACGTAAATGGGGGCACACACAGAGTCGAATAAGATGAGAGAAATCAATAGAGGGGCATGGAACGGCACATAAAATGCTTTTGTGTTTAATCCCTATAAGGAGGGTCAATGAGAAAAGCTTTTGTGTTTAATCCCTCCTTACGAGGGTCCATGAGAAATGCTTTTGTGTTCTATGGGCATACATGAAAAACCAAGAAAAACTTGCAATGTCCATGATTAGGCATGGAACACACAAGTTTAATATTCAAGTTTAATATTCAGGAGCGGAATGCAAAGATTAACTCCGTTTTTCATGTTTGACTGACCACCCAACTAATACACAAAAAGCCAAATAATAGATTTACTGGGGAATTTAGAAACAAGACTTATGAACTGCTGGCTGCAATCTACAATATGCTTTTAAGTATTTCACACTCCATGAATGTTAATAGTATATACAGAGGATACAAAGAACTAATTCGTTGTCCGTAATGCACAGATGCATATGTAGCAGGAGATGTTATTGTACCTCAGAAGCTCTGCAGCATCTTCTGCATTAGGGTTGGTTGCAGTTGCCACACGCTTGACTCCTTGAGTTGTGCTTGAAAATGATGATGGAGCGTGGTTACCCTCGATATCACTCCGTACTCTCTCATGGATTCCAACAAGTTGAGCCTTGGCCTCCATTACAACACCTAAAATAATTTAAATCAAAAATCTATTTGACAAATAAATTATAAGCCTAATCCTAAGAATGTGACACTACAGGAAGGAACATTTCTCACATTTAAAAAAAAAAAAAAACGCCAAGAGCATTCTTGAGGGATTTTTGAGTTGTTAGAAAGAGAGAAAAAAATAAAAAAACACTTAGTCTACATAAGGTATATTGTAGGAAGACCAGATGTAGAAGATAAAAGAATAGACTAATGAAACCAAAACTCCCGTTTTTTGTATTGTTTTATTTTGCTCTTTTTTTTTTTTTTTTTTTTTTGAACTTTTCAAATGAACCAAACATGAATTAACTTTATATTTTCATCTATAGACTGATCAAATCTAGTGAAATGTAAAAGATATCACCATGTGCCTAAATTGAAAGAAAGACACATATATATTACCAACGGATTATGACCATAACAATTGCCTCCTTCTATTAAGACATGTTAGCCATGTGTCCTTCAATTGAAGACTAATAAGAGATGGTGGCATGATGAGCTTGTACCAAATGGAATGACTGCTCAGTCTCTATATCTCGTCTTAAAGAATATGATGAAGAGATTCCTAATTCTAAAATACCAATCCGAATGCAATAGGCGTTTTCTTATATTTAACACAATGTATTAAACCAAACATAGCAACAAATATAGCGCTAAGCCAACTCACCTCCATGGAAAAGTAGATTTGAGATTATTTTATTCCTACAAGTCTACTTATGATCCGAGATAACTTGGCTATGCATATCCTTGATATCTTTTTCATCCCCACAAAGCTTGCTCAGAGATGAGATATATTTTTACTCATAATTATTACATCAGAATATGACAACTCAGTAAGCAACCAAATTATCAATGATGTTCTGCAGTAATCAGGGAGAGCATATCTTTTCAAGAAGGCTATTATTGGACTGTACTATTTTTTTCCTTTGACTATTTCTTATTCCACAATTTTTCACTAGTAAGGCTTTTAACAAGGCAATACGAACAGATCCAACACCATTTAACAATTCATCAAATAATTGTGTTCTGTTTTTATTGTACTAGATTTTTCCTTTTAGCAGAATTAAGCACAATTATCCATAAATGGTGTAAATCTAATGAAAAGTGTTGTAATGCATGGTATCTATTTACCGCTCATTATCATGCAATACCATTTTGTACAAGCTTATCATACCACCATATTTTGCTAGTCTTTAATTAAATGACTCGTGACTAACACATCTTGTCGATAGTACTCAATTGTGTTAGCTATTTTCCATGGGCAATATGGACGGCAAGAATCTATAAATAGGCCCTAATTCCTTTGTAAATAATACATCCAAATTGAATAAAGGAAAGGTTTTGTGCCTTGTGTCTCACTCCCTTGCAATTTTTTATTATCTAGTCCTTTATTTGTAACTCACACCACCCAAATTGATAACTTTGAAATTTTAGTCCCTCCAACCTTATTCTTTCTCTATTTATTTTATTTCTACTGTATAGTCTATATTTATTTTATATAAAAAGTCTATTTTTGAGCACAAAGAAGCCGCAAAATCTTCCGAATCCTAAATTTGATATTTATTAATAAACAGGCTCACAATGACTCTGAAAGGCCATTACTTAGTAGCCTAAATCTAAAGCTTTCACCACAGAAGAATTAAGTGCTAACAGTCAATAACATTGCTAATCACTCACAGATTCCATCCAAAATCTTGGATGTAATCTTGCATTATGATGACTATTCATTCTGATACAGTAACATCATCTCTTCAAGTCTATTTTGTAGAACACCAACTTGTGAACAAGGAATTTAAAATTAGTACTTATGAAAATCAAATTCATGGTCCCACTATCTATACGCATCCTTTATGACCATCTTATTACATGAAAGTGAGATAGGTATTGCACAAGGGCCGTTACTTTCACTTATCAAACGTTTGGCAACCGATTGCTCTACTTGTCTTTCATTTCATTGCACAAGCGGCTTCTCTAAGTCACGAAATTCAGTAGAGCTTCCCCATATATTGGATTAATAACAAGCTCAATAGTTTTCATTGGTAGCAAATCTTTCAAAAATTCATCACAATTAGCCATTTAAAGTCCATTAATAGTTGCTGAATTTCAGGAAATAATCATCAGATTCCAAAACTCACACTTCCCAACTTTGAAGACCATTTTACATACAACTTCCATATCTTGAGGCTCAACTTAAAATGTTTTGACAGTAAAACGGCAATTAACCCTGTTAACTGTTCAAGATATAGTTTATGTTAACAATTCAAGAGAAAAAGCTAATTGATCCAGTGGAACAGATCATTTCATTACTACGATATCATAATAGCATAATTCTCACTATTCTCATTATAGAAAAAGTTAAAACCAAACATGCAAAAGTAACCAGGATCCCACTTTCATTCCATGTCCGCACAACTCTTACATTGAAAAGGAAGTTCTTGCAACTACCCCTATTAAGCATCACCACACACTTCACAAAACAAAAAACTCATACTTGATGAATATCATGCCATCTGCTATTCACTAATCATCAACTTTCATCATGGATATGCATATGAAGTGATTTTACTCTCTAGATTTAAAATATCACAATTTCATCTACAAGCCTTTGAAGAATTTTGATCAAAATTTGTTTTTCCTCCATATTTGATTATCTCCTTTCCCTTTTCAACTTCATCAATATTAACAATAGTTTTACCAATTATCCAAATCATTGTAGTAGCATCTTGACTACTTTTTTGAATTGTCACTAGAAATGCCCCAAAAAATAATAAACCCTATTGTGCTACACATTAATTCTTCTAGACACAAATCTATCTACTTCATATTGTGCACTCACCTTTCAGCCTTTAAGATGTTGTCGAGCATTTCTAGGTTACATATATAAACCACCTTCATTACGTTGCCATTGAATTAATTTAAACCTTAAATACAATGAGATGCTATATGCTCACCACTCATTTATGCCTACCCAAACAGAGACAGTATTAAACTTCAAGGTTTTTTCCTCCATAGAAAGGTCTCTATGCTTCACTAAGTTTTTTGCAATAATCAATAGTTAAAAATCGCTTCAGCAACTACGGTTACACATGTTACAAATTTCAGTACCCTTTAGTTAAGCTTCACAAAAAACACTTTCCTTCACCCCAACCTCTACCACAACATAGGATGGCTCACAGTTTTAAATTTTAACTCAAAATCTAGATACTGTTACTCAAATGTAGAACCTTTTTTCAACGATATCAAATAATGCAGAACCTATAATTCAAATCTAGCGCAACTTTGACCAAATCTAGTAACAATATGCCCCTCCAAGCTAATTGACAGAAAGAAGGATCTAACAGAAATTTCCAGCAATACAAAGACATCAAATTTGGAAAACAAATGATGAACTTTTGGAAGTAAGGTTTTTTTATCTGATCTACACCGTGTACCTTGAACCTTAAAAGTTTTCATTCTTTTGTTACCAAACATTAATTTATGTATTGCAACTTCCTTTTTCCTTTCTTCTTCACCTTCTTCCTCATCCCTAACCATCTTCCAAATATTCTTATATATGAATGTGCATTTTATTTCCAAAAATATATTCGTAAGAACAATATCAGAGACTTAAATCTTTAAAATGAAACAACTAAATAAAGCATAAGAAAGGTTGATATGATAATAATAATAATTTTTTTAAAAAAAAAAGTGGAGAAAAGAAAAAACCGAAATACCAGCCGGCAAATCTTGCTTTCTGCGACCCCTCCGCCTACTTTGCTCATAATCAACATCTTTTGAGGAAGCCTTCTCTTCCACAGAATTGTTGAGAAACTGCGGAGGTCCAGAAATCTCCAGTAATAAACAAAACAAAATAAAATTAGACTGTGATTAAAACGAGAAGCAATGACTCCGAGACCACAATAAGAGGATAATTACTTGAGAGAAAACGTCGAAGGCAGAGGGAAGGCCGGAGGCATCGGAGGGTTTGGGGAGGTCGAAGATGGGATTGTAATGATTCGAAGAATTGGGAACGGGAACGGCGTCGTCTTGTTCGTCTGAAGAGTTTTGGTAGTTGGATTGTTGTTGGTAATCTTCTTCTTCTTCTTCTACTTCTTCAGCGGAAGAATAGTCCTGAATAAGAGCCAAGCTCATTTTTTTCCTTTTTGGAGGAAGTCTGCCTCAGGTTTCTATGTCTTTTGATTCAATAACCAATTTTTGTTTGCTCGTTATAGAGTTATAATAGAGTTTGAAATTTATCCCCATTATGAGTAGAGTGAGAAAAATACCACTATCCTATTCTATTATCCTATTCCATCTTATTCAAATACACATTTATTTTAATATTCTCAATTCTCTTTAAAATCCAATCTTATTCTATTCAACTCAAAACATTAACAATTATTTTTTTCAATAAAATTTTTAAAATTTACAAAAACACCCATACCTACCAAAGCCACTATCACTCGTTAACAGCCATTGCCGTGGGAGCATCGGCTACCAGAAATCAATCACACAAAATACACACACAACAAAACTACTTCCACAATCAAAATCCAATCC
The DNA here is from genome assembly GCA_026225825.1 of Pistacia integerrima. NCBI lineage: Eukaryota > Viridiplantae > Streptophyta > Magnoliopsida > Sapindales > Anacardiaceae > Pistacia > Pistacia integerrima. The sequence goes on from CM047749.1 coordinate 25,977,819, forward strand.
AAAAAGCCATCAAAAACTCAAAAATCTCAACCCTAAGTCTTCAAAATGGCGAAACCCTAAATGGTAAAGGATCGCGGCCAGCGAGCAATTGGTGTCAGGGAGGATAGGGGTTTTGGATGTGGGAGGCTAGTGAGATGATTAGTGGTCGCAGGTGGGATTTTTTACGCTGGGGGTAGTCGGAAAAAGGCATAGATCTAGCGTTGTAGATCTAGTCGGAAAATGCTAGATTAGCAAACGACTAGTCAGATCTTCTGATGGTGGTGCCGACTTCCGATAATATGTGGGTGGATGTGGTTGTTTTTGTCAATTTATAAACTTTTATTGTTGGGGGGAGGGGGTATTTAGTTAAATTAACAAACCTAGGGGGTTAAAAAAATCTAAATATTTTCAGAAAATGCTATTAAGAAATGTACCAAAAACTTCTCAGAATCTTATCCTATTTTCCAAAAATGCTATTCTAAAAAACTTACCAAACGAAGCTTATACATTACTGGTATAATCTTTTGGAGAGAATTTCATAAACTACGCCTAATCTTTTGCTAATGGAGATTTTTTATTCTACCCTGAGGTTTAGATAATATTCAAACTCATGACATTTTTGCAAGAAATCATCAAAAAAACTACCCTTAAACCCAGGGGCGGATCCAGCATACTTGAGAGTAGGCCTGGGCCTACCCTCAGATTTTGAAAAAAAATTGTCAATATTTATAATTAATGACTTTTATATTAAAAAGGTATAATACATATGGCCCACAAGTCACAATCAAACTAAAACTAAAGGTTAATATGGTAATGGCGTAATACAGAGGCTCACCCATCATTGATATTGCGGGGCCCATTAGTGATTAGTATAAATATATTACATATGCCAATCCCCATAAAATCACAATTTTTTATCCCTAATTTTATTTAGGGAGTGCGCCTCTCTCTCTTCTTGTTTTATTGGCTCCGTTGAAGTTATAACTTTTGAAGACTATTTTCTGTTTTATCAGTTTTAGGTATGTATATTACTTATTTTAATTTAGTTTATTTTAGAGTTAAATCATATTTGTTTTTATGAAGATTTTTTATTCTAATGAAAAAAATATAAATCTTGTGAGTTTGTTTTGTGTTTGTTTGATTTTGTAATTGGTTGAATATTAATTTGTGACTTTAGATATCACAAATATATTTATAAAATTAATTTTTTATATAATTAGAGGATAACTTGATTTGCACCAATCATTAATATATTAATAATGATATTTTTATTATTTTAGAATGTGATTGGTTGACTAAGTATGCTCTAATAGTAATTAAATTAAATCTAGATGATCTATGCCAATAATTTAAATAAGTCAAAAAATTGATTAGCAAATTATATAAGTTTTTAAATTTCACTAAAATGATTTTAAATATAAGAAAATTAACACAATAAAATGATTAATTAATTGCTAAAATAATATTTTAATTAGATCTAATTGTTACATCTAAAAACGTGATAAGTCAGTCCTTGTAATTTTATTAATTAAAGTTTCATCGGTCTTTCTTTGCATGTATTATATTATCTTTTTTTTTTTATTTGATAGCTATGATATCCAATTATTTTAAGAGATTAAAGAAAATTCCAGAAGAAATTGTTGGTGGAGACTCTGTTGATATTGAGGTTAATCAAATCCCATTAGAAGAAGAAGCCCCACATCAACAACAACAACACCAAGTAAAAGAAGCTCAACCTTCGATCGGGATGTTCAATTTAGATGAGCTTGAAACTGATCCAGGATTGAGGATACCAATTAACGAGATTTGTTGTACTGACAAGCAAAAGGAGGAAGTTTGAAGAGCATACTTGTTGAAAGGTCCTTGCCAACCTAAAGATCATAACTTTCCTTTCACTCTTTTCGGAGATAAAAAGCGTAGGTTTACACTAGAGTGGTACAAAGAAGGTCCAAGTTGGATGGAATATAGTGTGGCAAAAGATTGCATCTTTTGTTTAAATTGTTATCTTTTCAAAACTGATTATGGTGACCAAGCAGGTGGTGAAGTTTTTGTGAGTAAGGGATTTAATAATTGGAAAGATAAAGCGAAAGTGAAAAAACATGTTGGAGATCATTCTAGTACTCATAACCAATGTCACGCTAAGTGTGTTGATTTGATAAACCAAAGGCAACACATCGATGTAAATCTTGCTTGCGTGTCGAAAAAGGCCAAATTGGACTATCGCATTCGCTTGAATGCATCAATTGATTGCATTAGATTTCTTTTACATCAAGGATTGGCATTTCGTGGTCATGACGAGTCGATTGAATCTGAAAATCAAGGTGACTTTATAGAACTATTGAAGTTTCTATCAAATCATAATGCCGACATAAAAAAAGTTGTGCTGGAAAATGCTCTGAAAAACCATCAAATGACGGCCCCCAACATCCAAAGGGAATTAACTAGTGTTTGTGCTCATTTGACGACCAAGAAAATTATTGCAGAAATTGTGAGAGATAGACAACCATTCTCTTTACTAGTTGATGAATCTCGTGATGTGGCAGTGAAAGAACAAATGGCTATTGTTTTTCGCTATGTGGACAACATAGGTTGTGTTATTGAACGTTTTATCGGGGTTGTGCATGTTAAGAATACTTCTGCAAAGTCTTTGAAAATTGCAATAGATGCTTTTTTTTGTAAAGCATGGATTGAGTTTGACAAGTTTACGGGGGCAAGGTTACGATGGAGCAAGCAATATGAGAGGTGAGTTCAATGGTTTGAAGACTTTGATATTGAGAGAAAATAAATCAACTTTCTACATTCATTGTTTCTCTCATCAACTCCAATTGGCGCTGGTCAAAGTTGTAAGTAACCATTCGGCATTAGGTGAATTTTTTTCAATCTCTTTCTATGTTATCAAACACTATAGCGGCATCTTGTAAGCGTAGAGATCTTCTACGTGATAAACAATATGAAAATGTGATATCTTTGATTTCTAATGGTGATCTTCATATGGGACGAGGTTTGAATCAAGAATGCACTATTAAACGACCAGGAGATACACGTTGGGGTTCACACATAGGGACAATTCATAGTGTCATAAATTTATTTTCTTCTGTTGTTGATGTGCTTAGGGTGATTGAGATTGAAGGAGACGATTGGCAAAACAAAAGTAAAGCAAGGAGTTTATTACGAATCATGGAGAATTTTGAATTCGTCTTTTTGTTATTCTTAATGAAAAGAGTATTGGGAATCACAAATGAACTGTCACAAGCATTACAAAGAAAAGATCAAGATCTTCTTAATGCTATACAATTTGTACAAATTTCGAAGCGTCGATTGCATAAAATGAGAAATGAAGACACTTGCTTCGACATATTGTTAAAAGAAGCTTCTGATATGTGCAAAGATAATGACATACCAATCTTGGAGAATATGGAAGATAACTTTGGGAGGACAAAACGAGGGATTGCGCCAATTACGAATAAACATCATTTTAAGGTGGAATTGATGTATACAGTTTTGGATAACATTCAAGAAGAACTCAATAATCGTTTTGATGAAGTAAATATGAGATTGCTTCAATGTATGTCATCTCTTGATCCAGGTAACTCTTTTGTTGCATTCAACAAAGATAGATTACTTGAATTTGCAAAGTTCTATCCTATCGATTTTCCTCAACACGATATTTGGTTGCTCGATGGTCAACTTGAAAACTATTATGAGGATGTTAGCACCAATGCCAATTTCACTTATGTCGAAGGGATTGCCGACCTTGCTAAAAAAATGGTTGAGTTTAAGAAGGATGTTGCATACAACAAAGTTTTCTTGCTTATTAAATTAGCATTGGTTTTGCCTGTGGCAACTGCAACAGTTGAAAGGGTGTTCTCTGCAATGAATCTTGTGAAAAATAGTTTGCGTAATCGAATGGGAGACGACTGGATGAACAATTGCTTGGTGGTTTACATTGAAAAGGAAGTTTTTGCTACAATTGAAAATAAAGATATCATTGAACACTTTCAGAATATATCGAAGCGGAAAATCGTGTTAAATTGAAGATCTTCAGGTATACCATTCTAACTTGCTTTCATATTTAAACAATCACTATTCATATATTTAAATCTTCAGGTATACCATTCTAACTTGATTTTTTGGTCAATACGCAGAGGATGTGTGGATCTTTAATCTAGACGGTTGAGTTTTGATATTAACGTATGGATTTGGAGACTGGAGTTATACAACATGAAGTTTGACTGCTTCTCTGGTGATTTTAATCTATCTCTTTGTAAACTTTTATGTATTTTACTTGCGTTAGAGTTGTGATTGACCTCTAAATTTGTGTGGAATATTTTTAATGGATTGTGGTTGCTGTAAACTCTTTTGCTTAAAGTTTGGTGGTTTTTTAAAAGTTTTCACTAGTTGTTTGGCAAACAATGGTGGAGCCGTGGAGGCCCCCCCTAGGCAAAAATCCTGGCTCCGCCACTGCCATAACCCTAACTTCATTAAATAAAGTTAACGTCTAAAGATACTTTAATAATTTAATTTGACATATTTTATAAATGAGCATTAATAAGTTTATATAAATTTCAAATTTTAATTCAACAGACTTACACAGTATTGCCATTTAAAAGTAGTTTTTGATGATTTCTTATAAAAGTGCCATAAATTTATGTATTAACTAAACCACATATTTCATTAACTACCCCATAAATTATTGCTGCTTTGAATATTTTTTATTTATTTATTATTTTTTTTTTTTTGGCTTCTAGAGAAGTTCTTAAGCCTTAAAACAACAAATATCATTACCCTAAATAAATTACACTTTGGGGGCGTTTGGTTCCGATAATTTTTTATCATCAAAACATTAAGATTACCAATGAAATAGATAATATTGAAGATCAATGGGTATAAATTATTATTGTGTTTCATTCGTGTGGGTTGTATAAATAATTAATGTGTTTGGATGACAATAATTACAAAATACTTAGATATTATTTTACTGAAATGTCATTTACAAGATTATATATATAATTTATGAGGTTAAAGAAGTCATTCAACAAGTTAGGTAAATTGTTATTTGACATCAAAAGGAGGGCATTTGTGTAAGAAGTTTTTATTAAGGATGAAGTTGGAATAAAAATAAAATTACCATGGTAATCTTAAAATACCACCTTCTGAGTCGGTAATCACAGAACCTCTTATGGGTGTGTTTGGTTGGGAGGTGATATTAGATAATGGGGGTAATATAAAGTAAGTAGATGACGATGTTTGGTTGATAAGTAAAATAAGATTATCGGAAACAAATTTTACAAACAGTGCTTTTTGGAGGGTAAATGGGCCGGAATCAGAATACCTAGGGGGAGGCTGTTATTAAAACTTTCCCCTGGTAAAGATTTTTTGTTCCAATTATGCTGCCCCTAAACAGTATATTATTTGGACAAAATTATCCTTTGCTTTATTAATAATTACAAAACACCCAAATTAGTAGTAATGCCATCGAATGTTGTTGTACCCATATTATCCTCAGCATTTATATATTTGTGACCTATATACCCTTGTTTTTCTTATAATCTACAATGTATAAACAAATTCTTTTGCAACCCTAAACCTAAGAAAGTAAATTCTATCTACCATTTTCTTCCATCTCCACCGCTCAAAGATCTCTTGTTCTTGTCGATCTCGTTCATCCATTTTGCACTCCAATCTCGCTTTTCCTGTAAGTCTCTACCCGTTGGTTTTTTTCCTATATTTGTTTTTGTGATAAACAAAGTTTTTGCAACCCTAAAACTAACAAAGCAAATTCCATCTGCCATTTTTCTCCATCTTCGTCGCTCGAAGATCTCTTGTTCTTATCAATCTTGTTCGTCCATTCTGCACTTCGATCTCGCTTTTCTGGTTAGTCTCTACCTGCCGTTTTTTATGTTATATTTGTTTATTTGTTTGTGTGTTGTTGGCGGTGAGGGGTGGTCCTGGGATGTTTGAACTTGTGAATTGAAGTATGATTGTTTTTGGAGGTCGATAAAGAGATGGAGATGTGAATTAAAGCATGTTTGTTCATGTGTTTGTGTGTTTTTAGAGCTATGTTGTGTTGAGTTGACGGTTTAGGTTTAATTTCTCGTTATGAATTTGGGGTTTTTGAGCTACTTCAGTTTAGATCCAAGATGGGTTTGCTTTGGTTTAGCTCTTGATTGGCTGGTTTAAGAGATAAAAGAGCAGCAACATGAGTTGGAAGAGTATAGGAGGATAAGGAAATAATGTCAGCTTCAAAGAATGTAGTTTTGAAAAAAAAAAAAAAATCCTATTTTGTTTTGTATTGGTTGCTTTTGTGCAAGGATGCTCTTCCCTGATAGGTAATTTGTTAGAGTAGGTGCCCTAGAGCCAATCAATTATTGTAGAATTGACTTTTTGTAATAATGTTCATTGATCAATAAAAGGCTTTTTATTCTATGTCGCGTAAATCATCATTGTATGTATTGATATATGTCCTTAGAATGGTAGAACCGTAACGAGGGTATCAAGTGTTTCAAATCTTAATAGTGGCCACCCTATGAGCACATAAGGTGGCCATTCTAGAAACATCCGTAGCCCTAGTATTATTCTGAAGTAAAGGCACAGATAATACGGTAAGGCTATCATAGTGTTGAACGACCCTGTCGAAAGGCAATGACTGATCTCACTTGTCAAGGTTGTTTGGTGACAATCTGGTGCAACACATGGGTGCTTGCTGTATGCAAGTTCACTGGACTGACCCACCAGAGGATTCCATATGGATGGTAACCCTAGTGTCTATGGAACAAATCCTCTAACGAATGGTGGTGCATGTTAGACTTGAGATCACCGGAGCGCCTTGTGCACCGATTGGTGTAGTTTGACACTAGCCTAACGCAGTTCTATTTAGAGATGTCAATACGGTGGTGATTGGCTGCATTAAGGAGTGTATCAAGACTATGGTGGATAGACAGAGGATTCATCACTCCCTGGTACGGGAGAAGTTATCTCACGGCGCAATTCAATAAATGGCAATGACACTAAAACTGTGGCCATAGTGGGATTGAGTTGTTGCTCTATCCAGTTTATAATACAGTCATTGGTCCAGTAACTGAATACATAATATCGAGAGTAACCGAGGTTGACACTATTTCTATGCCACGGTCTCGTCGAGATAACGGATGATGAAAGGATCGAATTGCACAGTAACCATATCGTTGACAGGTAGTTGCTTCGCTGAATCCGAATCTATCGGGTGGCCATAATGCCTTACTAGGGGCCAATCTTGGTCTGTGTGTGAGACGATTAACTGGTGTTAATCGCGATACTAATGATGAGAAGCCTATGGATTACACACATAGAAGATAATTTAAGAGCCAGTTTAGAAGAAGGGTGTTTTCATCTTTTTAGGCAAAAAGGTATTTTGGTAATTTCACAGTGTAATTAAATTTGCTGAGGTCGTAGCCTTTATTTAATTTGATATTAAAATTAAATAAGTGAGATTACATTTAAATATTTGTTTGCATTTATTTAAATAAATTATCATTATTGTTAAATGTTAATATATATATTGTAAATATATATTAATTGAATTTAATTGAGATAATGATAAATTAAAATTAAAATATCTTAAAGGGGATGTTTGGAAACAAGGGGTGTTTGGGTTGGACCCCAAGCCCATTCCATGATGGAATAGGGTATAGTGTGCACTATATAAGTGCACACTTTGTGAAATATTTTAATTCACACATTCAATCATTGAAAGGAAAAAAATTCCAACCCCTTAAACACTCTCACGCCAGATTGCATTCTTTGCTAAAATCAAATACACTTTGATTTCTTTTTGGTGCTTAAAGGCTAAAGAGGATCTAGCAAATCCCTCTGTAGTTCCTTGAGGTTATCTTCGTATGGACTACAACGGTTCGATCCTACACATGGGTCAGTAGCGAAATATGTTCAAAGACAAGTTGGAGGAGCCTCCAAACGTGTGTATGATTTCTTAAACTCTAAACTAATTTTTTGCAGATTCTTATTTTATATATAAATTGTAAATTTGTGCCCTGATCTTGGTTCTAAGGAACGATCCGTTGTTGTAAATTCTTTTGTTTTCTGCTGCATAACTGGATTGTTTCCTAACAACGGTATCAGAGCCTAGGGTACCAAATTTTACAGTTTTGATAAATGGTTGATTAAATGTATTTGATTGATAACATGTTGCCTTGATGAATCTGCACAAAATCTGCCATGAGAATATCTTTTAAGAAATCAATCAATTAATTAATTTAATTTGTTGATGATCTGCAAGTTTGGAACATTGGGTTATGGATTTTTGTTGAAATCAGTAGCTTAGATTGATTGCAAAATCCGATCGGCGTATTTTGGTGGCTGGTTGAACTGATATGTTGCTACAGATCAGTGTATGCTTGCTGCGGCGATATAATCCATCGTCGCGGCGTGCATTGTTGGCGTACACACTGATTGCAAAAATCAACGCTCGCCGCGGCGATCGTCCTTAGGACGAGCACTGTTCGCAATCAACGCTTGTCGCGACAATATATCCCATCGTCGCGGCGAGCGCATGTGAAGTGTGAGTATTACGTTAATCAGAGCAAGCTGCGACGATCTAACCCATCGCCGCAGCAAGCGCACTTCCGAGTGCACAGGGGCCAGATTGTAAAGTTTCAAAACTTTTAGACCAAATTGTGGATCTGTAAATTGTCAGGGGGTAATTAGTAATTAATCCAACCAATTCAAAAATTGATTGTTTTTGAAATGTATGCCATGTACTTATTTGTATATTGCATGGTGCCCGGTACATGAGCCTTAGACCTATGGTGAATGTTTTAAAAATTTTGGGTATGTATGATTGTAATTTATTAAACAAGGCCTGCGTGTCCTGCCTTTCTCCTCTTCTCAATGTACATTCTCTTCTCATCTCATTCTCCTCGAATGTAAATCGAGGTTTCTAAATTTGTTGATGTAAAATTAGTTGGAGATTAATTTTTATTGTAAATTTAGAATGATGTTTTGTGATGTACTTGAAGACGGATCAAGGAAGAGACAATCATGCTTGAAAACTCAAGATTTTATTACAGGACCCCTAGGTGACCCACCGATTCCTCTAGGCTCGAGGAAATCGATTTTTAGTTGGGCCATGTACTGACACGTTTTAATATTTTGTTTAGAATGCATGCTAAGGTTGAATGTTCAATAACATGCCAAACAATGTCATTCTAACAAAGATAATAATCTGGTGAGACATTAAATAACAAACTCTCAATTAAAGTATATTAAGTCACGTATGCCTTCCATCACCATGGTTTTAATCAAACCACTGTTCGTCAAAACCTTGTTCGCCAAAGCGAAGGGTACACTTCTACCAGTGGGAGGTTAAAATGCATTAGAGTTTTCCTTAATGGTGATGGGTCGACTTAAAATGACGGTTTTGCTTGTTAGCCAAAGTGAAAGTTGATAAACACGTCATAGGCAAAGTAGAGAAGTACACATATTGTGTGTATGTGGTGACATGTAGTGTCCACTCTACTGATACTGAGAATCACACTTGAGGACGATGGCATGTAGTGTCCATTGGATTGTGTGATTGGCTTGTTGGCTTTTTCACATTTGAGGTCGATAGTAGGAGCTATCAACTAGTGTGGATTAAGTATGTTGGCCTACCTAATCAACTCATTTTGGCTTGTTCGCCAAAGCGAATGTTTGAAATGGGTATGATGGGATCTCGGTCCATTAGGAAAGTCAACGGGCTTTCCCGAGTTAATAGTGAGGGCTATTGACTTGAGTAAAATAGTAGGAGCTTCGTTTAATAAAAGACCATATTAAATAATAATGAACATGGTAATAACGGTTACTTATTCTGCACTTGTAGATTCACTTAAAATTGAGCAAAAATGATCCCAATATCACTGCGACAAATCATCGAACTGGGAGAGAAATGGAATGATGAAAATTTCGTTGACTGGTATAGAAGTATGAACAATATACTTTAGTCAAGCGATAGATTATACACCATTGAGCAAGCTCTATCACTAGAGCCTACTGATAGTTCTATCCATGAGACTGGGTATGTATATGTGAAGCATACACATTATGCGAAAGCAAAAATGACAAGATACATTGTGCTCGCATCAATGACACCATTACCGTGACAACAGTGCCAAAAAATGGATTTAGCTTCTATTCTTCATTTTCTTCATAGAAATGAGAAGCATATGGTGACTCGGTCATTATTCAGATGTAAGATGGAAGAGGGTACCAAAATTGGCGATCATATACTCAAGTTGACCGAGTATATGAACAAGCTTGAGATTTTGGGATGTAGACTTAATGAAGGTTTAACGATAAACCTAATATTACAGTCTTTGCCAGATTCTTATTCTCAATTTGTCTATGACTTTATTAAGGAAGATAAGAAGAACACCTTTCCGAGCTTCTAGATTTGTTGAAGGCTACTGAGTCAGGCATGAAAATGTCAGAAACATTGACGTTGGTTGAAGCCAACTCAAGTGAAAAGGAAAGGGCTCAAAAGTCATTGGAAAGAACTATTGTAGAAAGGAAAGGCGTTTGTCTTCACTATGGGAATCCCAGCCACTGGAGGAAACATTGCAAGGCCTTCCTAGCAAGAGGGAAGAAGAATGTTACTTCTTCGTCAGGTAAGTTTTTGAGATCAACTTATCCCGTTAACATCTTAGGTTATTAACACAAGATGTGGCTCTCACATTTGATTGATGTGTAGGGACTATGGTAGAATAGATTGCTAGCCGAGGGAAAGGTGGACCTACCAGTTGAAAATGAAGCAAGTCGTGTTGCATTTGCTGTAGGATCTTATCGTCTGATTTAGCCGATTGGCTTATTTCTTGAAACTTGTGGATTATTATAGTCTTTCTTCAGTTTCTAGAAATCATATTTCTGTGTCCACTTAGGACAAATGAGAGTATTAGTTTGCTAATGGATTATTGTCCTTGAGTGTAAATAATATTCTTTATGGAACTATTTCATAATAATATGTTCTTAAGAAAGACAATAAGGATAATCTCAAAATGACAACTTTGGCAAGTTGAGCTAAACATACCTAAAGGAGTATGGGATAGTATCACAACTCACCCCTCCGTATACACCCCAACACAATGGAGTGTCAGAAAGGAGGAATAGGACCTTATTTGACATGGTTAGGTCTATGATGAGTTTTAGTGATTTACCTGCATCGTTCTAGGGTTATGCCCTAGAAATTGTGACTCACGTTTTGAACCATGTGTCGTCAAAGTCTGTAGATAAGACTCCATATGAGCTATGGAGTGGGCAAAAGCCCAACTTGTCTTATCTAATGATTTGGGGTTGTGAAGCTTATGTTAAGAAATTAACTTCGAACAAGCTGGGCCCAAAATCCTGTACATGTATATTTGTGGGGTATCCAAAGGAGACCAAAGGATACTATTTCTACCACTTAGAAGAGCGCAAAATTTTTGTTGCTCGTTCTGGTGTCTTCCTAGAAAAGGAATTTTTTCTAAGAAGTACTAGTGGGAGAAAAGTAGAACTCGATGAAGTTCTAGAACCACAAAATGTACTAGACGAAGGACGGTATGATGTGCCACTGAAGGTGGTTGAACATCAAGATGAGGTTACTCCACAACTTGTGGATCAAAATGAACCATTTCAGGTAGCACAAGAGCTACATAGATCTGGGAGAGTACACCATGAGCCCAAGAGATACGGTTATCTCGTGACTTAACATGGTGACGTACTAGTCTACCAAGACGATGAACGAAGAACCTACGAAGACGTGATGCGTGATTTCATAAACATGCAAATGTAGCAAGTATACTAGTCGCAAAAAGTAATAAAGTGATGAGTGAGTATCGTTCCCACGAGGATAGTGTTACTAAGTACCGATTTCTCTAGTTTAAGTCCTAATTGAAGAAACAATAGATTGGATTGATGGAAAATTAACAAACTAAATACAAATTAACAAAATATAAATGAATGATAATGAAATTAAAGCAAAACCCAACTACTTAACTAATTAAACAGTGCTAAAAAATGCTAGGGTGTTGATTTCACCTAGATGCGCTAACCCAAATCATAGAATTTATTACCCAAGTTCTAATTCCTTGATTGAAAATCGAATTCCCTAAGTTGTAAAACATACCTTCTCAGGCTACATTTCCCTACTTATCCCTATCAAGCTTCCGCACTCAACAAAATGAAGATTAATAGTTCAAAATCTTTTAAGCTTTATGGAATTCTATCTAGATTTCATAGATCGCTAAACCTATCTCTAGCGTTTGCTTAATCTACGGTATTTATCCCAAGAGGCACAATCACATATCACTTCTCAGTCTCATTGTGAACAACACACATTTGAATGGTGATCAAGCATCCAAAAGTCATTAAGCAAAGAGATAAACACTCAATCATGAAATTAAAACTCAAAGTAAATCAATCCATATGAAATTGAATCATTGTATCAAGGTTACATCAAACCCTAGCTAAACAACTCAGTTCATACTTAAAAACGAAATAAAATAACAAAGACAAATTGAATCAAGATTCATCACTGAAAAACAAGCAAAAGATGGAGAAATCTTCTCTAATTTGAAGCCCAAATCTTCAATACTCTTCTCCTTCCAAGAGCTGCCTTCCAAATGATGAACCAAGACCCTTTTCTCTTCCTATTCGCTCTAATTTATATCTCTCTCACTTAAGGATGAAGCCCTAGCAAGCCAAAATGCGTCGTTTTATTTTTACAACTGATGCAGGTTTCGCCGCGGCAAAACTTTTTCCTTGCCGCAGTGAGTACTTTCGGGCCAAATTTTAGCATGATAGAGTCTGAATATGGAAAAGCATTAAACATATGAATTGTAGCCCTTTAAATTATCTTTCTAATAGTTCAAGAATCAGCACAATCTAAGGTCTACAGCTCAAGTTATGGCAGAAATACTATACTTTTCATGACTTCAAGCCAAGTTTTCACCCTTGTCCAGTTAGAATTAGGAAAAACCAAAAACACTAAAGTTGTAGCTATTCTTTTTAGCTTTCCAAAGCTTCTAAATTCAGGTCATTCTGAGTTTTCAAGCTCAAGTTACACAATTTATGCTCAAAATCATCGTTTAGGCCTACAAAGACAAATTAATAGAATTAGGTAGCAATTATGGCCCAAATTGTATGAAAAGTATCCTAAATCCTATCAAAATTCAATGCAAAATCATAGTGTAAAATATGATTATCAAGACGCTATATCGGATCCAGATTCCGTTAAAATGGCTTAAAGCCATGAAATCTGAGATGGACTCCATGTACCAGAACCAAGTATAGTCTCCGATAGAACCGCCTGAAGGGGTAAAACCCATAAGGTGTAAATAGGTCTTCAAGAAGAAGACAGACATGGATGGCAAGGTGCATACTTATAAGGCACGACTGGTTGCCAAAGGTTTCAAACAAATTCATGGTATTGACTATGAAGAAACTTTTTCGCCGGTTGCCATGATTAAATCCATCCAGATTATGCTTGCGACTACTGCATATCATGACTATGAGATTTGGCAAATGGATGTCAAAATAGCTTTCCTGAACTGAAACCTTGAAGAGGATGTGTATATGACATAACCCGATGGTTTCATTCTTGATGGGCAAGCTGATAGGGTATTCAAGTTGTAGGGATCCATATATGGACTCAAGCAAGCTTCAAGGAGCTGGAACATTCGTTTGATGAAGCTGTAAAAGAATTCGGTTTTATCAAGAACGAAGATGAGCCCTGTGTTTACAAGAAAGTGAGTGGGAGCGTAGTGGCATTCCTAGTGTTGTATGTCGATGACATACTTCTGATCAAGAATGATATACCGAACTTGCAGTCGGTAAAGACTTGGTTATTCAAGTGCTTCTCCATGAAGGACTTAGGTGAAACAGCCTACATCCTTGGAATAAAGATCTATCGTGATAGATCGCGTAGGTTGCTTGGCCTAAGTCAGAGTGCATATATTGACAAAGTACTGAAAAGATTTAGTATGGAAGAATCAAAGCAGGGATTTCTTCCGATGTCACATGGTGTTTATCTCTCTAAGGAATTGTGTCCTAGAACACAAGATGAGAGTGATAGGATGAAGAGGATCCCATATGTATTAGCAATTGGATCCATCATGTATGCCATGCTATGTACTCGAATTGATGTCTCATGTGCTCTGAGCACTTGTAGTAGATATCAATCGGATCCAGGTAAGCGTCATTGGATGGCTGTCAAGAATATTCTTAAGTACCTGAAGAGTACTAAGGATATCTTCTTGGTTTATGGAGGGGAATATGAGCTCACTATAAGAGGATACAGTAATGCTAGTTTCCAAACGGACAAGGATGATTATCGATCGCAATCAGGGATTGAATATTTTGTCTCAATATAGCTACAGTGAGCTGTAAGCACTGTTTTAAAAGCCATACCGGACCGGTCGGTCTAATCGGTTGGACCGTGAATCGGTCACGTGTTCGGTTCGGTTTACCCTCAAACCCGTTAATAAGTATTAAGCCGTTTTAAACCGGTTGAAAACCGGATAATATATGTGAACCGCCGGTCCAACCGGACTGGCGAAAAAACCGGTCCACACTTTTAATCCCTAATACGCTCCCATCGTTTTCTCTCATGCAGCCCATTCTTCTCTTCTTCTCAGTTCTTTGTCACGCATCGTCGATTCGTCGTAGCCTTTTTTCTTTTCTTCTCTGTCACGCAGCGTCGCAGCCCCTTCTCATCTTCTTCTTTTTCAGTTTTTCTCACAAAACTCTCACGGTTTCGGCTGTCTTCTGTTCTCTCTGAAATCTCACCCAAATCGCATCTGAACTCGCCAAAAATCAACGACGACATCTTCCTCCCTCACAGGAAATTGACGACATCTTCCTCCCTAGCTGGAAATCGACGGCGACAGCTCCATTCGTTGATCCAAGTAACGCCATTCCTCGCCGGAAGTTGAATTTTTAGTTCATATTTCATGTTAATCCTAGATTTGAAGTTAATGGTTAAGTTGTATAATCAGTGGCGTTAGTGCATTTTTTTTAGTTTAAGAGAATTTGAATGATTAGGTCGGGTGAACATCCAGTGATAAACCATGGATCTTCTTATAAATGGTTTATTATGTTAATAGATAGCTAGATTGGAAAGTCGCATTCACTCCCAAACATTTGCTCTTTTTCTATGATTATGCTATTATAGTGATGATTGTTAAGCACTCTCCTGGTATCTCCATGACACAGTTTTAGGTGTCTTTATAGCTAGAGTATTTGGTTTGTTACTGTTTAATTTCTCCCCTAATATCTACCTATTGTTATTGAGTGTGTAAGAGGATTTTTGACGTAAACATCTAGTAGATTTGGAGAAATTGAATAATATTATAGTGGCAAGCTATGATTTAATAGAGGATAAATATTACTGGGGTCATTTTAGACAACAGTTATGTTGTATACATTAAGGGAGAATGTTGTTTTAATTTGCAAGCGGGTCAACTATGAATGCTCTATATTCTACCATAAATTCTAATTGATGTTGAATCTAACTGCCATGTTCCTTGCTTTGGTACACTGCCAATGCGGTATGGCAGTGGCGGAGCCAGGATTTTTGCCAAGGGGGGCCTCCACGGCTCCACCATTGTTTGCCAAACAACTAGTGAAAACTTTTAAAAAACCACCAAACTTTAAGCAAAAGAGTTTACAGCAACCACAATCCATTAAAAATATTCCACACAAATTTAGAGGTCAAACACAACTCTAACGCAAGTAAAATACATAAAAGTTTACAAAGAGATAGATTAAAATCACCAGAGAAGCAGTCAAACTTCATGTTGTATAACTCCAGTCTCCAAATCCAGACGTTAATATCAAAACTCAACCGTCTAGATTAAAGATCCACACATCCTCTGCGTATTGACCAAAAAATCAAGTTAGAATGGTATACCTGAAGATTTAAATATATGAATAGTGATTGTTTAAATATGAAAGCAAGTTAGAATGGTATACCTGAAGATCTTCAATTTAACACGATTTTCCGCTTCGATATATTCTGAAAGTGTTCAATGATATCTTTATTTTCAATTGTAGCAAAAACTTCCTTTTCAATGTAAACCACCAAGCAATTGTTCATCCATCGTCCTCCCATTCGATTACGCAAACTATTTTTTCACAAGATTCATTGCAGAGAACACCCTTTCAATCAAGCGAGCTTGCCACAGCAAAACCAATGCTAATTTAATAAGCAAGAAAACTTTGTTGTATGCAACATCCTTCTTAAACTCAACCATTTTTTTAGCAAGGTCGGCAATCCCTTCGACATAAGTGAAATTGGCATTGGTGCTAACATCCTCATAATAGTTTTCAAGTTGACCATCGAGCAACCAAATATCGTGTTGAGGAAAATCGGTAGGATAGAACTTTGCAAATTCAAGTAATCTATCTTTGTTGAATGCAACAAAAGAGTTACCTGGATCAAGAGATGACATACATTGAAGCAATCTCATATTTACTTCATCAAAACGATTATTGAGTTCTTCTTGAATGTTATCCAAAACTGTATACATCAATTCCACCTTAAAATGATGTTTATTCGTAATTGGCGCAATCCCTCGTTTTGTCCTCCCAAAGTTATCTTCCATATTCTCCAAGATTGGTATGTCATTATCTTTGCACATATCAGAAGCTTCTTTTAACAATATGTCGAAACAAGTGTCTTCATTTCTCATTTTATGCAATCGACGCTTCGAAATTTGTACAAATTGTATAGCATTAAGAAGATCTTGATCTTTTCTTTGTAATGCTTGTGACAGTTCATTTGTGATTCCCAATACTCTTTTCATTAAGAATAACAAAAAGACGAATTCAAAATTCTCCATGATTCGTAATAAACTCCTTGCTTGACTTTTGTTTTGCCAATCGTCTCCTTCAATCTCAATCACCCTAAGCACATCAACAACAGAAGAAAATAAATTTATGACACTATGAATTGTCCCTATGTGTGAACCCCAACGTGTATCTCCTGGTCGTTTAATAGTGCATTCTTGATTCAAACCTCGTCCCATATGAAGATCACCATTAGAAATCAAAGATATCACATTTTCATATTGTTTATCACGTAGAAGATCTCTACGCTTACAAGATGCCGCTATAGTGTTTGATAACATAGAAAGAGATTGAAAAAATTCACCTAATGCCGACTGGTTACTTACAACTTTGACCAGCGCCAATTGGAGTTGATGAGAGAAACAATGAATGTAGAAAGTTGATTTATTTTCTCTCAATATCAAAGTCTTCAAACCATTGAACTCACCTCTCATATTGCTTGCTCCATCGTAACCTTGCCCCCGTAAACTTGTCAAACTCAATCCATGCTTTGCAAAAAAAAACATCTATTGCAATTTTCAAAGACTTTGCAGAAGTATTCTTAACATGCACAACCCCGATAAAACGTTCAATAACACAACCTATGTTGTCCACATAGCGAAAAACAATAGCCATTTGTTCTTTCACTGCCACATCACGAGATTCATCAACTAGTAAAGAGAATGGTTGTCTATCTCTCACAATTTCTGCAATAATTTTCTTGGTCGTCAAATGAGCACAAACACTAGTTAATTCCCTTTGGATGTTGGGGGCCGTCATTTGATGGTTTTTCGGAGCATTTTCCAGCACAACTTTTTTTATGTCGGCATTATGATTTGATAGAAACTTCAATAGTTCTATAAAGTTACCTTGATTTTCAGATTCAATCGACTCGTCATGACCACGAAATGCCAATCCTTGATGTAAAAGAAATCTAATGCAATCAATTGATGCATTCAAGCGAATGCGATAGTCCAATTTGGCCTTTTTCGACACGCAAGCAAGATTTACATCGATGTGTTGCCTTTGGTTTATCAAATCAACACACTTAGCGTGACATTGGTTATGAGTACTAGAATGATCTCCAACATGTTTTTTCACTTTCGCTTTATCTTTCCAATTATTAAATCCCTTACTCACAAAAACTTCACCACCTGCTTGGTCACCATAATCAGTTTTGAAAAAATAACAATTTAAACAAAAGATGCAATCTTTTGCCACACTATATTCCATCCAACTTGGACCTTCTTTGTACCACTCTAGTGTAAACCTACGCTTTTTATCTCCGAAAAGAGTGAAAGGAAAGTTATGATCTTTAGGTTGGCAAGGACCTTTCAACAAGTATGCTGTTCGAACTTCCTCCTTTTGCTTGTCAGTACAACAAATCTCGTTAATTGGTATTCTCAATCCTGGACCAGTTTCAAGCTCATCTAAATTGAACATCCCGATCGAAGGTTGAGCTTCTTTTACTTGGTGTTGTTGTTGTTGATGTGGGGCTTCTTCTTCTAATGGGATTTGATTAACCTCAATATCAACAGAGTCTCCACCAACAATTTCTTCTGGAATTTTCTTTAATCTCTTAAAATAATTGGATATCATAGCTATCAAATAAAAAAAAAGATAACATAATACATGCAAAGAAAGACCGATGAAACTTTAATTAATAAAATTACAAGGACTGACTTATCACGTTTTTAGATGTAACAATTAGATCTAATTAAAATATTATTTTAGCAATTAATTAATCATTTTATTGTGTTAATTTTCTTATATTTAAAATCATTTTAGTGAAATTTAAAAACTTATATAATTTGCTAATCAATTTTTTGACTTATTTAAATTATTGGCATAGATCATCTAGATTTAATTTAATTACTATTAGAGCATACTTAGTCAACCAATCACATTCTAAAATAATAAAAATATCATTATTAATATATTAATGATTGGTGCAAATCAAGTTATCCTCTAATTATTTAAAAAATTAATTTTATAAATATATTTGTGATATCTAAAGTCACAAATTAATATTCAACCAATTACAAAATCAAACAAACACAAAACAAACTCACAAGATTTATATTTTTTTCATTAGAATAAAAAATCTTCATAAAAACAAATATGATTTAACTCTAAAATAAACTAAATTAAAATAAGTAATATACATACCTAAAACTGATAAAACAAAAAATAGTCTTCAAAAGTTATAACTTCAACGGAGCCAATAAAACAAGAAGAGAGAGAGGCGCACTCCCTAAATAAAATTAGGGATAAAAAATTGTGATTTTATGGGGATTGGCATATGTAATATATTTATACTAATCACTAATGAGCCCCGCAATATCAATGATGGGTGAGCCTCTGTATTACGCCATTACCATATTAACCTTTAGTTTTAGTTTGATTGTGACTTGTGGGCCATATGTATTATACCTTTTTAATATAAAAGTCATTAATTATAAATATTGACAATTTTTTTTCAAAATCTGAGGGTAGGCCCAGGCCTACTCTCAAGTATGCTGGATCCGCCCCTGCGGTATGGTTACCTTTTGTTGAGTTTAGGACAATTTGGTAGGTTCTAGATTTGCTGCGGTGGCATATAGTAGTTATTTGTAGATATAGAAAAGGATAAGTATGGGGTGCTAACTTTGAAGGTGAGTCTAATCAATGAAAATTTGAGTTTGAGACTTCTAAGATATCTTGTAAGCTTGTGATTACTTTTACTTATCTACTGCTGCCGCTTATAAAATTTCGCATTGGGGTGATATCAAATGCATTATGGTTGAGTTGACAAATTGTCATTGTTCTTTCGAGTAAAGGGCTAGAAAGTAGAAACGACATTTTGTTGGTCTGATTTCTTGATTGCTCTTGTTTAGATGTGTATTCAAAAAGTGTTTTTTTAATTGAAATTCAGCTAACCTTAATTGTAGTGTTAATCCATTTAATTTTCATAATTTGACATGAGGATAGCATGAGTAATTTAAAACTTAAGAAAAATGAGTTTGACTAAAGTAAAAGCTATGAAGCAGTTGTGTCACTGTCAATGTGATAAGATGAAGGCTCTTTATTTATAAATAAACGTAATTTTTCATTAGAATATAATACAACCCATCTACCACTTTTGAGCTATGGTCACAAATGGAGATATGTTTTATTTAAAGTTTCTGTGGAATAATTTACTTTCCAAGTTCAATTAATGGAGGAATACACCACATTTATAATAATAATTATTATTATTACTTTTTAGATATAATTTAGCATATAAGAAAGTGGGTTACTGCCGCTTGACTACCTTTTATATGCCACAGTCTTGGGCTCGAAGAACTTACTTTGCTATTCAATATTAATCCAATCTCAATTCACTAAATTGTATAAATATTAATTTATTTGTCATCAACTATTATTCAACTCACCCTCTTCACTTCTATAACCCTTACAATATAAAACACATTCTTCTTCTTTCTTTTCTTTTTGAAACAAGAATAAAATGGCTTTAGTTATTTGCATTTATCTTGAGATTACACAGCGGTGAACTTGCAATTGGTTGAGTGATAATTGTTGTTATTTCTTGTGTGATAGCCGATAGGTAGATAAAGATTAAAAATAGACAATGGCAACATCTGGCTCTGGGTCTTCTTCACAATCTAGTAGAGGTAGGACTAATATAACACGGGCACATGTTATTGAGGGTGTAGATCCAAATGGAAGGAAGACATTAACATGTCTTCACTGTGGGAAAGTAACTAGAGGAGGAGGTATTTTTAGAATGAAACAACATCTAGCCGGAACAAAGGGGGATGTTGGTGCTTGTAAAAAAGTTCCTTTTGATGTTCAATACTCCATGAGAGAATCACTAACAGACATTGGGATAAAGAATAAAGAGAAGGCTGATTCTAGTAAGTATAATACTTCATACGGTGCTCCCGTACATGTATTTGAGGGAGATATGTTAAATGAAGATAGTGAAGAGTTTCGTTCATCAGGAATTCACATAAATGAAGGTAGGTTTGGCAGTAAAAAACAAAGTACAATGCTAGACAAATAAAAAAGAAACAAATCTATTGGGTTTGGTGACTATTTTGCCCCAAGGACAATTGGTGGATCTCAACCATCAATTAGGAGTTGTTTAGCTGGAAAAGATGCGACGTGGAGAGCAAACATGGCTTTTGGAAGATTCTTTTATGATGCTTGCATCCCAATTAATGCTGTAAATTCAATTTATCTTCAGCCTTTGGTGGATGCTATAGCCGCAATTGGGCCTGGGTATAAACACCCAAATTATCATGCTTTGCGTGTCAATTTGTTAAGAGATGCTAAGAAGGAAGTGCAGCTTCTTGTTGATAGTTATAGAAAGATTTGGGAAAATGTTGGATGTACCTTAATAGCTGATGGTTGGACTGATAATTCACATAGGTCATTGATCAATTTTATGGTGTATTTGATGCGCGTTTACTACAACATGCAAAAATAGCAAGTATACTAGTCGCAAAAAGTAATAAAGTGATGGGTAGGATATCATTCCCACGAGGACTGTAGCAAATCACTAAGTTTCCTAATGTTATCAAGTTGAAGCAATCGAATTCTTTGGATTGGTGGGAGCAAATTTTAATGAAAAAGGAAACAAAACTGAAATTAAACAAAGAATTAAATCTTAACTAAGAAAGCAAAATTGAAACACAGAATATCAATTCAAGTAAAACGGGTAGGGTTTTGACTTCGTTTGGACTTTTATGGGTTAAACCTAAGAGTTACACTATTTTCACATTCATGTAAACCTAAGAGTTACACTATTTTCACATTCATGCGCGATGGTTGTAAATCGGATTCACTAATATGTTAACATACCCTCTCGGGCTATGTTTTCCTATTCATTCTTATTAACAATCCGCACCCAACAAATTGAAGGTTAATAATTCTAAATTCATTAAGCATAAGAATCCTAAATTGATTTCATTAATTCTTGAATCTATCTCTAGCATCCAATACTATAATGGTGAAGACCCAAGAAGCCTAACATGAATTATTTCTCAATCTCATCATGTTCATCACATTCAGCATTTAAAATCAGAGTAACACACAACCAAAACTTATTCATATGGAAATAAAACCATCAAGAAATTTACCCATATAAAATCCAAACTACAATCAAAACCCTAACCCATAGAAGAATTAGTTCATAGCTAAATTAATACTAGAAAAACGAAAAATAGAAATAAACAAGTTAAACATAATGGCCGAGATGAAAGATAAGAGATCTCCCCAAAAGATGAATCTTCTAGCAAAAATCTGAATCTTCCCTTCAACAATCCGAAAAACTACAAGCTTTACTCTAAGAAAAGTGTAAATACGGCTCAACCTAAAAAGCTGAAGACCCTTTACAAAAAGTTAAGTTTTTCCTTTTATACTTGGTCCAAAAACCCAGCCAAAAACACACACACACGAAACAAGGTCGTTTACAAAAGCGAATAATTTGGTATCGCCGCGGCGAAGAATGAAAAAAGTCCAAATCGTCTCTACCTTAACGCGCGGCAAGACAATTTCTTCGCGGGTAGCTCCTTCAAAAGTTCTGAAATTTACAGAACTGCCACTCTGCTTGCCTCTTCGTTCGATTCTTCGATTTTCGGCTCTCTACCTTGGAAACAAGCTTCATCGTGCGTTGTCCTGCTCCGGAACTCTCCTATCTTTTGAGATTCGCTCATTTCGAGTCAAAACTATCCAATTTTGTCTTTATTCGCTCAAAAAGTCCATTTTAACCTGAAACACGAAAAGTAAAGAATTAAGCACCAATTTAGGTAAAAATGCATTAGAAAGTACCTGAAATCCGACAAAAAGATCAAATAAAAAATGTATAATTTACGGATTATCAACTACCCCCAAACTAAAGAGATGCTCGTCCCCGAGCATACAGTACAAAACTAACGAAAACAAAGACAACAAACAAAAACAAAAACATGAAAGCACACAAACAACTGAAAAACCAAAATCAACAAAACTCAAATTCCACAAAAAAATTGCCTAGAAATTGCACATGTCTCACAAATTGTTGAAAACTTATTATCAGGAAATGTTCGACACTCCAAGAAGTTATAAGCCACATCGTCTGTCTTCCTCAATTGGTCCACCAAGTAGGTGATCCCCACTTCAATCCACATTCCAACTTCCCGGATTATTTTATGCAAAAATTGTAAAGTTCATCAAATGGTGGCAGACTCCATAAGCCTAAATATCAAACTACTCTCCACTAATGAGGACTAAACACAGATGAGAATCAAAAGGTCTTTAAAAGCTTGTAACGTTAGGCTCGGGTCATGGGCTCCAATAAAAGGATAGGAAGCAAAACAAGAGAACTCGTTTGTCCTAAAGCAAAACTAAAATCACATCGAAACCCACACTTTCTCAACACCAATCGACATGTCCACTAGCTCACAGCCTTCAAACGCGTATCCTTAAAAACTTTTGAATACCATAAATGCAAGGGAGACTCGTTTAAGGTGTACGTGGCGTTGTTAAACCCGAGGTCGCCAAATACTGTTAGGCAGTTTTTAAGGCGGGTTCTGGTTTCCAGCTGGTATACCCTTAAACTAGGCCGCATTGTGTTCAAAAAATTTTTTTTTTTTTTTTTTTTTAAGAACACACAATCAATAGAATTAAATTGAGGTGACTACCTCCTTTGTTTTTATTCTTTTCTCTCAATCCCCCACATCATTCTTTTTGGTCTCTTCTTCATTCTTCTCTTAACCCCCAAACTAATCTTTTACTCATTTGTACACTCGTTTCGTTCTTTGTTTTGCACTAGGACCGAATTCTCCTAAGGGTACGATACAGTGTTTAGGGCAAAAAGGAATTTACAATTCTGTTGTTTTCCAAGAAAAATGAAACAAAGTTAAAACGGCTCAAATGGGTGACTAGGGACGATTTCATTCATGGGTTGGCTAGAAAGGCTCAAACGTTCCGAAAAATGCCTAAATCACTTCCTCAACCATGTCTACTCCTAGAATTTCGCCTCGAGCATTTCTCAACTAGGTTCTAGAGTCCACCAACATTATCAAGACTTTGCCTAATCGCATAAAATGAATCTAAGCATGCTGAAAAAATGAAAATCGTGGTTGAACCACTCAACAAACCTCAATCAAAATCCAGTCAATAAACGTAAACTTGAAGTAATGCTTAACATATCTCAACAATAAAAAGTCAACAATCTTATTCTCATCATTGATTTATACAACTCATCATCGGCAAAACAAAACAACCAAAAGAAAAATGCAACACCAAAATTAAGTTAGTTTTTTTTTTTTTTTTTTTTTTTTTACAATTTTAAGGTGTACGCGGCATTGTTAAACCCGAGGTCACCAAATCAGTAGGCGCTTTTTAAGGCGCATTCGGTTTCCTTACTTAATATACCCTTAAAATAGATTTTACGCTTTAAGGTGTACGCGACGTTGTTAAACCCGAGGTCGCCAAATCAAGCTAGCTGCTTTTTAAGGCAAGCATTCGGTTTCCAGCCAATATACCCTTAAACTCAAAATCTATTCCCTACCCCCAAACTAAATATGACATTGTCCCCAATGTTCCATTATGCAAAAGTCAGGAATAGAGCACATAAAAACAAAAGAAAAACTAAAGAACAAAATAAAGGTACGAGAGTGCTCCCTTTATAAGTCATGAATTGTCGCTCCACAATGTTCACTCGTTCTCGGATTCTTCATCATCCAAATTCTGTCAAAACAATAAACTGTGGTGTCCCTCATGTTAGAACGAATTCACAACTAATATTGAAAGTATTACAACCTAATCTCGCCCTTTAACAACTACTAATTACAAACATAAACTAAACAAATAACAAAATTAAAATCCAAAACCAAAATAAAATGAGTTTAATTTCAACTTGGACAAGAAAATTAAATGAAAGCAATTAAACCAAACATAAACAGGTGCTCGGGTTCAGTCTTGTTCTTCCTCTTCTTCCTCTGATTCCTCTTCTTCCTCTGATTCCGGCCAATCATCTGAGTTCCAGTCAACCCATTGATACGCGGAAGTGTCAACCTTCAGCTCCTTGAAGCTGTCTGTCAGCAATTCATGAATGCTCTGTGTCCGCTCTATCATCCAATCCTGTCTTCTCTTCATGTATTTCATCATGCCCATCATTTCTTGCATCATCTCTTTTTGTGACCCCGTGGAGCTGGATGATGTGGCCATGCTCGTTCTCCGCCTTTGCCCCCTTTGCCCCTTTCTTGGTTGGGAGGCTCCGCCTCTTCGGTCAAGGTGTTTCTTGAAATAGTCGGCATCTAGAGTTGGAGCTGGATGAATACGCGGCTCATCATCTTGAACCTTGACTCCCGCTTTTAGGCACATGGCTGTGATAAGATGCGGGAAACAGTAACTTGATCGCCCCTTTTGGGATGCTATCCTGACACTGTCATAAATGATGTCTCCTACATCCATACCCTTTCCTGTGGCAATAGAATAGAGCAATTCCGCCTTCTCATGAGTCGCTGTAGTGCGTCTCCGACATTAGTTTAGCATGCAGACAAAGTACGCCACAACCGAGCCATTAGTGTCAATCGTGTTCCTTTGAGTGTCTTTTTCTGTTTTTTAGACACTTCCCATGCTGTCCCAGGTTTCGCTTATGACCGGCAAGATAATATCATCCTTATAGCCTGATCTTTTGAACGCCACATACTCATCAGCGGAAATGAAATGTTCGGGCAAGTTATAGAATTTGTTGATATCCCTTGCTGAGAATGGCACATCCTCCCCTCGTACAAACACAATCCCATCCTGACTTTCGGGGAAGTTGGCATAGAACTCTCTCACCAACGGTTCTACAGCCTGCACCTCAGGAGCACGCATGAACATGTTCCAACGTCTACCCCTACTCCAGTCCACAGATTGTGGTGCTGTCAATCCACGTTCAGGGATGAAACCCTTATCCTTTCCTTTGATCACTTCCTCATAACGTTTACGGGCGGCCTCGTTCACAAACCGGTTGTCAACGTTCTTCCCCTTGCTGATGTGCTTAATTTTCGGAGCCATTGATTCACTTCAACTATTAACCCCAAGGAAGTAGACCTACAAAAACACAGCCACGTCAAACCTGCAAAAACAATCCACACTCCCAAAAATTTGCAATTCAACCCCCAAACTACGATTTGTTTTCTATTTTAAGGTGTACGCGGCGTTGTTAAACCCGAGGTCGCCAAATACTGCTAGGCAGTTTTTAAGGCAGTTACTGGTTTCCAGCCAATATACCCTTAAAATAAATTCCACGTCAAACTTGCAAAAACAATCCACACTTCCAAAAATTCGCAATTCAACCCCCAAACTACGATATTTCAATTCAACACAAACACTCCAAATAATCAACACCCACACTTCTAACAATCAATTTGTTCATAAACCTCTCAACATTAATCACAATCACAACTCAGCAAACCCAAAATATCTCAAGTCAAAAGTTCACAAAATTCTTAGATCTATGATTATAGACTAGAAATTTTCCAAAATAAAGCTTTGGGTTTTCGAGATCTTACCAATATGAAGGAGTTTGCACCACCAATTGACCCGAAACGATCCAAACAAGAAAGCCCCAAATTTTCGATCCAAAAATTTTTGTGAATTTTTCGTGAAATTTGTTGTTGAAATGGGTTGTTTTGGTGTTTAGGAATGTTGTAGAGTGATAATTTTGGTTAGAAAAACAAAAATAGAAGTGAAAGATTGAAAGTTGGAAAATTTTCTCTCAAAACAAAACGCAAGGCGGCGTGAAAATGAGAAGAAGAAAAGTTGGTATATATAAAAAAATCTCTTCGCCGCGGCGAAGTTCATCATGCATAAACCCTAAAAATTCCCAGTTTCGCCGCGGCGAAGAAACTTCTTCGCCCCGGCGAAGTTCATCGTTCATGAACTCTAAAAAAAATTCCCAGGTTTCGCCTCGGCGAAGAAAAATTCTTTGCCGGGGCGAAATCTTCCCGAGAGCACAAGGCTTACCTCGCCTCGGCGAAGAAAATTTCTTCGCCGCGGCGAAATGCCTTGGCCAATTTTTCAGCTACGTACTTCTTTTTTCTTTTTTCGCGCGGCAACTACAATTACTTCGCCTCGGCGAAATCTTCCAGGAGCTAACCTGGTATTCTTCATGTCGCTTCGCCACGGCGAAAAAATTTCTTTGCCGCGGCGAAGTCTGGAAATTTTCTATACCTTCCTTTGGCTCAAGACTTCACCTGAAACACCCAAAACATAAAAAAACATTAAATTTTAAACAACTGAAAATGAAATAAAATAAACTTGAACAACTAAGATTAAACTCAAAAAGCTAAAAACACTTGGGTTGCCTCCCAAGAAGCGCTTGTTTATAGTCGGAAGCTTGACTCTCTCCATCATTTAGGTTGGAATTTCAAGTCGGATGGGGGTGAACTTGCAGCTCATCACCCCCTCAATGTATGGCTTCAACCTCTGTCCATTAACCGTGAAAGTGCCATTTTCCTCATGTGTGACTTCCACTGCTCCGGATGCATGTATCTTCGTAATAGTGAATGGTCCAGACCATCTAGACTTAAGTTTTCCGGGGAAAAGCCTAAGTCTAGAGTTGAACAACAATACCTTCTGTCCAACTTCAAAAACCTTGACCCGGATGTGCTTGTCGTGCCACCTTTTAGTCTTCTCTTTATAATTCCGGGCATTTTCATATGCTTCGAGACGAAACTCATCAAGCTCGTTCAAAATCAGCATTCTCTCCTCTCCTGCGGCTTTCAAGTCCATGTTCAATTGCTTGACGGCCCAGTATGCCTTGAGTTCAAGTTCTACCGGCAAGTGGCACGCTTTCCCATAAACCAATCTGAATGGAGACATACCAATTGGGGTTTTGAAGGCAGTGCGATAAGCCCATAAAGCATCATCCAACTTCCGTGACCAATCCTTCCTCGAGGCATTAACTGTTTTTTCTAAAATCCCCTTAAGTTCTCTATTCGACAGTTCCACTTGCCCGCTCGTTTGTGGATTGTAGGGTGTTGCAACTCTATGTGTAACTCCATACTTACTCAGCAATGCATCCATTTGCCTATTGCAAAAATGCGATCCTCTATCACTAATGATTGCTCGTGGTACACCAAACCTTGAGAAAATATTCTTCCTCACGAAAGTAATCACCACCCTAGCATCGTTAGTTGGCAATGCAACTGCCTCAACCCATTTCGACACATAATCCACCGCTACTAAGATATACATGTTCCCAAAAGAACTTAGGAAAGGACCCATGAAATCTATCCCCCACACGTCAAAAATTTCAACCACCAGGATATTGTTCAACGGCATCTCATCTCTTTTTGAAATATTTTCCATCCGTTGACATTGGTCACACTCGAATCATCCTAATGAATCCTTAAAGAGGGTTGGCCAATAAAACCTGTTGTAGCACCTTCGCTGCTGTTCTAGCTCCCCCAAAATGGCCACCTACTTCCTTCTCATGACAATGTCTTAAAATGCTCTCCATTTCTTCCTCCGGGACACATCCCCGTATCATTTGATCCGTACAGTGCCTGCACAGGAACGGCTCTTCCCAAAAGTAGTATTTTAAATCAAAGAAAAATTTCCTCTTCTGTTGAAATGTCGTACCACTTGGGAGCACCCTTGATGAAAGATAATTTGCAAAGTCCGCATACCATGGTGCTTCTTCCACTCTCATCAGCTTCTCATCCGGAAATGTTTCTGAAATTGGCATTTCCAACTCATTTCCCTCGATTGGTCTCTCAATTCTCGACAAATGATCAGCTACCACATTTTTCGATCCTTTCTTGTCTCGAATCTCAAACTCAAACTCTTGAAGTAGTAGAATCCATCTTATCAACCGAGGTTTTGCTTCTTGTTTCGCGAGTAGGTGTCTGAGTGCTGAATGGTCCGTGTAAACGATCACCTTTGCACCTAATAAGTAAGAACGAAATTTGTCAAAAGCAAACACAACACCCCCAATAATTCTTTTTCAGGGTGTTGTAATTCACCTTGTGCATCAACGAGTGTCTTGCTAGCATCTTGAATTACATGCAACACTTTATTTCTTTTCTGTCCTAAAACTACCCCTAAAGCAAAGTCACTAGCATCACACATTAGTTCAAAGGCAGTCCCCAATCGGGAACTGCAATAATAGGTGCAGATACTAGTAATTTTTTCAGAGTTAGGAAAGCATGCATGCAATCATCATTAAAATAAAAAACAACATCTTTATTTAATAAATTGCAAAGGGGTTTAGAGATCTTTGAAAAATCCTTGATGAAGCGTCTGTAAAACCCCGCATGCCCTAAGAAACTTCGGACTGCTTTGACATTTGATGGTGGTGGTAGCTTCTCAATCACTTCTGTCTTTGCCCGATCAACTTCAATCCCATCCTTGGAAATCCTATGCCCGAGCACTATTCCCTCTTGGACCATGAAGTGACATTTTTCCCAATTCAAGACCAAATTTGTTTCCTTACACCGCAAAACAAGAGACAAATTTGTTAGACAGTTATCAAATGATGATCCGAAAACTGAGAAGTCATCCATGAAAACTTCTATGAATTTTTCCACCATGTCTCCAAAGATTGACATCATGCATCTTTGGAATGTTGCTGGTGCATTGCATAACCCAAACGGCATTCTTCGGTAAGCAAAGGTGCCGTAGGGGCAAGTGAAGGTCGTTTTCTCTTGATCCTTCGGAGCGATGGCAATTTGGTTATATCCCAGAATAGCCATCCAGAAATAATAATATGCATGTCCTGCCAACCTCTCCAACATCTGATCGATGAAGGGCAATGGAAAATGATCATTCCTTGTCGCCTCGTTCAGTTTACGGTAATCAATGCACACTCTCCAACCCGTTACCGTCCTTGTTGGAATCAACTCATTACTCTCATTCTTCACAATAGTGATCCCTCCTTTCTTTGGAACAACTTGTACCGGGCTCACCCATGGACTATCGGAAATCGGATAGATGATCCCCGCATCTAAGAGTTTCACCACCCCCTTTCTCACCACTTTCTTCATTGAAGGATTCAATCTCCGTTGTGGTTGTACCCTCGGCTTAAAGTGATCCTCCATGAGAATCTTATGCATGCAAAATGAGGGTGAGATACCTCTAATGTCCATAATGGTCCATCCAATTGCTAGTCTATGTTCCCTCAACACTCTAATCAACCTCTCTTCCTCTAAGGCATTCAATTTTGCACTAATTATCACCGGAAAAGTTTCTGAGTCTCCAAGATAAACATATTTGAGGTGAGGTGGTAAGGGTTTCAGTTCAAGCCTTGGAGCTTCTTTATTATTTTCCTTTGCCCTCTCTTTGTCAAAATCAAACTCCTCAAATTCTGCATCTTGGCTCTCCTCAATCGGTTGAAGTGCTTCTAACATTCTAGCACAATCGTTCCTTGCTGATTCTTCTACCTCTACCGTTTTCGATTTGGCTATACACGTTTCTAGAGGTAATTCTGGAATGTTTTCTTCCATGGACTCTACAACAAGTTCGTCCACCACATCCACACTAAAACATGAATCCGCTTCCGACGGAAACTTCATTGCATCAAACACATTAAAAGTTATTGTTTCATCTTGAACCCTTAACAACAACTTTCCTTCCTGCACATCAATCAGTGCTCTCCCCGTGGCCAAGAATGGTCGGCCCAAAATGAGAGGAATCTCCTTATCCTCTTCCATGTCCAGTACTACAAAGTCCGCTGGAAAAATTATCTTCCCCACCTTCACTAACACATCTTCAACTATCCCCCTCGGGTGCTTTATCGACCGATCCGCTAGTTGCAACGACATTGTCGTTGGCTTCACTTCACCAATCCCTAATCTCCTGAAAACAGAAAAGGGCATCAAATTTATACTAGCTCCTAAATCACATAGCACATGATCAAAAGTAATATCCCCTATAACACAAGGAATAGTAAAACTCCCTGGATCTTTGAGCTTTGGGGGTAATTTCTTCTGGAGGATTGCACTGCTGTAACGCCCCGCTTGAGGTACGTTGTTATTGTTTCCTCTTTCGCCCTTATTTGAGTTGGTTTTTGGTAATATTGTTCGATTTAGTGTTGTGTTGAATGTTTGCCCTGAAATTGGTTGAAAACAGAAGAAATTCGTCATTCGCTCCACCGGGCGAAGAAGAATCTTCCGCGGCGAAGAGAGGGTTGAAGCCACTGGGGAAGTCAGGGCCGGATAGTTTCACTGGCAACGATTGTTTCTTCAGCAATGACAGTCGAATTAAATGTTGGTTAAGTTTTAGATATTTTTCTTTCCTAAGGGCAAATTGACCTTTCTACCCCTAATTAGCGGGGAAAAGTGGGAGTTAATTGTAAGGAATTTTCATGGAGAATATGTTGTTATAGGGGTGAGTTTGTAATGAATCAAAGGATATAGATGGAATTCCCAAAGAAGAGTAAGGGCAAATTGGGAATGCTTTGGGATATATTTCATTAAAAAGAATTAGAATAAAAAAACCCCTCATTCTCTTCTTCTCAAATGCAACTTCCCATCCTCACTCCTCTCAACTTCTCTTCTCTTTTGATCAAGGTTTTCCAAGGGGTTTTGAAGTGATTTGGGGTGGAAAAGTAACCTAAGGCTTCCTAAGGTAAGGATTTCTCCTTAAGTTGTGTGATTTGTGAGTTTTAGTTCATTTTGGTATTTGAGGGTTTTCCTTCTTTTGGTTAAGATTAGAGGAAAAGTCAAGCTAAACAAGTGAAAGGAAGAGTTGGTGAAGTCTCTCCATAACAAGGTAAGTAAAACCCAACCCAAGTTGAGATTTATGAAATTTCTTGATTAGGGTTTTGATAGACTTGATGTATGTATGTGATGTACATGTAATATGGCATGTATGAAGGATTAAATAGAGATTTCTATGCTTTGTGAATGTTTATACCTTGCAAATTTGAGAAATGAGATGTTGAATTGGCAAGGTAGTTGAGATGGATTTGAAGGGGTGTTATGGAACCCTTTTTGGAAGTGTTTTGTTTGACAGGTTATTATGGCTTTGTGAAGGGGTTTTTCCCCATTTTGGATGGTTAAGAAAAGTTTTAGAATCATGGCTATGATAGAGTTTTGTAGTGCACATGAGTTGTTTGATGAAATGCCTAATAGAGGTTTGAGTAGGAGTAATGAACCTTAATTCTTGTAACATTGCATGTTGGCATTTCATAAGTGCACTAGTAGTGATGAACCATCCATAGGCACTAATTGTGCATTGAAAAGTGACCTAAGAAAGTGTAGGAAAATGGTTTATGCAATTACCCTATGAGTAGAGAGCTTAGTGGGTAAAATTACTCTAAGGGTAGAGAGCATTGAAAAATGCTACAATAGAATGAATTAGAAGAGTAGTATAGTTGGGATGATGCCTTGTGATCATCACCCGACCGTTATGGGAATCGGATTGATGCTTTGTGATCATCATCCGAATAGCCTTAGAGAGATGGGTCGATGCTTTGTGATCGTCACCCGATTAGTAGTAGAAATGGGTAGATGCTTTGTGACCACTACCCGGTTAGTAACAGATAAGTAGGTTGATGCTTTGTGATCATCATCCGACATTTAGTAGAAGTGGGTTGATGCTTTGTGACCATCACCCAATAGTGACTAGAGACGGGCAAATGCTTGGTGATCGTTGCCCAAAATTCATGAGGAACGGGTAGGTGCTAGGTGATCTCCACCCGATAGTTAGAAAGAACCGAGTTGGTGCTTTGTGATCCTCACTCGGTAGTCACTAAGAACGGATTGGTACTGTGTGAATTCCACCCGATAGCTATAGAGAGTGAGATGGTGCTGTGTGAACGCCATCCGGCCGTACCTCCGGTAAGATGAGGTCATGATGTTATTAGAAACAGAAATAGAATCAGAAATAGTATAAGGAAAGAATTAAGAGTTATTCATACGGGGACAGAGAGAGAGAGAGTTTTACTTACTGAGCATTATTTTGTGTTCACCCCGTTATTTTCCTTTGTGGATGCAGGATCTAGGTGATGCGCAGGGGGCATCGGCAAGCGAAGAGATAGCTACTGTTTCCCCGCTTTTGTCTTTTTAGAATTACATTTTTGTAAATAGTACTCTTTGTGTATAAAGACACATGACTTATAATGAAAAGAAAGTTTTTGGGCCAAATTTTCTATTGTTACTATGCATGCATTGTACTAGTTTTCAGTAGGTGTTACATTTTTGTATCAGAGCAAAGATTTTGGGATTGAACAAGGTGTCTTGTTCTCATCGCCACGACGCCCTCCCCTAACCGATGTGTGAGTAATTCTTTCCTTATAGCAATTGTTCCTTGAGTTTATTAGTGTGATCATTTTGTAGATGAGGCGTAGTTATCGGAATCGTGGTAAAGGTGTGGTGAATGAAGGAGAACCTTCTAACCCACTGAGTCTACGCCCCTCCCCTTGGATGAAGCTAGAATCCAGGGGAATTATTCATAAGTTATGGCGTAAACTCAGGGGAGAGTTGTACCCCTGCTCGTGTACCGCTTACACATGTCGAAAGAGGACAAACGGTACCTTCCCCCACCCCCGCAGTAACGCAGTTGAACCGATTTACGGTCTCTCTAGCCAAAGATCAACCCTCATAGTTTAAGGGTACTACAGATCCGGTTGATAGCAAAAGAGTGGCTTGGGTCAAGAGAACGAGCCACGTTTATTTCCCATGCCTCGGACCGGGAAGAAGATCCTATGTCGAAGTTTCTTGGGTGATGCCCGAATTTGGTGGGAATTAATGGAAGAAACTCATGACGCGGCTAGTAATGACGTGGGAAGAGTTTAGGCAAGAGTTTGGAGGCGAGTATGTAACAGAGGGACCAAGTTCATGAGAAGGTCCAAGAATTTATCGGCCTTACAAAGACAAGGGACTAGCGCCCGTGAAAAAGTACTCTGAAGTTCAACGCTCTTGCAAGGTTTACACCGGGAATAGTTAACACTCGGCCTTGAGAAGGGATAAGTTTGTACATGGATTGAAGCCGAGATAGCCCGGGATATAATGACAAGCTCCAACCCTCCTCGAAATTATAGTGAGGCCTTGAGGCGGGCGATGAAGGCGGAGATTTTTGAGAATAAAATCTTCCCGTAGGATCCTCGACGTAAGGACCCGAAAGAGCTACCCTCCGCCTCCTCATAGAGAGAAACATGAGGATGTAAAGGGTAAAGACATGAAGAATCAAGAAGAAGTTCCAAGATAGACAGAATAGAAAAGAGTGGAAGAATAAGCGACCTCGGACTAAGGGTTTGGGTTTCCTCCTTGCCCTAAATGCGGAAGAATCACCCAGAGAGTGTCGAGGGATCGAGAGTGTGCTATAGGTGCCAACTGTGGGCACATGATGAGAGATTGTAAAGCTCCTCTTCCACCAACTACTCAGGGTTTAGGAGGTACTGCGAATGCCAGAGTTTTTACTGTGGCACAAGGGGAAGCAGAGGCGACCCATCACCAAGCATCGGGTCCGGGCTTATTATTTCATATCCCTTTATATGCTTTAATTGATTCGTGCTACCCATTCGTTTATATCTTATGGGATGCTTGAGAGATTAGGTTTGAAACCTACTAGAGCATCACAACCCATTAAGAAAAGAACTACCCGATGGGGTTAGTGTTGTGACTCAAGAGATTTTGTTAAGAGAGTCCTTAGTGATCCAGGGGGTAGAGTTAATCGTTGACTTAATAGTTTTCGATATGCCCGATTTTGATGTGATTCGGGCATGGACTTCCTAGGGAGATATGGAGTAGAGATTGACGTCGAAAAAAAGGCAAGGTTTAACCTTGATAGTGGAGATAAGTTTAGTTTTGGAGAAGGCCATGCTTGAGCATGCCCGATTAGTAATGTGAAAGCCGGGGAAGATGTTGAGAAAGGGGTGTTCGGGTTATATTGCCCATGTAGTGCAAAGTGGTGATGTTCCCTAAAAGGCTAGAGATTCGAGAGTGCCGGCAGTTCGAGACTTCCTAGATGTATTTCCTAAGAGTTACGGGTTTGCCTGCCTCAGAGAGGGAGGTAGAGTTTAGTATCGAACTAGCACCGGGGGACAAAGCACCAATATCTAAAGCCCCCTTATCGAATGGCCCTAAGAGCTCCAAGAATTAAAGAAGCAACTCCAAGAGCTTTTAGATAAAGGCTTTATCCGACCAAGTCATTCCCTGGGGAGCTCCAATCTTGTTTGTGAAAAAGAAGGATGGATCACTAAGGATGTGTATCGATTATGTGAGCCGAATAAAGTTACGTGAAGAATAAGTACCCGCTCCCGGATAGATGACCTTTTTTGATCGCTTAAAAGGAGCGGCGTTGTTCAAAATTGATTTGAGGTCCGGGTATCAATGTAAGAGTGGTTGAGCAAGATGTGGCTAAGATCGCCTTTCGTACAAGATATGGGCATTATGAATTTGTAGTGATGCCTTTTGGCTTGACTAATGCCTCAAATAGCTTTTATGGACCTCGATGAACAGGTATTCCATGAGTATTTGGATCGCTTCATTGTTGTCTTCATCGATTTACATTCTCGATTTACTCAAAGTCAAGAGAAGAGCATGAGAGACACTTGAGTTTAGTATTGCAACGACTGAGAGAAAAGAAGTTGTGTGCTAAATTTTCCAAGTGTGAGTTTTGGCTTAATCAAGTGATATTCTTAGGTCATACCGTATCGAAGGAAGGGATTTCAGAGACCCAGTAAAGTGTAGGCAATCCTAGAATGGCGAAGCCGAGAACAAAGAAAGAAATCAGGGAGTTTCTTAGGCTTAAAGAGGTTACTACCGGCGATTTGTAGCAGATTCGCCCAGCTTGGCTGGAAACCGTTGGATGCCTCTTACCAAACAAAACTCCTTTTGTCCGGTCAACAGATGTGAAGAAAGCTTTCAAGAGTTGAAGAAGAGGTTAACATCAGCCTCCGTACTAGTGTTGCCAGGGAGGGTGTAGATTATGACATTTATACGGGGCACGCCTCCTTGCGTGGGGACTTGGTGTGTTGATGCAGTTAGGTAGGGTGATAGCTTATGCTTCTCGTCAATTGAAAGAGTACGAGACCAGATACCCTACGCATGACTTAGAATTAGCAGCTGTGGTCTTTGCTTTAAAGATATGGAGGCACTACCTTTATGGTGTGAAGAGTAATATCTACACCGATCATAAGAGTCTAAAGTACTTCTTCACCAAAAGGAGTGGAGTTGAATATGAGGCGCAGAAGGTGGTTGGGAGCCTGGTCAAGGATTATGATTGTGAGATCAAATATCAACCTAGGGGAAAGCCAATGTAGTAGCCGATGCTTTGAGTAGAAAAGCCCATGTTTTCCTGGGCCAATCAGCGAGAAAGAGTTAATAGAAGAATTGTCTAAAGAAGCAGATTGAAGTGGTTCCGGAAGATTGGCCAACCTAGAGGTACACCTCCTTTACTAGAGGAAATTAGAGAAAAGCAAATGGCGATGAGTGGTGTCGTAAAACAAGCTCGCAAGTGCGTGAGGGCAAGACATCGAGTTCTTTGTGAGAAATGGTGTCCTCTATTTTAGAAATCCGGTTGTGGCATTCCTCCAAATGAGGAGTTGAAACAGGGAAAATTTCATGAGGCTCATGACACACCGTACACCGCCTCATCCCCGGAGCAACCAAGATGTATCAGATATCAAGAAAGGCTATTGGTGGTCGTGGCATGAAGAAAGACATTGCAGAGTTTGTGGCTAAATGCCTAACTCGCCGGGCCGGGTGGAAAGGTAAAACACCAACGGCCGCCGTGGTCGCTTCAACCATCGAGTATCCCTGAGTGGAAATGGGAGAGCATTTCGATGGATTTTATCACGGGTCTCCCCAGTGCGAGAGGGTGTAATGCCATATGGGTGATTGTGGATAGGTTAACCAAGTCAGCCCATTTCCTCCCAAAGCAAAGGACAAGATCACACAGATCGCTTGGCTGATTTACCTCAAGGAGATAGTCGATTGCATGGGCGTGCCCAAGGCTATAGTATCGATAGAGATTCCAGATTTGTTTCACTTCGACAAATTTACAGAGGAGTTTGGGTACCTGTTTAGCATTCAAGATCGCTATCATCCCCTGCATTGATGGTCGACCGAGAGAACAAATCAGGTGCTCGAGGATATGTTGAGAGCCTGTTGCATGGATTATAAAGTATCCTGGCATGAGATGTTACCCTTAGTGGAATTTGCCTACAACAACAGCTTATCGCCCACAATTAGAATGGCGCCTACGAGGCTTTGTATGGTAGACGGTGTAGGGTCTCGCTCATTGGGATGAAGTAGGAGAAAGAGATGAATTCGAGCACCCGCTCTTGGGCTAGAGATGACTCAGAAGCTAGTAGAAGATGTGAAGTTAGTCCGACATAGAATGAAACAAGCCCAAGATCAGCAGAAGAGTTATGCCGACTTGAAGAGGAAAGAGGTAGAATTCCAAGTGGGCGATAAAGTATTTTTGAAAGTTTCCCCTTACAAGCGAGTAATGCGCTTTGGAAGCAAAGGGAAGCTAGCACCGAGGTATGTAGGTCCTTTGAGGTCTTGCAACGTGTGGGAAAGGTGGCCTATAGATTGGCACTACCACCTAGCATGGACAGGGTGCATGATGTCTTCCATGTCTCGATGCTACGAAAGTATGTAAGTGATCCCCTCCACATCCTGAGCGTAGAAGACGTTGAAGTAACAGAGAATCTAGTATATGAAGAACGTCCAAGCTTCGGATTTTGGATCGGAAGGGTTAAAGAACTTCTAACAAGAGTGTTCCGCTAGTGAAGGTCCTTTGAGGAATCACAAAGTGGAAGAGGCCACTTGGGAAGTAGAGCGACATGCAGATCGCTTTCCCAAAGTTATTTGCATGAATTTCGGGGACGAAATTCTTTTAAGGGGAGAATTGTAACGCCCCGCTGAGGTACGTTGTTATTGTTTCCTTTCTTTCCCTTATTTGAGTTGGTTTTTGCAATATTGTTCGATTTAGTGTTGTGTTGAATGTTTGCCCCTGAAATTGGTTGAAAATGAGAAACAAATTGGTCATTGCTGGGAGGTTTCGCCGGCGAAGAGAGGTTGAAGCCACGGGAAGTCCATTGGGATTAGCTGGGCCACGGCGCATAAGTTTCTTTCACCGCAATGATGTGACCGAATTAAATGTTGGTTAAGTTTTAGATATTTTCTTTCCTAAGGGCAAATTGACCTTTCTACCCCTAATTAGCAGAAAAGTGGGAGTTAATTGTAAGGAATTTTCATGGAGAATATGTTGTTATAGGGGTGAGTTTGTAATGAATCAAAGGATATAGATGGAATTCCCAAAGAAGAGTAAGGGCAAATTGGGGAATGCTTTGGGATATATTTCATTAAAAAGAATTAGAATCAAAAAACCCCTCATTCTCTTCTTCTCAAATGCAACTTCCCATCCCTCACTCCTCTCAACTTCTCTTCTTTGATCAAGGTTTTCCAAGGGGTTTTGAAGTGATTTGGGGGTGGAAAAGTAACCTAAGGCTTCCTAAGGTAAGGATTTCTCCTTAAGTTGTGTGATTTGTGAGTTTTAGTTCATTTTGGTATTTGAGGGTTTTCCTTCTTTTGGTTAAGATTAGAGGAAAAGTCAAGCTAAACAAGTGAAAGGAAGAGTTGGTGAAGTCTCTCCATAACAAGGTAAGTAAAACCCAAACCCAAGTTGAGATTTATGAAATTTCTTGATTAGGGTTTTGATAGACTTGATGTATGTATGTGATGTACATGTAATATGGCATGTATGAAGGATTAAATAGGAGATTTCTATGCTTTGTGAATGTTTATACCTTGCAAATTTGAGAAATGAGATGTTGATTGGCAAGGTAGTTGAGATGGATTTGAAGGGGGTGTTATGGAACCCTTTTTTGGAAGTGTTTTGTTTGACAAAGTTATTATGGCTTTGTGGAAGGGGTTTTTCCCCATTTTGGATGGTTAAGAAAAAGTTTTAGAATCATGGTCGTGGATAGAGTTTTTGTAGTGCACATGAGTTGTTTGATGAAATGCCTAATAGAGGTTTGAGTAGGAGTAATGAACCTTAATTCTTGCAACATTGCATGTTGGCATTTCATAAGTGCACTAGTAGTGATGAACCATCCATAGCACTAATTGCATTGAAAAGTGACATAAGAAAGTGTAGGAAAATGGTTTATGCAATTACCTCGAGTAGAGAGCTTAGTGGGTAAAATTACTCTAATGGGTAGAGAGCATTGAAAAATGCTACAATAGAATGAATTAGAAGAGTAGTATAGTTGGGATGATGCCTTGTGATCATCACCCGATCATATGGGAATCGGATTGATGCTTTGTGATCATCATCCGAATAGCCTTAGAGAGATGGGTCGATGCTTTGTGATCGTCCACCGATTAGTAGTAGAAATGGGTAGATGCTTTGTGACCACTACCCGTTAGGTAACAGATAAGTAGGTTGATGCTTTGTGATCATCATCCGACATTTAGTGTGGTTGGGTTGATGCTTTGTGACCATCACCCAATAAGGACTAGGAGACGGCAAATGCTTGGTGATCGTTGCCCAAAATTCATGAGGAACGGTAGGTGCTAGGTGATCTCCACCCGATAGTTAGAAAGAACCGAGTTGGTGCTTTGTGATCCTCACTCCTGAGTCACTAAGGAACAGATTGGTACTGTGGGTGAATTCCACCCGATAGCTATAGAGTGAGATGGTGTCGGTGAACGCTATCCTACCGTACCTCCTGGTAAGATGAGGTCATGATGTTATTAGAAATGTAAATAGAATCAAGAAATAGTATAAGGAAAGAATTAAGAGTTATTCATACTACGGGGTAGAGAGAGAGAGAGTTTTACTTATCGAGCATTATTTTGTGTTCACCCCCGTTATTTTCCTTTGTGGATGCGTGGATCTAGTGATGCAACGGGGGCATCGGCAAGCGAAGAGAGATAGCTACACTGCTTCCGTTTTGTCTTTTTTAGAATTACATTTTTGTAAACAAGACTTTGTGTATAAAGACACATGACTTATAATGAAAAGAAAGTTTTTGGGCCCAATTTTCTATTGTTACTATGCATGCATTGTACTAGTTTTCAGTAGGTGTTACAACTGCACTCTTCCGTTAGCATCACCGTTTCCTCATCTTCTAATTTCCTTTTGTTTGAAAGGATTTCCTTCAGAACTTCGCATAACTCAAGATTTGTCAGAATGCATCTGCAAAAGGAATGTTAATATGCAATTTTTTAAAAATTTCAATGAACTTCGAAAATTGCTTATCCTGATTCTTCTTCTTCAATCTCTGAAGAAAAGGCACGGGTGGGGTGTGATGTGCTAACCTTCCGGGTGGTATCTCAGTGGGAATGGCAATTTCTCCTTCTTCTTTTGCCTTTCATCCTCTTTCTTTTTCTCTTCCCCCAAGGCACTTGAATTCTCTTCACAATTAATCTCTTCATCAATCCTCTCTTCAAACTCTTCCTTTCTGGGTTGTTCCACCTCTTTGGTAGTGTGGCCTACCTCTTCCAAAACGTCCCCACCCCTTCTTAAAAATTATGGCATTTGCCTGCTTCACGTGGGTTGGTCACTGTGTTGCTTGGTAGAGAACCCCGTGGTCTATCATTCACCTTTCTCGGCATTGGCCCATCTCGTGCTTCAAGATTTCGGGAATCCGGACGCCCTTGGTTTCTAAAGTTTGTCCTCGCCTCGCTCATGAACCCCGTAGTTTCTTGCATGAATTTACCGAACATATCCTCCAACCTTCGTACCTCTTTGATCTCCCCTTTCTTGATTTGTCACCCCTCCCCGGCAGGTGGGTTATTTGGAACTTGCCTCTGGTTCCATTGGTTACCTTGTTGATTCTGGGATTTCCCTTGCCGATTCGGATGATTTCTCCACCTGTGGGGTTGTAATGTGTTGGAAGAACGGTTGTTCGGTTGTCTTTGATTCCTCGCCAAGTAGTTCCAACTTGCTCCGCTTGATGAAAGATGAAACGTTGCAAATGTGTTTCCAACTTGGCAAACTCGGCCTTTGCTTCACATGGTTTCCTCGCACAAAAATCACATGTTAATTGAGGTGC
Organism: Pistacia integerrima; assembly: GCA_026225825.1. Taxonomy (NCBI): domain Eukaryota; kingdom Viridiplantae; phylum Streptophyta; class Magnoliopsida; order Sapindales; family Anacardiaceae; genus Pistacia; species Pistacia integerrima. Next base: position 26,018,605 of record CM047749.1, read on the forward strand.
CTTGTATAGGAATTTACTTGCATAGTTCCCAATCCGCCCCTTTTGAGCGGTGGAGTTTCCCAATTGAGATGGTTCAGAAAGCATCTACTTCCATGAAGGAACCCGAAGATTTCCTCCGTTGTTACTCTCTCATTCGGTCCTTTGGATAAAGTTGTTGCTTGCCAAAACCTCAAGCAACTCATACGCCTCCTCCTGGGTGTCTTATTCGCAAAGCCCCTCCCCTGAGCGTATCAACCATGGTTTGCATGTTACCCATCAAAACCATTATGTAAGGTTTGGACTTGAAGCCAAACCTGGCAAAACCATGATGTGGGCACTTCCTCTTTAATTCCTTGTATCTTTCCCATGCCTCGATAACGACTTGGCATCATCTTGGAGAAATGATGATATCATTTCTCCAATTTTGTTCGATCTTAACTTGGAGGAAAGCACTTGGTCAAGAATTTTTGTGCCGATCATTCCATGTTGTTATCGCCTTTCCTGGTAATGCCATTAACCACCCTTTTGCTTTATCTCCCAATGAAAATGGGAATAAAAACGCAGCCTAATAGCATCATCCGACACTCCATTTGACTTGAAGGTGTTGTAAATTTCCAGAAATTTGCAATGTCGGCGGATTGGGATCCTCCTTCAAATCACCGCTTGAATCTTACCGACGCTTGGATCATCTCGGATGATTGCCAACTTGATCTCGGAGGGTTGTTTGCTTTGTACTATAGGTCTAGTAATACTTGACCCACCTTCCATTCATTGTGGGGAACTGAAAATTCCCTGGTGTTCTATTTTCTTGTTCACCCATTTCAACAACAACTTTTTCCGATTCTCACAGTTAAGTGTATCTTTTCTTCTTCCTCTCTTTAATCTTTCTTACGGCCCTTCCTCAAGCCTCAAGGTCAACAGGAACCACCTGGCCTTGACGCTTGCTCTTCGCATACCTGAATGAACACAATTGAAAGAAAAGTTGGAAATCACAACTCTAACAAAAATTAAAAAACAAAAATTAAAACTTCAATCTAGTTAAACTCAAGGAAGAACTTAATGTTAACTTAAAACATCCCTTTAAAGAATCGGCGCCTAAAAACTTGATGCTACATTACAACATGCAAAAATAGCAAGTATACTAGTTCCGTAAAAAGTAATAAAGTGATAGGTAGGATATCGTTCCCTACGGAAGGGACGGAGCAAATCAAACTAAGTTTCCTAATGTTATCAAGTTAAAGCAATCGAACCTTCTTTGGATTGGTGGGAAGCAAATTTTTTAATGAAAAAGGAAACAAATCAAATTAAACAAAGAATTAAATCTTTAACTAAAGAAAGCAAATTGAAACACGTAATATCAATTCCAAGTAAAACGAGGTAGGGTTTTGACTTCGCCCTTTGGACTTTTAATGGGTTAAACCTAAGAGTTACACTATTTTCACATTCATGCGCCGATGGTTGTAAATCGGATTCACTAATATGTTAACATACCCTCTCCCGCTTTATGTTTTCTTATTCATTCTTATTAACAATCCGCACAACAAATTCAAGGTTAATAATTCTAAATTCATTAAGCATAAGAATCCTAAATTGATTTCATTAATTCTTTGAATCTATCTCTAGCATCCAATACTTATAAATGGTGAAGACCCAAGAAGCCTAACATGAATTATTTCTCAATCCTCATCATGTTCATTCACATTCAAGATTTAAAATCGAGGTAACCACCACAACCAAAACTTATTCATATGGAAATAAAACCATCAAGAAATTTACCCATATAAAATCCAAACTACAATCAAAACCTAACCCATAGAAGAATTAGTTCATAGCAAATTAATACTACAAAAACGAAAAATAGAAATAAACAAGGTTAAACATAATTGAAATTAAGATGAAAGATAAGAGATCTCCCCAAAAAGATGAATCTTCTAGCAAAAATCTGAATCTTTCCTTCAACAATCCGAAAAACTACAAAGCTTTACCTAAGAAAAGTGTAAATACGGCTCAACCTAAAAGTTCAAGACCCCTTTACAAAAAAGTTAAGTTTTTCCTTTTATACTTGGGTCCAAAATCTTCCAAAACCCTAAAAACACGCACACACGAAATCGGTAGCTTTACAAAATCAATATTTGAACTGCCTTCGCAGCAAGAATGAAAAAGTCCAAATTCCCGCTCGCTTAACTTCGGCCGCGCGGAAGAATAATTTCTTTGCCGGAACGAAGTCCTTCAAAAGTTCTGAAATTTACAAGAACGCCACTGCTTGCCTCTTCGCTTCGATTCCTTCGGGATTTCGGCTCCTCTTACCTTTTGAAACAAAAGCTTCATCGGTGGCTCTGTCTCCGAAACTCTCCTATCTTTGAGATCCGCCTCATTTTCGAAAGTCAAAAACTATCCAATTTTTGTCTTTATTCGCTTCAAAAGTCCATTTTAACCTAAAACACGAAAAGTAAAGAATTAAGCACCCAATTCGGGTAAAAATGCATTAGAAAGTACTGAAATCCGACAAAAAGATCAAATAAAAACTGTATAATTTACTGGACCATCGGCATTGTCCTAAGGGAGTTTGTTTTGTGAAATCAATTGGATGCTTTAGATGTGTGAAGGATGCCGGGACATTGTTGGAAGATGTTTCCGAGGAGGTAGTTTTATGGATTGGACCAAATAGTATTGTCCATTTTGTCTCGATAATGGATCCAATTATAAAGGTCGTTGGAAGAATGTTGTCCTGAGAAAATATCCGAGTATTACTTGGTCAAACTTTCAGCAAGACATAGGTAAATTTGGTGTTAAAAGACATACCTGAGATGGATCCACATAGTTTATCTTAGCGAGACGTGCTTCCGAGGTGACAAAGTTTATATATAATCATACATTTCGAAATAAGCTTGGTTGAGGAAAAAGGATTAGGTAATATACTTTAGCTCATGCCTTCTTGTCAAGTTTCATAACATAATATGCATTTTTATTATTGACTAACATCCCCTATTATTTATCAATTGAACAGGGGTTAGAAAGAAAATTGTTTCGTTCCTGTGCAACCTTTGCTTTGCTACAACTTTCATTGCAATGAGAAGCATTCATGAGCACAAACATGACTTGTGGAAGCCATGGTGACAAATAGGTCATTTGTCAATTGATATGCCAAAAAGTAATAAAGGCAAACAAAGGTTATTGACATAATTTTGGATAACGATTTTTTTGGGATTTTTTTGGGATATGGGTAAGATATCCAAAGTTGTGAGTCCATTGATGCGCTTTTGTTTGAGGATTGTTGACTCGTATGGAGAAGCCAAAGAATATGATATGTGTATGATGGCATGTATAGAAGCGAAAAATGCAATTAAGAAGTTGTTTAAGAATAAAAAGATATTCTATAAGCCTTATACACGAATCATTAAGCTACGTTGGGATAGGACATTGTGGTCGGGTGGGATATCCATGTTTCGCGGCTTATTATTTGAATCCCCGCTTTAAATATGACGAAGAATCTTTTTGCCTCTTGGCAAGTCATGAGGTTTGGTTGATTACTATTGACAAGGAAAGCAAGTTGCTTTCAATTTGAAGCAAGAACAAGGTTAATGGAAGAGGAAGTAGATTATATTCCAAACGGGATGGAAAGGGGCTTTTCTGCGGCTTGCTCTTGAAACCGCCAAAACCACACGTCCCGGTAACTAATAGGTTATAAAATTTATAAGTTTTCTTTTGTTTTTTTAAGTCTAATTTATTT